>CM076572.1:562656047-563067202 GCA_034641835.2 Pinus albicaulis
GCTGTAATATCCCCAAAGGGAAATAACCGGTAATAAACAGAAATATGCCAGACAGATATAGAAAATACAATGCT
The DNA here is from genome assembly GCA_034641835.2 of Pinus albicaulis. Lineage (NCBI taxonomy): Eukaryota > Viridiplantae > Streptophyta > Pinopsida > Pinales > Pinaceae > Pinus > Pinus albicaulis. Next base: position 562,656,122 of record CM076572.1, read on the forward strand.
GAACCAGATCATGGAACAATTACACATAGAATGCCAGAAAACTGAGCCATTTTATTAATCTGAAAGTACATAGAGAGGAGTACAAGAAAATCAGAGTAAGTGCACCTATCCTTGCCCTAGGCAAGTGGAGACCCTCTCAGATAAATAATGGCTGCAACAAGGACAGCGTCCTAGCTGCTCTGAAGACCGAAGCTGGACTGCGCTGGTACTATGAGTTGAAGACTGGAAAATAGCTGATCTCCAAACTCCAAACCCTCATCAATGGAAAACGCTGTCTCTGCTAGTGACAGCGTAGAAACAGATGAAGCCCTAATCACCAAAACCTCCAGATAGATGGATCAGCTACTGAATGCTAGAAAACGCTGTTGAGCCCACCTCACACAAGCCTGCTCCTCAGATCAGCGTCCTACCTGGTGGATCTGCCTCCTGAATGCTCAGATCTGCTGGATCTGAAGCCTCCAAACCAGATCTGCGTCCTATCCCTCCTGATCTGCGTCCTCCTAGGTCAGATCTGCTACCAACCCTTCAGATCTATGCTGGAACTGACAATATCTCTTCAGATCTGCAGCCTCCAAGGCTGGATCTGATGTTATCTCTTCAGATCTAGGCTAGATCCGCCTATATCTCCTCAGATCTGCAATCTCCCAAGCTGGATCTAGTGCTATACCTTCAGATCTGCACCATACAGAACTAGATCTGCAAATATCTGCTCAGATCTACCCTCTCCAAGGCTGGATCTATCAATGTGCCTTCAGATCTGTGTCCTCCTCTTCAGAACTGGACAGCGTCCTCACTCCAAGACTGATCTGCGTCCTTCCTTCTCCTGGCCAGCGTTTTCTCTGCTCAGATCTGGACTGCGTCCTCCCTGGAACAGCGTCCTCACTCTCCTATGCTGATCAGCGTCCTCTCTCTTCCTGGAACAGCGTCCCTCCTCCTCTGAACTGCGCAGCCACAAGAGGGCTCCTCCCTCTCCAAATCTGCACCAGAAACTGCTGCTACTGTGCTACTGAAACTGAAAGGTGTACTCAGAACAGAACCTTACTAAGGCAGGCACTCGAAGTCCCCCGAAGCTAAGGGTGAAACCAGAAATAACCTTACCAGGGCAGGCACTCGAAGTCCCCCGAGGCTAAGGGTGAGATCTCCGACCGGAAACACTCGGTTGCACTAAACAGTGCTGCAGACCACCCTTCAGATCTATGCTGGATCTGACAATATCTCTTCAGATCTGCAACCTCCAAGGCTGGATCTGATGTTATCTCTTCAGATCTAGGCTAGATCTGCCAATATCTCCTCAGATCTGCAATCTCCCAAGCTGGATCTAGTGCTATACCTTCAGATCTGCACCATACAAAACTAGATCTGCAAATATCTGCTCAGATCTACCCTCTCCAAGGCTGGATCTATCAATGTGCCTTCAGATCTGCATTCTCCTCTTCAGAACTGGACAGCGTCCTCACCCCAAGACTGATCTGCGTCCTTCCTCCTCCTGGACAGCGTTTTCTCTGCTCAGATCTGGACTGCGTCCTTCCTGGAACAACGTCCTCACTCTCCTAGTCTGATCAACGTCGTCTCTCCTCCTGAAACAGCGTCCTTCCTCCTCTGAACTGCGCAGCCACAAGAGGGCTTCTTCCTCTCCAAATCTGTCCCAGAAACTGCTGCTACTTCCTGCTGAAACTGAAAAGTGTACTCAGAACATAACCTTACTAGGGCGGGCACTCGAAGTCCCCCGAAGCTAAGGGTGAAACCAGAAATAACCTTACCAGGGCAGGCACTCGAAGTCCCCCGAGGCTAAGGGTGAGATCTCCGTCCGGAGACACTCGGTTGCACTAAACAGTGCTGCAGACCGACTAAACAACCGGCGTGCGGAAGCAGACAGAAGTCTAGCTCTCAATAATAATATCAAATCATGGATGATCCAAATGAGGTGAGAACCTCTCCTTTTATAATGCCAAACTCCCTCCAAAACTCAACTGCGTCCTTACTCTCCTTTGACCTGCGCAGTTTACCTTGGGTCAGCCTGATGCCTCCCCCATCATATTCATGTGGACCCCCAAGGCCCCCTCTCTAAGTTACAACGTCAATCTACTAGGAAAAGAACACCTTATTTATAAAGTGAGGTGACCCCTCTTATTTCTCACTTTATTTATTATTTCTAGCTAAAGCGGCAAAATAAAGCAAAAATGAAATATTCCTAATTGGGAATATTACAGTCTCCCCCGGCAAAACGTTGCTTGTCCTCAAGCAACTGAAGTGATGGATGTTGTAAGATCCTCTCATCCTCCCAAGTGGCATCCTCATCCGGCAAATTCTTCCATCTCACCAAGAACTCTCTGATCTTCCGGCTACGCAACTGCCTCTCCTTGGTGTCAATAATGGCCTCCGGCTGTAACACCAAGTGCCCCTCATCATCTGTAGGCGGTAGCTCCCCGATGACTGTCACATGCTGACCCAATGCCTTCTTCAGGCATGATACATGGAAGATGTTATGAATCCGACTGCCTTGGGGCAGTTCCAACTCATATGCAACCTGCCCGATCCTGCGTATCACCCTGTATGGTCCATAAAAACGAGGCTTTAGCTTCTCTGCCCCCTTCTGCTTGAGCGAAGACTGTCGGTATGGCTGTAACCGTAGGTAGACTAGATCCCCTACCTCAAAGTGTCTCTCCACCCGACCCTTATCAGCATACAACTTCTGCTGATTTTGTGCTGTGGCTATGTTGTCCTTGAGAGTCCGGAGGATATCTTGGCTCTCTTGGATCCATAACTTGGCTCGCGGAGCCCTGCTAACACCAAACATCATGTCCACAAAAGATAGGGAATGATATCCATACAATGCATAGAACGGTGTCATACCGATAGACATATGGTGGGTTGTGTTGTAGCAGTACTCGCCCAGATGTAGCCATTTCAGCCACGCTCTCTGCTGCCCGCTGACGTAGTTACGCAAGTAGCCCTCTAGCCACTTGTTAACTATCTCCGTCTGCCCGTCCGTCTGGGGATGATAACTAGTGCTCGGTGTCAACTCGGTCCCCACTAGTCGGAAGAGCTCCTACCAAAATCCACCCATAAAACGGCTGTCCCTGTCACTAACAATGGTCTTGGGTAGACCATGCAATCTGAAAACCTCCCGGAAAAACAACTCTGCCACCTGTGCCGCTGTGTGATGTGCCGAAACGGCGAAAAAATGAGCATACTTCGTTAGCCGATCAACTACTACGAAGATGCAGTCCTTGCCCTGTACTGTGGGCAACCCCGTGATGAAGTCCATCGAAACACTCTCCCATTTCCCCTCCGGAATGGGAAGTGGCTGCAGCAACCCTGCGGGATGGCTCATCTCTCCTTTGTTCCGCTGACAAACCTCGCACTCCCTGACATGCCGGAGTACGTCCTCCTTGAGGCCCTTCCATGCAAACCTCTCCCGGATGGCCCTGTACATCTTGGTGAACCCCTGATGGCCTGCCAATGGTGAATCATGTGAAGCCCGGAGTATCTTCTCCTTGAGCTGAGATCCCTCAGTCAAGAAGATCCTGTCCCTGTAATAGATGACCTCATCGGCCACCCTGTATCTGCTATCTGCTACCTGTCCATCCAGTACCTCGCATGCAAATCTATCTTTGGAGTACTCAACTAGTAGTCGAGCCTTCCAGTCAGCGTCCAAGCTCATGAGTGAAAGCGTGGCTGGTCTACGGGAAAGGGCATCAGCCACCACGTTATTCTTCCCCTTGACATACTCTATGTCAAAGTCATAAGCCTGGATCTTGCTGATCCACTTCTGCTGCCTCTCCTGCAACTGTTTCTGCTCCAGAAAGTACTTCAGGCTGTTATGATCTGTCCTCACCCTGAATCTACCACCTACCAGGTACTGCCGGAATTTGGCCAACGCATGCATGATGGCCAGCATCTCCTTATCATAGATGGGATATAGTCTCTCGTGTGGAAGGAGCTTCCTGCTCTCGAACGCAATCGGGTGACCCTCCTGCATCAATACTGCTCCAATCCCCTCTCCTGATGCATCGCACTCTAGGACAAAGGGCTGCGTAAAATCTGGCAATGCCAACACGGGACAACTGCTCATCACCTCCTTGAGCTTATCAAAAGCTCGCTGTGCCGTATCCGACCAACTGAATGCTCCCTTCCTCGTCAACTCCGTGAGGGGTGCAGCAAGTTGAGAGAAGCCCTTGACGAACTTCCTGTAATAGGTGCAAATACCAATGAACCCTCGAAGTTCTGTTACATTCCGTGGCTCTGGCCAGTCCCTAATAGCCCGGATCTTCTCCTCGTGGACTCTCACCCCGTCCACTCCTATGATGTGCCCCAGATATAGCATCTCCGTCAATCCAAACTCACACTTGGAGAGCTTGGCAAAGAACTGCTGCTCCTCCAGAATGTGCAAGACCGTCTCAATGTGCTGGAGGTGCTCCTCCCAGGTCCTGCTGTATATAAGGATATCATCAAAGAAAACCAACACGAACTTCCTCAGATGATCCCTGAAAATATGGTTCATACAAGACTGGAAAGTAGCAGGTGCATTGGTCAACCCAAATGGCATGACCAGAAACTCAAAGTGCCCATAATGACACCTGAAAGCAGTCTTGGGAATATCCTGTTCCCTCATGCGTATCTGATGGTATCCGGATCTCAAATCAATCTTTGAGAAGAACCGTGCTCCTCTCAACTCATCCATCGGCTCGTCGATCCTGGGAATGGGGTACCTGTTCTTCAGGGTCTTCTTGTTCAGAGCCCTATAGTCAATGCACATGCGTAATGTGCCGTCCTTCTTCTTCACCAGCACTACTGAAGAAGCAAAAGGACTGGTGCTGGGTCGAATGTGCCCAAGGGCCAGCAACTCCTGAATGGCCCGCTCTATCTCATCCCGATAGGCCTTGGGATGCCTATACGGTGTGGTGATTACCGCCTGTATCCCTTGCTCCAGCTCGATCGTGTGCTCAAACCCCCGATCCGGTGGCTGTCCTGGCGGAATGTCTCCGAACACTACCGCATATCTGTCGAGAATAGTCTGTAGATCAGGGTGCACCGTCCGTCCTGTATCTACTGCCTCCGAAGCCCGCAACTCTACTGCCCACTCTATGTCTCCTTTGCGGAATGTCGCCTCCATGCTATGTGCCGATACTGTCTGGGGTGGATATGTGTTCTGCCCTCGTATCTTCTCATGCTTCCCCGTCTTGGGATCATCCCACTCCATCTCCAAGGCCTTCCAATCTGTTGTGACCTTCCCCAGGGTAATAAGCCACTGAACTCCCAGTATCACATTGGTGTCCGGAATGTCCACCACAAAGAAGTGATCGGTCAATGTATAGGTGCCCATCGTCACCGATAACTCTGGTACATATCGAGCACAAGCCATGGTCTGATCTCCTGGTACCAAAACGGAAAACCCATCAAAGCTCTCCGTTGGTATGCCTCTCCGTGCGACCATCTGGGCATCAATGAAGTTGTGGGTGGCCCCACTGTCGACTAAGACCGAAACCCGCTGTCCGCGCACTGTCCCTCGTACGCGCAATGTCAGATACTTGGGGACTCCTCGTAATGCTGCTAGAGCTCCCCCAGTAGGTGCGAATGATGCCCCCCCTGCATCGGGTGGTGGAGGTGGTAAGGTACTCTGCGCTGCATAACATCCTCCTGCCTCCTCATCATCCACCTCATCCTCTTCCCCGCTGCTCTCGGAGAAGACCTCTATGAAATGTGCCTTCCCTGCCGTACATTTATTTTTATTTTTTGTATGTACTAGGGATTTGGGCTTTTGAAATTTTAATTTTGCAGGTGAGATTTGAACCATATCTGAAGAATTATCAAGGGTTTCAAGGGTTTCAATCCTTGGAGAATTTTAAGAGGGTTTCTCGAGGTGGATCTATGCCTAGGAAAGCAAGATCCACCCTCTATTTGCACCCCCAAGCTCAAAGCTCAATATCTTGAAAAGGATGTCAAGATTCAAGAATATTTTGTGACCATTTGAATAAATTTTAAATCTAAAGCAAATTTTAAATTTTTGGCAAAGGGATTTGTGATCTTTTTGGTCTTTTTTGGCCTAGAGTAGCCCTCTACCCTAGCCGTCATCCTTTTCTCCTTGTTGTTTCCATCTTTCTTCCCTGTGGCAGTCTTTCTCTTCTCCTTCTAACCCAACCATGGGATTTTCCTCTTCTTTCAGGCCTCTACAACCCTTCCTTACCTGTCATTTTCCTATTTTCCCTACAACAACCCCCAAATAAACTTTCCAAAACCTTTGTTGCCTCTTTTAGCCTGACGCAATCCCTTTTCTAGGTTGTTTCCCTCAAATTTCCCTCCTAACCCTCACGGTAGTCATCCCTCGGCGTGTCGTTAGCTCCCTAGACTTGCTAGCCTAAGCTGCAAGCCTATTGTGGCCCTTCTCCCCCTCAATCAACCTTAACGCAGACCTTACCTTGCCTTCTACTGCCACATTTACCTCTGTCGTCAAGCCTCTACTCAACCACCCAGAAAATTCCTCAACACTACCCTTGTTTTGGGCTACGCTTCCTTCTAATCTCTCAGTCGTGGCCTTTTACACCTTCAACCCTTGACTGCAGCGTTATCCAACCCTAGCCGTGAGCCTTGTGGGGTCATTCATCTACATGCTGCCCTCAACGTTGCCTCATTCCTCACAGCAATACCTCTTCCAACCCCTTTCAAATATTGTGGTATAACTTTAAAAAAAAAAAATCTGAGTTTAAATTATCATTATATGCAAAAAAAATTGGAGTGACTTGTGTTGCAGGTGGACTCATTTTGGGGAATTTGGTTGACAAGTGTCTCCAAGCCCAAATGGCTCACCATGTGATTTATTTAGGTTAAAAATTAAACGTGGGTCTGTAACTAACTTCTCACTGCTCAGGCTCACAACTCATACATCGAGAAGGTAATAGAGGCATGGTTTCAGTTTCAGTTTACTCCACGTAATAGAGTCTTTTTGTAATAGAGGCGTAGTGTGCAGTGTGCTCTAGTGTAGATTCAGTGTGTCCTCTTTCAGATATTTCAGTAGCAAACCATTATTGTATCATTTCAGCAGCAATCAAGAGATTTTAGTTACTACTTTTTTACTAATTAGTATGCAGTGTTTCATAAACTTTTAGAAGCAGATGGTTTTGGTTCTATGTAGTCACTGGTTAGGAGTCATGATTGAGTACTTTGGATCATGTTTGGACTCATAACATATATGAGATACTTATTCATTCATGATATTTTGAACATTTATTGATATTATGCATTGTTTGGATGGATCTATTAAATATCAATGAAATTCAATATATATGTATATCTTTATTTATTGAATTCACCAATTTTTTCCTGATTTTTCCCCGATCCAATTAAAATGTAGGAATTTACAGGGTAAGTTCCATAGATCAAGAACCAAAGGTCACCGCTCACAACCAGAGCACAAATCAGTATACCAGTATAATCACGTGGTTAAAACCCTCAAAGAGGGAAACAGTCCACGGCCTGAGCCAACGCGGCCACTTCAAGCAATTTATTAATATAAAAAGAAAAGTTACATATGTTTCTCTCATAAACAGTTACAGGACAAATGACCCTCCATGCTCTTTAAATAGAGATCATGACCAATCGGGTGTTAAGCCACGGATCAAGTGTCATTAATACCGAGGTGAGAGATAACCGTCGGATCACTACAAATCGTGACCGTCGGATTATAAGTTACAAATGTACATGGTAAAGAAACACACTTTACCTAACTCTACACTAGACTAAGTTATTCTTAACTATTTCCTATGTGTCGTAATATCCTAACATCCCCCCTTAAGAACAACTTGGGATAGGATTGAAGGATTTACAAAGGTGACACAAAAGGAGCCTATTTCCTATGTGTCGAAATATCCTAACATCCCCCCTTAAGAACAAATTGGGATAGGATTGAAGGATTTACAAAAGTGATACAATAGGAGAAGGAAGGAGGCATTAGAGCCTATCCCCCCTTAATGACAACTTTCCTGAACTCCAAGCATGGATCGAAGTTTGGTAAACTTCGCTTCTGTGAGAGCCTTTGTAAAGATATCGGCTACTTGATCATTGGTTGGACAGTACTACACTTCAAGAACACGATCATGAATGAGCTTTCTGATGTAGTATATGTGGAGTTCAATGTGTTTCATACGCTGATGCTGAACTGGATCTTTACATAGCTAAATGGCACTCTGATTATCACACCAAAGTGTAGATGGATGCTGCTGATGAAGACCAAATTCAGACAGAATCTAACGAAGCCACATGGCTTCCTTGCTGGCTTCAACTGCACCACGATACTCTGATTTTGCTGAAGAAAGAGAGATGGCACTTTGTTTCTTACAAGACCAAGTAATAGTCCTGAACCAAGAGTGAATACATATCCTGCAGTAGACTTTCGATCATCAGGGTCACCAGCCAAATCAGAATCAGTGAAACCAATCAACAATGGAGATGCTCCTGCACTGTAATGAATCTCGAACTGAACTATACCTCGAATATATCAAAGTATTCTTTTAGCTGCTTTCCAATGACTTTCATGAGGTTGGTGCATAGACCAAGTGACAAGACCAACGGCAAAGGAAAGGTCAAGATGGGTATGGGTTAGATACAGAAGTTTACCAACAAGTTGACGATATAAGGTAGCATCAACTTCAGGGGTAGTACAAGTGACTGAAAGCTTGACTCCAGACTGAAAGGGAGAATACTACGACAAGCCCATGTGAAAGTGGTGTAGAAGATCACAAGTATACTTGGATTGAGAGAGGGTAATGCCTTCCTTGGATTGCAAGACTTGAAGACCAAGGAAATAATGCAAGTGTCCTAAGTCTGTCATTTCAAACTTCTTTTTGAGGCTAGACTTTACATGGTTTATATGGTTTGGATCACTACCAGTAAGGATAAGATCATCAACATAAAGAACAAGGATGGTGAAGGAATTACCCACTTTCTTGGTGTAGACAGTGTTGTCAGAATGACACCTAGAAAAGCTATTATCTAAGAGAAATCTATCCATTTTGGCATACCAAGCCCGAGGAGCTTGTTTGAGACCATAGAGAGACTTCCTAAGGCGACAAACAAGGCTGGAGTCTTTTTGGATAAAGCCAGGGGGTTGTTCCATGTAGATTTCTTCATGCAAATCTCTATGTAAGAAGGCGGATTTAACATCCATCTGATGGACTTCCCATTTAAAGGAGGCAGCAAGGGAAAGAACAAGGCGAATAGAATTCATTTTGGCAACAGGGGAGAAGGTTTCAGTATAGTCAATGCCTTCAACTTGTGAAAAACCTTTAGCGACAAGACGAGCTTTATGTCTATCCACTTTTCCATCTGGTCCAAACTTTGTTTTGTAAACCCATCTGCATCTGACAAGTTTTCTTCCTTTGGAAGAGGAACAAGATCCCAAGTATTGTTTGCCAATAAGGAACGATACTCTTCATTCATAGCTTCATCCTAATCTGGATGACCGGAGGCTTCTTCAAAGGTTTCGGGATCAAGTTTTTCTGGAACTTGAGCCAATAAGGAAGCGGCTCTTTCGAACTGAGAACGTGTACGTTGTCGATCGGCAGGGTCACCTGCAAGAGAACCTGCTGCATCCCGAGTAGAGCGGACCCATCTTGGAAGCGGTGGAGTATAAGGAACAATTTCACGAGCTAGAGGAGGATTGTCATCCTCACTGTCATCATCTGAACTAGAAGGAATGTTATTAAAAATAGAAGAGAGAGAGAGAGGTGGCACATATCCCGAATCAGGCTCGCAGGCCAAAGGTGGCACACCTGCCGAACTAGGCTCGCAGGCCGATATATTTTCATCAAATTTTACATCTCTTCTAATGATTATATTTTTGGATTTTGGTTGAAGAAGTCTATATCCTTTGACATCTTCAGAATATCCAACAAAATGCATTTTTCACTCTTAGGTTCTAAGGCTTTATGTTTCGCATCTGGAATATGGGCCCAAGCATCACTTCTAAAAACACGAAAGTGACTTACATTTGGTTTGATTGAGCTCCAAGCTTCTTCTAGAGTTATATTCTTTAAAACCTTAGTAGGAGTGCGATTTACTATGTAATTTGCACAGTTACTGGCTTCTGCTCAAAAATTGAGACCAAGTCCTTTAGATTGAAGCATACAATTAGCCATTTCTTTTAAGGTGCGATTCTTCCGTTCAACTACACCATTTTGTTGTGGAGTATATGGAACAGTATGTTGCAATTGAATGCCATGCTCGGTGCAGAAGTTATAAATTTGTTGTTCACATATTCTCCTCCATTGTCTGATCTTAACTAAAGAATTTGATGTCCAGATTTTTTCTCAACAAAGGCCTTAAAGGCCAAGAACATGTTAAAAACTTCACTCTCGAGTTTTAAGAAGTATACCCAAGTGCGTCTGGAAAAATCATCAATGAAAGTTAAGAAGTACTTGCAACCAGAGAAAGAAACAACAGGAAGTGGACCATATAAATCACTGTGCACAAGTTGCAAAGGGGCTAAAGCATGCCGAGAGGCACGTTTGTCAAAACTATCCCGATGATGTTTTCCAAGTACACATCCGAAGCAAACACCATCTCGGCAAGATACCATAGGAAGACCTGTCACCATATTTTCCTTACATAGAGTTTGAAGAGAGCGATAGTTTAAGTGACCAAATCGCTCATGCCAAAGTTTGCTCACTTCATCATTATGAACAACAAAAACAGAGGGAAGACATGATGACCCAAAGTTGTCAAATTATACAACCTTGTGGAATCATCAGCAATGCCAGTAGCTAAAATATGTCTAGGATCTTTGAGGTCCTTAATTACAGCATCATGAGGTGAGAATTCTACTATTTTCCCTTCACCTGAATGAGTTATCCGATAAACAAATAGAAGGTTGCATGACAAGGTAGGAACACATAGTACATCATTAAACTGACCATTATCTAGATGAATGGTTCCAGATCCTACAACACTAAGAGATATATCATCACCAACATAAATATGTTTGGTGTTACAACTATTTAAAGAAGAAAGTATTTTACTTTGGCAAATGTGATAAGAAGCTCCAGAATCAATGAGCCACTCATGAGAGTGAGAAGAGGAAGATACATTTAATGCATAACCAGATCTTGATGCTTGACAACCACAAGCATAAAGTGCCATTCCTGAAGATGAAGGTGAAGAGTGCTCCAAATTGATGTTGTGCTTCTTCATTGCTGCTTCTAAGGCTTCCATCTTCTTAAAACATTTGGACTCTATATGGCCATCACGATTACAAAAGTTGCAATGTCTATCTGTCTTCTTCCCTTTGTTTTTATTTGTCTTATCATTTTGGTGAGTTGCTTTTTCAGTTTGCGGCTGAAATTGCTTAGGACCCTTGTTTGGTTTCGGACCATACTTTTTAGGATACTGCTTCTTGGGATTCTTTTGATATGATTGTTGTTGCTGTTGCGTTTTCAGAAGCGTTTCAAAAGTGACAAGACTGAAGGTGAAGAGTTTTTCTTGTTCTCTTATCAAAGAATCAAAAAAGAATCATGAGGGATTTCGGGTAGGTGTTCCCGAAGGAATGATGGTTGTCACTGCGAAGAAATATACATGTACACCATCCATTTTTTTTTTAAAACTGAAGCTGAGAAAAGATGAAACTAACTGCTCCAATGGAAAGATCTTGAAAAATTAGGTCGTTTGAAAAAAAACGAGTCGAAAAATGGCTTCCGGATGAAGAAGTTATGCATTTTTGAAAAAACGAGTTGAAGATGCCGAATAGTTACGAGAATAACCAGATAAGCAAGTTTTAGTGGAATTACTTTAGAATAAAAATCTTTATAAAAGAAGCTTGAGAAAGAGATTTGAACCAAAGACCTCTATTCTCATAAACTAACCCCTCACCAAGTGAGATAGTAAAAGGATCACGTTATTGTTTGAAAAGAGGAAGGGTTTTTTTTTTTTTTTTACTCTTCGGTGTGCGTGTCTTTTCCTGCACAAAAAAACACAAAAACCGAGCAAAAAAAAACCAAATGCAAATCATTACGACAGAATGTTAGATTTTCGGTTAGCCTTACTGGCAACTATCCTTTTTTTCACTATTTCTGATTTCCCGAGATTGCACAAAGACGCGGGGAAAGAGCATATGTAGCAAAAAAAATCCATTTTCCTGTTTGTTATTTGCCGAGATCGCACGCAGCGCACAGAAAAGAGCATACATAGAGAAAGGGTATAGATCCGGCAAATAAATAAAACCTAAAAACTGAAAATAAAAAAGGGAACTAAAATAAGCAGAACTATTAACAAATATAACTGCAAAATGGATGCTTTATACCTCCAGATCTAAACTATCATAACTTGGGCAGCCAAAAACCTTTTCACATGAAACGAAAGGCATTCCTCACTGTAACAGACGCTCTGGACACGACAGAGAAGTTCTCCAAACCCAAAAATGTTCAGAAATAGTAGATCTACAAAACGGCATTCGCATGCAGTCAAACCAGCTTCGAATTTTGATCAACAATGGACACGGCCATCAAAATAGCTCTGATACCATGTAGGAATTTACAGGGTAAGTTCCGTAGATCAAGAACCAAAGGTCACCGCTCACAACCGTACTCTATCAAATCAAGACATTTCAATATAATTTGTTAAAACCCTCAAAGAGCAACACAAATTACCGCCCGAGCATGGTTCGCAAGCTTATTATTAATATAAAAAGAAAAGTTACATATGTTTCTCTCATAAACAGTTACCGTACAAATGACCCTCCATGCTCTTTAAATAGAGATGATGGACCAATTGAGTGTTAAGCAACAGATCAAGTGTCGTTAATACCGAGGTGAGAGATAACCATCAGATCACTACAAATCATGACCGTCTGATTATAAGTTACAAATGTACATGGTAAAGAAACACGCCTTACCTAACTCTACACTAGACGAAGTTATTCTTAACTATTTCCTATGTGTCGGAATATCCTAACATAAAACTCTTCACCCTTTTTTCTCGTCGATATATTGTCGATTCCGAGTCTGGTAACATTGCGTAAAATTGCTCACTCATGTCATTCAGAAATCTGAAACATAGGTGACTTCAAGTGCTTTCATCAACTTATAAGATTGTTAGCATAATAGTGGCATCAACATTACAAGCTAATCTTAGCAAAGTGATTTTGGCAATAGGTTCTTTTGCTTGTATTTAGCATCACATACTACATCTAAAGGAGACCTGGATTAAGGCTTTCAGACTGTTGTTATAAACTTATTTGTTGATCACTAAAGCATAGGTAGTTTTGCTGCTCATTGGAAATCTAAATACATAAGTGATTTCAAGTATAAGATTGTTAGCATTGGTTGGGCACATTGTCTCTTAAATAAGCTTCATCAATATAAAAAATTGGTATAATCCTCATCCTCCTTTTATTGTTAATATATCTCACTGAAGGATAGTTTTACATTGGTACTTTAGGAAATTTGAGGGTCTTTTAGCTTAAATTGAATATCTCCCAAAGTGGAATGGTCATTGGCATCTTCTTACTTGATTAAGAAACATTGGCAACTTATGTTGAAGTAGACTAAGACCATTCACGAATCTTATTTCTGCCTTTGGATAATTGTCACTTGCATATCATTTTGAATGATTGAGTAATCGATGAAGGTAGATTAGTGTTCTTTTCCTCTTTTTTTCCATTTGTTTAAAGAATTGTGGGTCTTGGCTAATCATAAATCAACATTTGGCATCTAAAGTTTGGCTTGGCGGTTAGTAAACACAATTTTTGAAAAAATATCGGTTAAGAATATTTGCAATAATCTCATTAGCTAAACATCTAAGCAAGCAAGTGTTTTAATGTTCATGGTTTTGCGATTCTTGTTTAATATACTATTCAAAGAGCATTAGATCTACCTAAGTACTCTTGGTTCATTGATTAATATCTCTCATATTGGTGATTTTCCTAAGGAGATTAATTGAGTAAGTTCCATCTTTGTTGCACTTTGTGATATCTATTGTTGGCACTTTGGTCTTTATTCTTATAGTTGAGATTGTCTCTTGAATATAACTAGCAAGTACTTGTCGATATAATCTAAGATTAACTATAATTAAAGTACTTAAAATATTAGCAATCTCACCTTAAGAAGCTTTCTCCAATTTCACCTTGCATATCATTTTAAGTTAGTCTTGCATCTAAAATTTACCTCCAAGCATAAGCTTGGTTGATAGATTCAGAGGGCCATCCTTCTCATCTAGCTTGAGGGGCTTAGCAACTCTTTGGTGGTTAACACGGTGACCTTACAGTCGTCAAAGCCATAGTCTTTGCAGTGTCGGAGGCACTGGGTGATAGACTCCTAACAGAAGGTATCGTTAATCAAGCCCTTGCTTGCTTCATGTTGGCTTCCTTCCCACAACCTACCTTGGAGCCCAGCTTCAAAATAGTAATAGAAGGTCAAACTTAGATTAGACATTTAATTAAAATTTACCAAGATCTCTGCATCTCACCTAAGTCTTAGGAATTGCATTTCATATAGGATGGTAACGCATTAAAGCAACAGTTATCCATTTGATACTTAGTCTCAATTTTGTAAAGCAAGAGTGTTGACTCCATAAGGCACTAGTCTCAAATATATAAATTCAATCTAATCCTTAAAATCTTGCTAGATTTAACCAAGTGCTAGACCACTCAACTATGTCTCCCAGACTAATTGGTTCCCAACTTGTCCTCCTTCATTTCATTTCCATAGGGTCTACTCCCCATACCCTGTTGTTGGGAGACAGCTAGAACGAAGAGGTTGGGGATCAAGGTGACAGCCCCCGACCTGAGTCGTTGTTGCGGTGCTTGTACAATTTGAATGACAACAGTACCAACAAATCCACATCAACTAGCACTCTATGGAAAGGAGAATCCCAAAGCTAGGAGGATTATCCTTGATGGTTCAGGGACCATATAGTTCCTCATATAGCATAAAGGACACAGCGAAGGAGATCTGGGATGCAGCCTAGTCTACCGAGGCCGCGTTTTGACCCCGAATCCGGCAAAGATTTGCCCAGAATCTTGTTTATAGTTGTTAAACATTAGTATTTTGAGTGCCCCAGGGGTTTTTGATAGTGCTGAATCCATTTCCACTATCAAAAATGGATTCCAAGCACTGCAACCACCTGATTTTTTTAAATTTTGTTGACCGAATTCCGACAGATTTCTGCCGTCCGGGCCAAAACGCAGCCTCGATAGACAACTCCATTATCAATCTATACCAAAATCCTTAAAAAATTGGAAAATGATTCTCTGAGAAAAGTTGAGGACCATCAAGATGCATAAGGGTTAAGACATGGTTTCCTACCTCACCAGAGTTCGATTTTCCAAGGATGAATTGGCTGCAGTAGGAGATAAGCCAAGTGATTTCAAGCTAGTGCGAGTAGCCCTGAATGGGTTCTCTAGGCAAAGGGATGTCTTTGTCCAAGTTATCAATGGACAAGACTAGATGTCGAGTTGGGATCGCTTATGGGGTGAATTCACTCAAGAGGAGCACAAACTCAGCTTGGTCAGTCATAGTGGTAGCAATAGCAGCAAAACCTCGAAGGTTGAGAAGGAATAGGAAAACGTAGCCCTAGCAAGAAAAGGGAAGGCAAGGAAGGGTTCGAGCAAGGGATCGAACTCAAGAGGAGAAAAGAAGAAGAACGACTTGAGTAAGGTCAAGTGTTTTGGTTGTGGTCAGCTGGGACATTATGTCAGTCAATGTCCTAACCAGAAGAAGGGAGAAAAGAAGGGGAAGCAGCAGATAGCAACTTCAGCGGGCATTGAAAATTTGTCTTCGAGACTAGAGGACGAATTCGTTCTCACAACTTACCTCTCTAGCTCTACGTCCACAGGGGTCTAGTATATTGACATTGGACAGTGGACCATCAGCACATATGGTGGGAGTTAGAGAATATTTCTCCAGTTATAAGGAAGAGGAGATGGACTTCCAAATACAGATGGGAAACAATACTAAATGTACTCCATTTGGGCTCGGTATCATCAACATTCAGAGGGAGTCAAGCAAGAATACCAGCGTTACGGATGTGATGCATGTTCTAGGTTTAGGCATGAACCTGATTTCAGTTTCTGCACTATAGGACAAGGGATATGATGTCTATTTCGTGGGGCATAAGGTGTACATCAAACACCAAAGTTGGAAGAAGGTCAAACAGATTGGAGCAAGGTGCAACAAATTTTACAAGTTGCAGTTCGATTCTCCAAAGGAACTGATTAGCAGCAGCAGTAGCAATAACAGAGACATGGGAGAGTTATGGCTTAGGAGGATGGGACACCTACATCATGGAGCACTCAGGTTGCTCAGGAAGACTGTGACAAGAGTTCCAAATTGAGCACGGAACATGACGATGTGCAGAGAGGGTGCGTGCTTAAGAAGTTTTCTAAAGCAGCGTTCCCAAGGAGTGACAGCAGAGTCAGTGGTGTGCTTCAGTTGATACACTCAGATATATGTGGGTTGTTGTCTACTAGATCTCTTCGGGGTTATGAGTATTTTGTGACCATCATCGATGACTTCTCTAGGAAAACTTGGATCTATTTCTTGAAGACAAAGCACAAGGTCTTCAGTCACTTCCAAGAGTTCAAGGCTCTTGTGGAGAACATGACAGGTAAAAAGATCAAGGTGCTTCAGATAGACAATGGAGGCGAGTACAAAGATAAGGCCACCACTGGGTTCTGTGTGAAGGAGGGCATTAGAAGAGAGTGGACAACCACATACAACCCACAGCAAAACTGGATTGTAGAGAGAAAGAACAAAACGATAGTTGGGGCAGCGAGGGCAATGTTATATGACCAAGATATGCTCAAGTTTATATGGGCAGAGGCATGTAGCACAGCAGTGTACATTCAGAACAGGGTTCCTCATAGAGTTTTGCGGAAGATGACACCAGAAGAGGCCTTTACAGGGAAAAATCTAGATATTGGGCACTTCATAATATTTGGCAGTATAGCTTATTGTCATGTGCCAGATGAAAAACGGACCAAATTGGATCAAACTACAAAGAAGGGTTATTTTGTTGGATATAACGAAACGTCCAAGGCATATAGGATCTACATTCTAGGTAGTGGGAGAATCATCGTGAGACGAGATGTTAAATTCCAAGAGGAGAAAGGCTTCAGAAGATCTCGCGAGTTGCCAGCAAATGATTAGAGTGGCCTAGCAGATGCTCCAAGGGTTGAGCAACAATTGCAAGGGCAACAAAGCACAAGTACTATTACCAGTACAAGCACTAGCTCAGGTGCAGGTGGTCTAGTGAGTTAACAGCACACTTAGCAGGGGCAAGATGAGGAGCATGAAGCTCCAACCACCACCAGCGGAAGAAGAAACAGAAAGGTGCTTCAGACATTGAAGGATGCGCAGGAGTTCGTGGAAGCTCCTAGGGCGAGCACCAAAAAGCGCAGACAGCCAGACAAGTACAAAGCATTGGTGACAGAAGTCATTGACAGAGAGCCTTCCAGCTATCAAGAGGTTGCACAGCATCAGGTGTGGCAGGATGCAATGGTGGAGGAGTACAACTCCATCATGATCAATGATGTATGGGAGGTTGTGCCTAGACCAATGGACAGGTCAGTAGTTGGCTCTCGATGGATCTACAAGATCAAGTATGTTGCAGATGGCAGTGTCGAGATATATAATGCTAGGTTAGTGGCCAACGGTTATACGCAGAAGGAAGGCATATACTACGAGGAGACCTTTGCTCCTGTGTGTAGATACACTTCTATCAGGGTCGTGACCTCATTAGCAGCAGAGATGGGATGGTCGATTCATTAGATGGACGTCAAGGCAACTTTCTTGAATGGGGCGATAGAAGAGGAGGTGTATATCGAACAACCAGGAAGATTTGAAATGCATGAGAGAGATACGCATGTTTGCAAGTTGAAGAGGGCACTATACAGACTCAAGCAAGCTCCCAAAGCATGGTATGTTTGGAACGATAGCTACTTGAAGCAAATAGGCTTTGTGAAGAGTGAGGAAGATTCCAACCTCTATTATCAGATGGTAAGAGGTGAGTCGCTCATTCTCGTACTAGATGTGGATGATCTATTCTTGACAAGGTCATAAAGGCTCATAGAGGACTGCAAGAGGGACTTGGCAGTAGAGTTCGAGATGTACTTGTGAGTTAAGCATTACTTCCTAGGACTAGAGGTATGGCAGACAAATGGAGGGATCTTCCTTGGACAAGGGAGATATATTACGGAGATCTTGAAGAGGTTCAGGATGCAGGATAGTAGACCCATGTCTACGCCTATGATTACCAACTGGAGGAAGATAGACGCATTAGAGGACGCAACAGTGGACCCAACCTAATATACGTAGCTCATCGAATCTCTCATGTATCTGGTCAACACAAGGCCAAAGATTTGTTTCGTGGTCAACACTCTAAATCAGTTCATGGTAGAGTTGAAAAGAGTACATTGGACAATAGTGAGGCATGTATTGTGGTATCTACGAGGAACAGTCAAGTATGGTCTGAGATTTACTCGAGGTGATGGTGTCAGTTTGATGGGATATACAAATGCAGACTGGGAAAGCAATTCAGTGGTTCGGAAAAGAACCTCAAGGTGTTGTTTCAATATTGATCCTGGATCAGGGTTGCCTCTTGGTGCAGCGGGAAGCAAAGCCCATGGCAATGAGTTCTGCAGAGGCAGAATACATGTCTACGAGCATGGCTACATGTGAAACTATTTGGCTTCAGAAGCTACTAGTGGGATTGTTTGGTCATCGGTTGGATTCAACTAGTATCTACTGTGATAATCAAAATTGCATCAGGCTTTAAGAGAACCTAGTGTTCCATGATATGTCGAAACATATCAACATCAGATACCACTACATCAAAGATTGTGTACAGCGTGGATCAGTTCGACTACAGTATGTTCACACTGATCAGCAGGTTGCAGATATTCTCACTAAGGCCTTGGGTAAGGCAAAGTTTGTCTACTTCAGGGATAAGTTGGGAGTAGTGGGGAACACCTTCTTGGCTAAGAGGGAGTGTTAGTTTTTGAGTAGCTCGGATAGGTGTTCTAGTCTCTATGGGGTATATGAGGCTAAGGAACACATGAGGATAATTATCTCCAAGACCCATAAAAAGTTTCTAAGGAAAATGCCTTAATTAGATTAATTAGCCAATTATTAAATATTTTCCTAACTTAAGAAAATTGGTTAATTAAATTAGATTAACTGAGATTAATTGATTTTGCTCTAGAGACTTTCAGAAAAGTCATGAGAAGGGGTCACAATAATCTTAGCCATCTATTGTGATTAGATCATGGTCATTGATTCGTCAACGTGAGATTATAAAAGCAATTCGAAGGGTCAGTTGGAGACATCACAAGGAGTTTGAATCATCTAGTTGCAGAGATAGCAAAGGTGGAATTTGAGCAAGGAGACACCGACACAAGGGTTTCAGCAGAAAAGATTGAGGAAAAGATTTACGAGGAATCGTCTCAGTGATTTACAGTTACCAGTGGGAGGAAGGAGGTCAATTTCATCAGCAAAAGAAGAGGTCGAGTTTAGCAGTGTGAATAGCTAGTTAGCCAGTGCAAGTGACAGCGAGGCTCGTTTCGGTTGCCAATTGTCGGAGCTATCACCAGGAGGCAGTGCGAGTTGGTCACACGAGTTGCTGGAGGAAAATTTTCTTGCAGACTAATTTTACCAGAGGCAATGTGAATTTCTCGAGCAGCCAATACGAGTTTGCAGGCAGCCAGTGCAAATTGTTGGGAGGAGTAAGAATTGCACAGGGAGGCTGAATACATCTGCAGAGGGAGACTTTGTGGTTACATATTGTTTTTGTGAAGAGAATAATATTTGTCGGAGCTTTTCCAATGAGAGGCAAGCATATTGTAATTCTCAAACTGAAGAATAATAATACCCTCATCTACCGAATTAGTTTTCCCCATACTAAGGTTTTTCCAGGGACAATTTCTCCAAGAATACTGGTGTTCATTATTTTTTGTGTGTGCATTATTTCTCAGTTCCTGTTATTATTTGTGAAAATTGCATTAGTGGTTTAATCGTTATTTGCCGTAATTAATTTCTGAAGACAAATAATCTCCAGTAGATAGAAGATTAAACTCCAGTTGCTTCAATTAAGGAAATTTCGCACAAACCCCCTAATCTTTCATAAGAATATCCCTCTAAAGCAGGCTAACTTGACCCCCTATGCCCAAATGATTTAAGGCACTGATTATTCCTTCCAGCCAACCACAAAAATACAAAAAAAAAATGTTTATTTCTATTTTAAACAATCTGAAATTACGGCAATGGAAATCATTAGATTAGATCACATGAAAGTCATTTGCACTTCAAATAATTACTTCAAGATTGGCTGCTTGTTCTAACAAGCAAATCTGTCATTTGTAGCTTTAAAGTTAAACCTTAAACAATATGCTCATTTAAGCCCTCACTCATTGCTGTGTTATACTTTCTAAAATGTCATTTGAAAAGTTTAATTCAAATCTGAAATTACATCAGGTAAAATCATGAAAACAGATTTGCAAAATCAGCTTCTTGTTTAAAAGCAAATATGTGATTTTTGTGTTAAAACCTCAAAAGTGATATGCTGAGTTTAGTCAGCGTTTATTGTTGATTAGAAAATCTAAAATAGGGTAATGGAAATCTGATACAAATCTGAGAATTAACATTCCTAATTCAAACCCTAAATCAGATTAACAAACTAAGCTACCTACCTTTTAACCTCCACAACAATATGAGATTGATTCGACCTACGGATTCCCCTACCAACTAGTACTCTTCTAGCCTAAAGAGAGAAATGCAAGACTGCGGAAGTGACAGTGGGTAGTTTCCCTAATTGCTCTTGGGGTTTGACAACTTGTGCTTAGGGGACTTTTGCACCATCTGGGAACCTGGGAGGTAACAAAATGCAATGTTTTTTCTCCATGATGGGCAATTATTTAGGGCATCCATTGCATCATCAACTATCAACCATAAAGTTCCCTAGGCTATCCAAAGCTTCATCAACCTGTAAAACCTGCCTTCATGGTAATAATAACAATAGTTAAGAATTCACTCATGTAGGCCTCATGCAAAATGAGAGGTAACACAGCCCAAGGAAGATATCTTTCATTTACAATGCCCCATCTTAATTTTCACAAGATCCCAATTTAGCATGTGTTTCAATGGTAGCCCATAGTAGAAGTTTAAGAGCTTTATCAAATATTATTTTGGACAGAGGATACCAAAAGAATACCCAAAGCTTGGACTTGGGCTAAGGTCAATTTCCTCAATGCTTCAAGAGAGCCTGGAAGCCAGCTAAAGTTTTATTTACGTAATTAGGAGCAACTTCTCTGAAATTTTCACAATGGGAATGCTTCCTTTAAATATTTGTCTATGCTAGATGGAAACACAATGCTTCTAACAAACATCTTGTCAGTATTAACTTAACCGTGCAGGAAAGCTACATACAAGTTGGCAGATGGTCCCAAGTATTCTGTCTCAAAACAAAGCAAGTATTGCAATGGTTAAAATATGTTGAAATTAACTTACATGCTTGGCCGTTCCAAAGTCTGCAAGCTTCACCCTGCCAGAGGTATCCACAAGAAGATTTCCACCTTTTATATCTCTGCAGAACCAGTCATGAGTAGAATTAAGAGAACTAAAACATAAATTTTACAGGTTTTTGACAGTGAAGCCAAAAATCTAAGAGCGTTAGAAAAGAAGTGTGTGAAATGAAAAAGCAAAGGAGACATCCTTAAAAAATACATCACCTAAAATGCAATCACTTCAGTATAAATTTGAACTTTGAGGTAATAAACTCTAAAAATTTATCTACATGCAATATTTGCACAGGAATTTCCCACATTCTAGAATTCAAAGGCTTTTACATATGGACTGCTGCTGACATGCTTGAAGCTAATTGGATTTTGCGTTTTAGAACTGGTAGGGACCCACAAGCCCTTGGCCCATTGATTCTTTATTAAATTACACTGCTAATGTAGAAGAAAGTTAGAAACATTTATCGCAAAGCATTTTAGAAAACATAATGGTTATCTTAATCCAATAGAGTTAATGGGTAATACAATTCCTTTTCAATCAAATAGATTTATCATTTCAGGATTATTCAAGAAAACAAGAAAAGTTTATACTATGTAAGATATAAGCTGCTGCTCAAAACCAGGACAAAAAAGTAACACTGTGCCACCTGAAGTAGCTAATATTCAACAGAAAGAAAAATCAAAGGGATACTCACTCCCTAAATAATTGAACAGGTCCTTCTCAAGAAATAACAGAATGAAAAATTATATTAATATCCACAGATATCGAACGCAAAGAGATTCCATCAAATGAAAAATCGCTATTATGTGTCATGAATATCAACCTTACCAAACAATCACCATATATTTAATATTCCAATAATATTTAAAATATGCCCTAGAATGCTTAAATTGAAGATCCACCCCTTGCCTGCTAGATTCAGTGATGCAGGTGACAGAGCTTAGTTTTAGTGTTGGATGTTTATGAGCTTCCAAATGCCACTAGGCTAGTCCATGTAGATTTTAATACGGTTGAGAGTCAAGAAGATAAAGAACTCTGATCTGTCAAGGTGTTGTATGGTGAAAACTAAACCTGGATGTCCTTCAAGGCCAAGCTAGGGATTTATGACCCTAATCATTTCAGGCACCATGAATTCTTTAATCTTTGGCTTCCATGAAATAACTTCTGCAAGGGTAGCCCCAAGGGTCAGCTCAAACGATTGAACCATTTACCCAAGGAATGTTGTTTACAAGGAGGCCTTAGATCACAAGTTCAAACGTGGTCAACTACCTCAAGGTTACCAGCCACGATTGTGGCTAGTGGTTGAACTGCCCTACATCTAGATATTCTTGGCGAGGGTGGATATTGCAACATTGTCATTGGAAAAAAAAATGCAAGGGTCAGCAACAAATTTATTAGATAGAGCAATGTTAACAGAACAGGATTCATTTTATTTTGACTCATCTGCGTGCCAGTCAGTGCAGGTCAATGGCACAGCCACCCTCTCTAATCGCATCCCATCTAGTTTACATTACTTGGGGTCCCCAAAAGGTGTGCATGCATAGAACAAGATATATCATGAAAGTTTATCAACATCGAGACACTAGTTGTGTTGCATGTATCAAAATTGTCTGGAACCATAAAGGTGAGCTTGCCATCAGGGCCTTTGCATGGATGACTTGATAGCTACTTTGGGTGAGATGTTTGATGAAAAATATATCGAACTTGATCGTTTTCCATGTGAGTTATACAAGGCCACATGGGAATTTGTTTGGCCTGACTTGCTACAAGTATGTAAAGAATCTCTTAAGAAGCGCTTTTCCAGTGCAACGATTAATTGGTAGACTTTTTCCTCTGGTAGTTTGGTGAATCTTCTCCACTATTCTGAGGTGCACACGATCAACAGTTATAGCAGTAGTAAGGTGCCTTCATGACAATCTCGTACAACAAGAGTAATAGTACAATCCACAGATTCATACAACATATTGATGGCAGCAGTTTATCATGGTTTCTATGCATGGCAAAGTATGAGTGATTGGTGTAGTTATGCAGCAGAGTAAATGGCACATACATGCCCCAATCCTGTATATTTCCAGTTTCACTACTGTAGTTCCATTATTAGCTTGTTCAGATTCAATTCAATTTAGTTCAGTTCAGAGTTAGTTTAGTTCAGCATGCATTAGTAGGAGGATGCAGATCCCTAGTCATTTAGGATGCTCCTCTGGGTAAGTTTTCAATTTAGATATAGGGTGCAGATGTCAGGGAAAGAGATGCATGCTTGAATGCTCCAGTTTTCCTTCAAATTGAGGTACACTTTCTTGGCACTCTTACCAATGCACCTACGGTGCACTAGGTAATCAAACTAGGGTTAGAATTTGACTAAGTCACCCTAAGTGCTTCATGCATGTGACCAGATACATTGCACTATATGTATATATAATAAGTACAAAGGATAGTTTTTCTAAATAAAGTTCGTCCATTAAGGGAAAACTTGGATGAGAAGAAAAGTTAATAGAAGAAAAGTCATCTCATACATGGGAAAACTTGAAGGTGAGAAACAAATTAATAAGGCAAATACAAGAAAAGCACAAATCTTTTGATACAATATTTACGTCCACATTTTTGAATTTAGTATCATGAATTCTCATAAACGCGAAGGTTACAAGCATCAAGTAGGATGCAAAAGGGATGTCCACTTGAGGCAACATAGTTTCCTAAAAAGAGGTTCCAAGGAAAGTCTACAAACAATATAGACCATAAGCATTTTTGAGTCCATACATAAAAATTCATTCAATATAAATTCACATCCTTACTTGGATTACAAGCCAAGACCAAGCTGGATAAACTGCTTAAAACATACATCATCACTGATGGTGACAATAATTTCATACAATCTACACAAGACCTACACTCAAGCATTCAACCGTTCACTCAAGGTGCATCTTCTACCAGGGACAAGTTAATAAACCAAAATCATACATGTATAAGAATAATATACAAAGTTGAGAAGAGAAGATAACTTCCCCATGTAACAGAATGGATATATGAATACAACTTACACGCTGCCTAAAGAATTCAGCAACACTTTTGAAGAAAGCAACAAAGCCTAAGCTCTGGAGGAAAGGGTGTCCGATCACTAGAACAACTGAAAAGGTCAAAACAATGGAAAAGAATGTATAGCTAGGATTCCCAAGTTTTCATACACTTTAAATAATCAACTATCTTCTTTGAAATTCCATTTGTACTACCTAAAAGTGCCATGTTTATTTCCAATTTCTGTCTAAAAAGGGAAAAACAATCAAAAAGAATGCATAGTTGGGCATTCCAATTATTTGTATGGATGTAAATAATCACATTTCTAAAATAATATAAATATTTACAATCACAAAGTAGGCATAGTTAGGCATTCCGATTATTTTTATGAATGTAAATAATCACATATCTAGAAATTCTGCTTTCTATTTAGTCCTGATCTACGAGTCAGTATTCAAGTTTCTAAACATGATCTACAAGTCTGCAATCCAACAGTTTCTAATATTTGTCTATACACTGAAAGATTCAACTCATCATTTCTAATGAAACTGTCAACAGGAAGAACATTCTCATGCCTAAATAGTTCTGATTGCATATGCTAATTTGTGAAAACTAGGAGACCTGATAATGAGAAGAGGGAAAGAACACCGAATTTTACTTTAAAGAGAGAGATAGAGAAACAACCTGTGAACTGTATTCATGCTGTGTAGGTAGGCCAACCCAGATAGAATTTGGCGTGTGTATATCCTTATTACAGGCTCTTCAAGTGGCCCATAATCATTAATTAACTTGTGGATTGAACCTCCAGGAACATATTCTAGATATATGTAAAATAAATCCTCCACCTGCACATTTCAAACAATTTCTAGGCTATCATAACATCAGCCAATACAAAAAATCGAGCACAGAACCAGCCAAGATACATCATGGCAGAGTGAAAGACAATAGTCAAAGAAGAAAAGAAAAATCAGTATGCAAAACACCACCCACAGTTTCACTGCCATAGTATTGTACAATATTAGGATGTTCCAACCCTCTGAGCAGATTTATTTCCTGCAGCAACAAACAAACAGTAGATGTCAAGCATGATATACTGGCTTTTATTATGTATTAGCAGAATGTGTGCTATAGAAACCAATAGTCTGTTCCTTCTGCATCAAGAAATCCTATACTCTGGCTCAAACAGTTTGAGCCCCCTCCCTAATTCAACCATGGCATTGCCCCATCCTAATGCAGCCATGTCCTACCATTGCCAACCTTAGGGTCAGTAGAAAAATTGCAAAAATGGATCCATTGTAAGAAAATACAATAATGAACAACATCAAACATGAAGGCATAAAAGGCAAGCAGAACTTTCAAATGTCTATAGTCTAACCAGCTGCCCCATAGAACTTGACTAGAAAAAACAATATAATAGAAGTTAAAAGGATCACCTATCATTTTCCAAAAACAGCATAACCAACAAGCTGTAAGCAACCATTGACAAGCCTTGTATCAAACTGAGAAGTAGTTACATTCCCAGTTAGGTTATTTCACAGAAGAATATGCATAATCGATTTCTATGATCAGATGATTATCCAACTTTACAGTCAGTATGTTCAATTGGAGGTTCAATGTAAATCATAAAGTATAAGTAGGTCCTTAAAAAATTCTAAATCTTAGATGTGTTCAATGGATGTTAAGAAGTTTCTGTTATTGAAATTCTTAGAAGTTTCTGTTATTGAAAGGTGCAACCTTCAACAATAAAATTAACACTACTAGACTATGCATAAACTTCTCCCCATTAAATGTGTCAGAATGATGTCAAATAATCGAGAAAGCTATGAAATAGAGCAGATATAAAACCTACTCAGCCATATCAGTGGGCTTTTTGAAATAAAATATAGCTATGTTTTAGCAGACTCCTCATCACATACAAGAATCAATTTCCAACAAATATCAACCAAATAACTGTCATCAAAAGAAGCATAGAAAAAAATTTCGGAAATATTAGCCTACCTTTATCAGTATAAATAATAACTATTCTCCACAAGCATCATTGCTGATATTATAAATGCAAACAATGCACTAAAGTTGCCATTTTTTGTTTGCAGTTGATGATATATATAAGGAGTGAATTCCTTTCCATTCCTACAGTGAAAGAAGACTCTTGGTCCTAATTGACTCCGTTCAAGATCTATCTGTATTATTTGCAATTTTGTATCATATATCTTCCCTACCTCAACTACCACATCATAAAGTGTATCATAGGAGACTCGGTCGAAATTGATGCCTCACCTACAGCTACATAAAATATTCTCATCTGAAAATTATAAATATATAAAGAGAGAGAGAGAGAGAGTATAGTGTGGACTGTTCAACAGCTTCTCTCTTATAGGGGTGTTACATTTTTCAGTTATAATTTGCACACATTTCAGTTGGTACCAGAGACTGACAATCAAGGTTCTTTAGAGTTTGCAAGTCTGGTTCCATTTGGAGATTTCCCACCCAGAATTCCCCTTGAGCTCTTAGCAAACTCTGCACCAAGATTTTGAGCCAGCCTTGCATGGTGACTTCCAAACAGCCCTTATAGTAAACTTGCATGCTTATATAATAAAAATCATTCAATTTTATGCAAGTTACCATTCCAAATTTTTAGCAATTTAAGCAGTTGGCAGAAGCAGCAGAATTCTGAAAATTTTCAACACAATTTTGACAATCTCCAGCAAAATTTCCATCAAACCAGGCATTCTGCTGATTCTGGCCAAAATTAGCAGAATTTCCATTGATTCCCAAGTCTTCCAATTGAAATCTCCCAGAACTAGATAAATATTCGGCACTGGTGATTTTTTCACGAAAACCAACAAAACAGACGGAATTCTGTCTCTGTGCACTTTTCCAGCAGAGTCTCTGTTTTACTCAACAGACCCATTGCACCTTGCAGTCCAAGAGACTTATACTCTTCCCAGGAGTCCAATCTTGTTCAACCCCCAGTAGATCAGTTGCAGAAACAACACCATCATCAATGTAATTTCCTAGCCGAGAAGCTTCCTCAGCAAAGACCCAAAATAAACAGAGTTCAAAGCTATAAATGATGCAAGACAACGATGAGTATGTTTCAGCAGATGATGACTACAGAACAACAAACTTTACAGCGGCAACAGCAACCAGCTGAGTCTCCTTGGCAATGTGAAATATGAGACTCCCTCCCAGCCCTGTGTGTCAAGTGTCCAACATGTCAGACACAGGGTTGCGAGGGAGCGCCCATCCCCCCGAACCCGCTCCCTTAGGAAGCGCATTGTGAGCAACCCTGGGAGTACGCTCCCTACAAGAATTTTCACTCCCTGGCTTTTTTTGCAAACATGTCCCAAACGAAATTTTGTTTTTCAAAGAAACAAGAATTTTTGAGTGGAGCAGCCTAATGATCAAGCCTATGGCCTTAGTATTGATATGCAATTCATGGTAATGTTAAATTGTGAGCAACCCTGGAAGTACGCTCCCTACAAGAATTTTCGCTCCCTGGCTTTTTTCGCAATTTTTTTTTGCAAACATGTCCCAAACGAAATTTTGTTTTTCAAAGAAACAAGAATTTTTGAGTGGAGCAGCCTAATGATCAAGCCTATGGCCTTAGTATTGATATGCAATTCATGGTAATGTTAAATTCTTAAAGTAAAAGTGATATTTTTACTTAAATTTTTAACAAAACCATGAAATGACTCAAGATGTTTGAGAGTGGTTCCGACCTCATTGGATTTCATATGGAGAAAGTAGAATTTTAGATCTCACTCAAAATCTAGCTGATCACTTTTTCAAGAATTCAGGATTGGGGGGATTGCAACGTTTCCATTGGATTTTGTCATGTACTAGGGTATGGAAACCGTATTTAATCAAGAGCACCAATCCCTCTATGTACCATGATGTTAGTGACATTTGTTGTCGAACTCCTCTATCATGACCCTGCTAAAAATGTACCCATCACTCAAACAAAATCTTGACTTGACATGCTACATTTTTTCTATCTTATATTAATGCTTAAAGGGTGATATTAATGACAAATATCCCAAGATAGACAATGATTTTGATGATATGTAGGTATTTGTTGTAGCATGATTTTTTTGGATCCTAGAGGCCATATAGAGCCTGTTTGTTGATGTATTTTCGGTTTAGAGATGGATTGCACTCAATGCTATTTTGGTTATGTGCACCCTTATATGCTATATAAATCAAAACTTGTGGACTTGTGGTTGATGAAGATTGTAACTACTAGATGATTGATGTTATATGGTTTAATCCATGTTTTTATGTTTTTTATAACTAATTCATCATTCTACATGCTTTTGTTGACATATATGCATCAAAATATATAAAAATATATATTATATAAAAAAATTCTCCTGATAAGCTACCGAACCGGGTGCTTTTGAAAATGTCGCTCCCCTGCTCCCCGCTCCCGCTCCCAAGTAACCTTGGTCAGACACTTGGACACTTGCTCCAAGCACTGAACATGCATGGGACATGTCTAGTTCCATATCCATAAGCAGCAGATCTCATTCAGAAGCCATCAGTCCCAATTCCTGCTGATGATCATGAATCATGATCATGAATAAGCAACTTCTTACCTTAGTGATCCATACCTTCATAAGCAAGCTGAAGATTCTGATGTCTGCTACTGAGATCCCTGTTTCCCATGTATATACAGAGATAACCCTGGCAGAAAATTTTCCTTCTAGGATGCAGATTTCAAGCCAGCAGCCTCATATGATTCTCGGATGCCTCTTACCCACCCATTGGTCAACTCATCCACTTGATCAGATTTCTCACTAGATGATGGTAAGTCAACAACCATGAGGTACATTAACCATTGTTTCATATGAAGTGCTTTCATTCAAAGCTTTTGACATATAACTTTTTAAGTAAGGATCATGGGTTGAAATCAGATAATAGATCATGATGCTTGGAAATTACACTTGTTGCCTCATTTCACCTTGGTGGCCATCTCTTTCTTCTAGTAAAGTGCAAACTCCTTGTGGTTTTTCTTTCACTGTCTAAGAGTGGCACAAATCGGAGGCCTTAATTGATGTAGTGTGTTCACACCCCTCCAAACTTAACAGCTATCATCTATCCTTGATCCACTGCCGTTTCTTTTGTTTGGTTGTTGTCAGTCGCTTGTACTGGTTCCCTATTTTCCTCATCCTGTGAGAACAGGGGCTCAAAAAAATCCAGAGGCTGATGTTGCTACAGAAGAAAGAATAATGAAAGCATATGTCAATTGTTAAAACGCAAAAAAGTGGCAAAGCATGAATGATGATTAAAAGCCAAGTAACTTGAGCTCAATGCCCTCATGTGAGGCCATCACACTAATCCCATGATATCATGCCCATCAAAGTAAAAGGGACTTAAATAAACATCTGTAATATCCCAAATGGGATATTTTAACTAAAAATGCAGAAATAGACTTGAGCAGCAAAATAAATGGAAATAAACACACAACCACCAATATAACACAATGGATGTCGATAAAATCACTGAGCCATTTTATTAATCCATGGTAAAAAGTACATCAACATAAAGGAACAGCGGAACCTGAGCTTGCCAAGCAAGCGGAGAAAAACCCAGAAAGATCTCTAGCCCAACTGATAAATGACACTGGCAATGATGTTGATGGCTCGGCAAGAAGACTGCTGCAAAATGGCTATGGCAAAAGCTGTCACTGAACCCACTGAAGCACAAGTTGAAGATTTGAATGATCCTCACACCAATCCCTGAAGCTCTACAAAACTTCTGAATGAAGTCTCCTCAAGAGAGTTGGGTTTTCGTCCAACACTCACAAATCACCCGAGGGTTTCCGTCTTGGGGCTACGGCTGAAGTAGAGAACCAGGGTCTCACACCTCTCATACAAATAAAATAACATGATCCCAAAAGATATCTCTCAATGGCCTCCTCCTTTTCTTTTATAGATCTCTTAGAGCATTCTAGAGCATTATTTTATTATTATTTTATTCATGGAGCACTTTTTCCTCTTATTAAAATATTCCTTTATAATGCAGAAAAGGGTAAATCGGCTACCACGCCTCCTCCGGTCACTGAAACCCGTGTCTAATTGTCCCACCATGTAGGTATCCTTGTCCCGGTTCCAATGAGCTATTACACTAAGGTGTTCCATCATGTATTCCTCCCGGAATGCCACCTTGAGCGTAATTAGCTGAGTTAAGCCTAGAAATAACTCAAATTTCTGAAAGTTATCGGAATGCACAGGAACGAAAGCCAAATTGCTCGGATGACGGAATATATCGAGCGAATGCCTCCGAACACCATGGAAACTCCTCAAGACACCCTGCAAAAAGCTCCTGAGCCCACTGATAGCACCAATCTGTACCTGTGACCTGTCTACTTCCAACTCTGTAAGTCCAACCTAACCCTATAGTAGGTGACACCAAAAAAGGGAATATTATAGACCTTCCGCCCCAAGATTGCTTGCCCTCAAGCAATCCAAATATGTGGGCCACCCTGTTGGCCCGATGTAACTGAGACCCAATGCCTGGATCCCATACGAACCCCTGGGTGTTGTTATGCACCTCTGTCAAGCCACTCGGAATAGTCCCCTCAATGCCGAGATCCCAAACTGATCTCTCACTATACCTATCAACAAACAATCCTTCCAAACCCCAATGCCACCAAGGCCAATCATCGCCCAAGTCCCACGGCTCGGACTGCACACTGCCTCTGGCTATAGCTAATGCCCCATGAAGTGAAGTCCGCCAACAAACATCAATGCTCTCTGGCTCCTGCTGTGCTGTACCTCTAACTGTATAAGCTGCCCCACCAACTGCGTACCAACTCATGACCTCTCTCCAATCCAAGTCCCAACTCAATCCCATGCTGATCCTGCTCTCCTGAAATCGGGATGGAGTGCTGAAGAAATGACGACCTGTGCCCCACTGCCAGCTGGAATCTATAACATCTGCTATGTCTAAGGGCCCCTGCTCTGCTGTACTCCCTACGAAGAAAATCGTACCATCAAGAGGGTACCAGCTCATGATCTCCCCCCAATCCATCCTGAAAGAAGAATCCAGTGTAGTGACAACTGCATACAGAACACGCCTGGAGTGTTGTCGCCAGCCCGTAATCAACTCACACTGCCCTGTCCTATCTGCCAACGAAATCTGCCTGCAAAAGAAAGCCCCTCTCTCTATAATGGGCCAAAATGGGCAAGATATACTGCAAGCCCCATCGATTACTCCTAGAGAGTGCTACTCCCTAAAAGTACTGCAGCTCTGCTAACTGCATGTGCATCTATATGCACCTCATCAATGTGTCGGTCCAAAGATGGATGCTCCACCATCTCTAACAGCTCCCCCCACTCCTGATCAGGAATGGCATGCTCCTGCTATCTACTAGCCCCCTGTAGAACTATCCCATCAACCTCCACCATCTCCAAAGGATATGGAACTGCAACTGATGTCACCGTACTCGATGTTTGTGCATCTAACTGCTCCTCCTCAATGGCTGACCCCAAGGTTAGCTGCATATCCATCATAAACTCAACGTGAGCCTCTATCTGGCTCTCCCCCAAGGGACTATCATGCGCAATGTGCATAGTCTCCTCCTCTGCTGACTCAGACTCCATCATATGCTGCTCTGGCTGAATCATCACAAGTGACTCATCACCCAGAGTATCTCTGGTGGAGTCCCCTGACTGCTCACCCTGCACACTGGAATGCAACTCCGATCTACTGCCATCAACTCCGCACGACTGCTCTCGCTCCCCAGAAGCATCCTCAACTGATCCCATGGACTCATCGGAAGAAGAGTCCTCACCCTGGCATACAGAAGGAATGCCCTCCTGTTCTACCTTCGCCACATCATCTACATCACTCAAGCATGAGTGATCAGGCCCCCAAGGTCCTTTGCAGATGAAGCAAAGTCCCTTCCTCAGCTCATTTTTGCTGCCAGATCCCCCAAACTAGAGCAACTCTTCCCTGGTCAACTGTCTCCTGAATAGCCCAATATTCTACTCAACAAGCCCTTGGGCTAGCTCATAAGCAGCAGATGAGACCAACTGCTCTCTCCTCCAAATGCTCAACAACTGGGTCTGCAACTCTCGGCCAATGGTCTCATGGTCTCTCATACATGACGACAAGATGGATTGTATGTGCGCTATGACGGTGTCAGTGTGATGTCTCCTAATGCTGAAGAAGCATTGGAACATCTGCAGAATCAAGTCATCACACTCAAGGTCAAACATGATAACATAAGTCTCGATTGTGGCCATACTCCATAAAATCTCAAGCTTCTTCCCGAAGGTAGAGCCTACACTGTTGTCCAAATCCTGAAAAGTCTCTACTATCAATCTCATAATCCTCCTCATACCTTCATCATTGTATGGAGCTATAGGTGCGGTCAACTTCATGATGTTGCTGATGCATGATGCAACTGGAAGGCTAACCCCCTCACACAGTTCCTCTAAGAATTTGGGTTGTATAAGAGCAAGCATAACAGGTTTTAGAGCCCAAATCAGTTTCTTCCCTTCTTCTTGGCTCATTTTGGACAGAAGTTCATTAAGCTCATCAAGTTTGGACAAAACTCTACATGACATCTTCATGTGTTTCAAATATGTCCCAAGAGCAAAAATTCTGTGACCAATCCCCAATTCTCCCTACAAATCTTTTGGCTATCCTTTTTGAAGGATGGCATATATTCCTCTTGAAAATTGTCTGTTGTTCTATTCAGTTTCTGGTTGTGTGTCATGGTTCACTGGGGTGTTGTTGTGTTGGTTAAATAGGTGTTTTAAAAACCCCATCATTCAACACCATACCATTTGTACCCTGCCTATAAAAATATATAATGCTTCTAATGGCAATGTTTCAGAGGACATCAAATAAATTTCTAATCACTATAATATGATGCTACAGCCTACAACCATCAAACCAATTGTATCTTTGATAAGCAACCCCAAAAAAATATATGTTTCAGATATGCAATCTCATACAACCAATTAAAACTTAACTACAAAGCATAAATTCTTTATAGAGGAACCTGGTTATAATGAGCAGTTGGTTCCTCTCTTCTGGTATATATATATATATATATATATATATATATATATATATATATATATGCTGCCCCAGAGGATTCTGACCGACAGTTAGCTCTAGCAAAAGCAATCTACAGTGATTAGAATCAGCAACAATTCCAACAATCAATATATCCTGGATTCGAGGTGTGATCTGGAAGGTAATTGGAGCATACCCAAAATTTCTGAAGGTCACAACGTCTTCCCTCGCAGCACAAGAGTATGTGGGATTTGTTGTAGCAATTCTACTGCAATAATGAGTATAAGAACTTCGACCCCCTCGTCCTAATAATACGGGAGCTTGGCCAAATAAAAAAGAGAAGTTGCATCCCTTACAACTTCAACGCATAATCATTTTATGCCCTAGCAACAACAATCTTAATTAATTTCAACACAACAATTTTGAAATATCGCGTTGTCACTACACACGTCTAGCATACGCGTATATTAGATTTCTAATTAAGTTCAGAAGAGGGTTGACTACATAGTCACGCAAACCTCTGTTGCGATCAGCTACACCTCGAGAATGCTCCCCTGCCACCTATACACTTCAACCCGACTGAGCTAACAATTCACGTCGCACCAAAATTCAACCCATCACGATTTGTTCCGGATATTTTGTGGATATATATCCTGGGAATTCTGCCCAAAATTGCAGCACGCAGCAAATAATGTGACGCCCAGCGGTTTGTAAGTATGATATGGAACTCGGATCTTGAGAGCATGCGATCATGATGTAGTCCAGAATCTGAATGGCAGCTTAGAATGTGATTCCAAATTCTGGAAAATTCAATTGCATTCGTTTCGGCCCCTTTAACCAACAACTCCAGATAACATTCTCTGCGCCACTACCCACGCAAGAATTCAACCAATTTTAATCGTGGTAAATGCAGCTCGACTCACGAATGCGTAGCTCTTGCTGAGTGGTAATGCTTGGTCTCGAGAAATCTGCTACAATGAGACCACTCTGAGTATGACAGCAGAAGAAGAATGCTCGGCTCCCTTCATATTAACAGAGCTCGATCGCCCAACAAGTGACGGTTTTCGACACTGTCGTCACAAATTTGTTGCAACTCGAATTACTTATCCAATTTGCTTGACAGGCGCGCTGCAGAAAATGATCACCCCACATATTTAACCCATGAGATTGACCCCTTGGCTCACGCACTTTCGCAATTTCCACTCTCGACTGTGATTTTTAAAGGAGTGCGACCAAGACATGTCCGCGGTAAGAGAAGGTGTTCCCGCCCTCATTTTTCAACGGATTTCCCAGACTTTTTAATTATAATCATGACCCTTCCTTTTTAATTCGGCTTCATAGAAGAATGTTTGGCCCCCCTTTCAAAATAATGTGAAGCTTATGATCCGATGCCACATTCTCAAAATAACATTCGATTCAAATTTGTCGAATCGTTATTATGCCTACAAAATTAATAAACTTTCGATTTTCCCTTAAAGTCGATCTTCAATAAAAATTCCATAAAAATTCCTTATGACCCTTGAAAAATGATTTCAACTTTTGGGCTTTGCAGTATTTTCTCTGATGGATTTTCTCACAAACCCTCTATTTTACTGAAGTTGATCCACAATGAACCCACAGGTTGAGCCAAAACCAATGCTCTGATACCACTGTAATATCCCAAATGGGATATTTTAACTAAAAAAGCAGAAATAGACTTGAGCAGCAAAATAAATGGAAATAAACACACAGCCACCAATATAACACAATGGATGTCGATAAAATCACTGAGCCATTTTCTTAATCCATGGTAAAAAGTACATCAACATAAAGGAACAGCGGAACCTGAGCTTGCCAAGCAAGTGGAGCAAAACCCAGAAAGATCTCTGGCCCAACTGATAAATGACACTGGCAATGATGTAGATGGCTCGGCAAGAAGACTGCTGCAAATCAGCGATGGCAAAAGCTGTCACTGAACCCACTAAAGCACAAGTTGAAGATCTGAATGATCCTCACACCAATCCCTGAAGCTCTGCGAAACTTCTGAATGAAGTCTCCTCGAGAGA
The DNA here is from genome assembly GCA_034641835.2 of Pinus albicaulis. NCBI lineage: Eukaryota > Viridiplantae > Streptophyta > Pinopsida > Pinales > Pinaceae > Pinus > Pinus albicaulis. Next base: position 562,691,706 of record CM076572.1, read on the forward strand.
GTTGGGTTTTTGTCCAACACTCACAAATCACCCGAGGGTTTCCGTCCTGGGGCTACGGCTGAAGTAGAGAACCACAATCTCACACCTCTCATACAAATAAAATAACATGGTCCCAAAAGATATCTCTCAATGGCCTCCTCCCTTTCTTTTATAGATCTCTTGGAGCATTCTAGAGCATTATTTTATTATTATTTTATTCATGGAGCACTTTTCCCTCTTATTAAAATATTCCTTTTTAATGCAAAAAAGGGTAAATCGACTACCACGCCTCCTCCGGTCACTGAAACCCGTGTCTAACCATCCCACCATGTAGGTATCCTCGTCCCGATTCCAATGAGCTATTACACTAAGGTGTTCCATCATGTATTCCTCCCGGAATGCCACCTTGAGCGTAATCCGTTGAGTTAAGCCTAGAAATAACTCAAATTTCCGAAAGTTATCGGAATGCACAGGAACGAAAGCCAAACTGCTCGGATGATGGAATATATCGAGCGAATGCCTCCGGACACCATGGAAACTCCTCAAGACTCCTGCAAAAAGCTCCTGAGCCCACTGATAGCACCAATCTGTACCTATGACCTGTCTGCTCCCAACTCTGGAAATCCAACCTAACCCTGTAGTAGGTGACACCAAAAAAGGGAATATTACAACATCCCAACCCCTATGAACGATAAGAAAGCTTGCTAAGAAAGCCACATTAAAGTCAAGAAAAAGAATAAGTAAAAGGTGGAAAAATCAATGCCCAGGAAAGAATAACTCAGGTAATGCAAGCACTCCTTCCACAAAGGCACTCATGGACGATGGTCTTGCTTAACAAATATATAATACTATGACACCTCTCATGAAGTACACCCCAAACCATATCACTTGTCATTGACACCTATTAATTGAAGGGTTGGCCTAAGAATTGTTCCTCCCCCTAGGGTTGGAAGTGTTGAAAAGTGTAACTAGGTTCGGTCTTCATAATGACATGTGTAAATATGATTTTATGTAATTGATGTAAAGAGAAAACAATATTTATTTTTGCAATTCTTGAATCAAGGCTTTCATGATCAAGGAATTTTATTTTAGTTAAGGTTCCCATTGTGAACCTTTAGGTTTTGTCATCAAGTAAAAGTCAAATTAATTCAATGTCATGTATGAAGAACCCTTCTTGGGCATGTTACATATTTATATGAGTCATTAAAAGAATAAAAAGGGCCTCCAAGAAGACCAAGCTAAAGCTTCTCCTTCAAGTCGGCTTCAAGATGGAGTAATGGATCTACACCAAAGGACACATTGGCTCACATACATGTCATGTCAGCTTATTATCATGGGCGACAACTATAAATAGGCAGCTCGGCCTCATTTCAGAGATATACAATTTGGTCAAGGTCCGAAATAAATTAGTCAATTGAAGTCTCTATAAGAAGAAGCATTTGTTTGGGTTTTCCTCCCAAGTGGGAGAGATTTTGGCCCTGGCTGATAGCCGACATTTTATCTCTTGTCTCTTTATGGTTTATGCATTGGTAGTTGTTTGATGAAGAAGAACACTAATAACATAAGTAAAGGAAGATCTTAATCTAAGAAAGTAAAAAGCATTCACAAGCAGTTATCTAACGAAGAGAAATCACCTAATCTTGATGCCCTAGATTTCTCAACAGGAAGCATGTATAAGGGCACTTGATGATCCTCCCATACCTAAATTTGGCAACTTGTATAAGGTCATAAGCTAGTGTGAAGTTTGAAGCTAATAGTTTTTGTGATATTCTTATGCTCTAACATTGAGTATGGTCCATGTTTTATACTTTAATGACTCTTGTGTCCATGCTAGAATACCTTACTTGATTCTTTGGAGCTTTCATTTGATGATGATCCATAGTCCTTTTGAGAACATTGATGAGGCTTCACTCATAGCTCTTGGGCATCAATGGCATACCCTTTGGAGGGCCTTCCGTTGTACCTTGGACATTGCACAATAGTTGATGGACATTAAGCTTAATGATGATCGTGCATGCACCTTGAGACTCCTCCAACTCCAACATCTTGGGCGTTGTCCACCGGAGCTAGGACATTGCTTATTGATGATGATGTGAGCTTGAGGAAGATGATGTTGGACTTGAGAAAGTACTTTTGATGATGAGAGATGATATTTGATGAGGAGACATGCCCCTTGGACCATTCATTGCATCTTTTAATGGAGAGACATGTCTTTTGAGGATAACGTCCCCATTTTTAGGCCTTTACACCCACACATGCGACCTTTTTGAGGGGACTTTTCATGTTATTTCATTATATTTTCACATTTGAGGCTATATCGAGGGTTGGTTTGATGACCTATCCACCTTGTATCATGGTTTTTTCATATTTTTGGGGCTTTTTGCCTAAATCAACTAAAGCACTTAGTTTCCTTCATATAAATAGAGAGGAGTGCTTGGTTCATTAGGTGATTGCACAACTTGAGATACATGCATCCCTAAAACTATATCTCTTTTCTCTAGTTCACTATGGAGCACTAGTTGAATGACTCACTTAAGGACTTCTTAAATGCGAATTTGATCTCTTTTCATGGATATTTATGGTGAAGCTTGGATGAATACATGGTAAAACAAGTACATTAACTTTTAACTTTTTTTATCTTGGCTTCATGTTTTATTGGATGGATGATGCATGTATTAAGCATGTTAGCATGATATATGTTTCATGATTCTTGTTAAACTAACCCTTCTTCCAAGACTTTGAGGAGGTAGTATGTTATCTCCCACTGTTAATCTATCTTTGAAAAATTGAAAGCCCTGAAATGAAACCCTAAAGTAAGTATGTTAACATTCCCTAGTTCTTTTGAATCTTATTTCTACTCTGAAGTTGCCCTAACTTTGTATGTTCCTACATTCCATTAGCTCTAGATTGAGAAGACACTACTCTATCTTGTGAAAATCCTTAAACCCTAAATCATTTTTTAAATTTTGTTATAGGGTAATTAGGGTTTATTTACAGCAAAATCATACATTTTCAGCATTTATTGACTCGCACATTGATGTCCTAGGGTTAGGAAATGTTTGGAATTGATTGGATAAGTAAAAGTTACATTTTAGGTGCAATGTCTAGTGATTCATTAATGCTGACATCTAAAGTTTAAGTGCAGTTACATGCCTTTTTAGCCAAAGAAAAATGTTGTAATTTATTCTCTTGTTTACTCATAATTTTATCCTTCATTTTACATTTTAGGTGCAATGTCTAGTGATTCATTAGGGCTGACATCTAAAGTTTAAGTGCAGTTACATGCCTTTTCAGCCAAAGAAAAATGTTGTAATTTATTCTCTTATTTACTCATAATTTTATCCTTCATTTTACATTTTATTACAATAGTTTTTGGGGCCAAATTTGTTGTTGTTATAAACTATTGCATTGTTGCAAACTTTGATTTAAAGAGCTACTTTATGACCACCAAGTGTAATTTCTAGATTGTAGGTGTTTGGAGACCTATTTGAACCTCTATTGGTTGACCTACATCACAAATAAATGTGACCACTAACAATGAATGCAACATTTAAATCTAGTGATCTAGATCGACCAATCAGAGGAAATAAATCCTAGATCATAAAACAAGAGGAAGGATTTATAAGAAAGAAGTTTATAATATATATTATTTTAATTTTTTGGTGGTTAGAAACAAGATGGACCAATGCCTTGTGCATTGGGTGACGGAATATTTTTTTGCCTACTTGATGTTTTATAGCTAATGTGAAGAAGTTATCTCCCACTTGGTACTTGAGAAAGAAGCATCAATTTGAAATCAAATAAACTAAGGCTCCTAAAAAAGATTAAATTAATAAAAGTAAATAACCTACGCTAGGAAAAAATTTCTCTAGACAATCAAGTAGTAATGAGACAAAGTCTAGGATGACATTTCTCTCAAAAACAATTATAAAATTTATCTAAAGAAATTTCGAAGATGCCAAAAGATAGAAAAGAAAGTCTTACCTTTTGGGTATCTACACCATTTACCAAACTCTTTACTGCGTCAAGACCAATAGCTATTTGATCTCTTGCATAAATATGAAAAAATTCACATAACAGAAAGAAAAATAGCAAAAATGAGTGGCAGGAGAGCTTCTCACTATTCTCCAACAAATCGAAATGAAGAAGGTTCCTCCTTATATAGAATGGATTTCTTCATCCTTTACAACAAACTACAACCGGTGGGCTCAAAACCATGAGCATTTCAAACCACTAGCTCAATACCATGTGTGGCTCAAAAACCATAGGCTCTTAAACAATATGTCGTTTACAAAAATGAATAATTCATCGTTCGAATTTCAACAAGAAGATTATTTCACAATGAAGTATTTCAAAAATGCCCTTAAAAAGTGGGTGTTGTTAACACAGAAATTGTATGTGCATGATAAAAGCCCCTACTAGAATCACTAAGGCTTCGTCAAAAGAGCACAAAGTGATATCAATGGTAGCCTCAATGAAACATTTTTCTCGAATTTTTTAGGGCATTTTGAAAAAGGTGATGGAGAGATATGAAGATCAATGTCAATATCCTTCTAGGGCTATGGAGTCAAGAGGAATCAAGTGGCAAGATGAGATCAAGAAGAAAACCCTCTTAAGTCTGTTATCCAGTGTTTTGTGGATTAGGGCAAGAGTTTAGAACCCGATAGCTAAATTACCCTCGTGGCTAATCAAGGAAAATCATGAAATCATGGCTCCACTATAAGGCATCCCTCCAAGGGGAATTCCTTCAACCAAAAGATCTACTATGGCATGAAATAGAATCAAAATCCTTACTAAGGAGCATTGGGGTATGGCCCAGCAATGAGGTTTAAAACTTTACATCAATTCAACCAAGTAGAAAGCGTGAAATGATCCTCTAGACGTCCTCCTTCCAAGTGACAGTTTCCCTTCAAATGAATCGGCTTTAATAGCCTTGGAATAGTCTTGAGTATTCACAATAATGCCTTTAATCATGTAGAAGAAATGACCAAGAAAGAACAACTTCTAAATCAACAAACATTTACCACATACATAAGCCTTAACAACAAAAATGTTCCCATAAAGAAATTTCAATTAAGCACAAAGGAAAGGATTGCTCTCACAATAAAACCATGAGGTAAAAAGAAGGAGTGCTTCTCATATATAGGTGATGCATCTCTCCCTTTATAATAAAATAATAATTATTTAAGTGATTCCTTGACTCAAGCTATGTAAATCAAAATTCTAACTAATTAATATATCACAACAATAAAATAAAAGTGGTCTACCTATTTATACAATGATCATCCCCACAAGAGGGGTCGATCCACCAAAGAAGAGCGCAAAATGGTCCAAGCTGCCATGTCAAGCCTTCAAATGATCCAAAATTGATGTAGAGTCAACATTCCAAGGAAGATGGTGATCCAAGTGTGGAAAGGTCTCCTCCAAAGTCAAAAGGGATCCAACGTCCTTCCTTTCTGGTGCAATAACTTCATGAAAATGTGGTAATACTCCATCAGAAAGGGGTGGCACCATGATAACAACTCCATAAATCAAGTGATATAATTGTCCAACACCTCCAAATAGTGTCCCAAATGAAGGTCCATGGTCATGCCTTGGGTCAAAGCACTCCATGAAGCATAGAAGAGGTCCTTCCAAGTCAAATTGTGGGTCATAAAACCCCCATCCAGCCAAGTAACATCAAATATAATGAAGTTATTCCCCACTCTAGCTGACTTAGTCTTCAACATACTTCATCCAAGCTATATCCACATCATCTAAGGTATACCAAGAGAGCGACACATCATCCACATTACACTTCCAAGTCAGCCAAAGTACCCAAATGGCTACCACAAGTGTTGTACGTGCAATTCAGCCCTCAAATGATATCATAATGAGCCCACAAAGTGTCCAATAGGGACAGTGTTCAAATAATTTCCACGTGGCATGCATAGGATACATACAAGTGTCCACAAACAGCCCCAAAACTGCCTTAGGAGGTGTGACCAATACCTTGGAATATGTGAACTGCCTTGAACAATATGAACTACCTTGGGAAGCGTGAAAGCACGCAAAAATTAGAATCCAACCAAATCAGGAAGGGGGGCTATTCCATGCCACCAACTTCTCTGATCATCAAAAATTTTACTATCAGCAACCCTTCTGAAAGGACAGGTAACAGGTGCATTACAAATACATGAGCCATAAGGTGTGTTGCTTCCTCAAATTAATGTTTTCATCGGCCATGTGTGCAAAGTGCAAGTCCAGACCAATCTTCTTCAATGTTGGAGCTTGTAATATTCCGAATAGGAAATAAACAGAAATATAAAGCAACATAAACAAAAACTACAGCAAATAGAGAGACATCATGAAAACACTGCAAACATGGAGAAAAGCTGAGCCATTTTATTATAAACTTGAAAGAGGGAATGAGTACAAAAGGTGATCAGAATGATGGCACCTTGGCTTGCTCAAGGCAAGCTGAAATCACTCTCAAAACCTTGCTAGGAATGGTTGCTTCATCTCTCAACTGCGTAACTCCCTGAGCTGCTACTATTGCTGGAAATAGCTGACTTTGACTGAAATAGAGCTGCTCTTGGGGGTTGTTCCCCTGCTCAGAAAATTATGAAACTTTGGGTATGGACTCTCCTCCAAAAACCCGGAAAAACTCAAGAAGGAATTCCGAAAAGGCTAACGACCAAATTTGAACCCCTTGGGAAAATTATGCACTCCTGGTGAGTACGCCGGCCAATGAGATGAATGACTAGAAATGCTAGCCACAAACTGCTCCAAAAGATCACTAGTGAAGGGTTGGTCCCCTCACACCTCTCCAAGACTGAAGCTACTAAATATCCCTCTCTCCCAGAGCTGCCCTCCTCAAAGACTGTGTAACTCCTGTGAGAGACTCTGCTGCCTCAAGACTGCGTAACTCCTAGATGGTTGATGTTGTGTTCTCTGCTCTGGAAACTCAAGGTAAAGCTCCTCACCTGAGCGGGCACTCGAAGTCCCCCAAGGCTGAGGTTGGGATCTCCGCTCGGAGACACTCGTGTGTTGAATAGCACTTGCAGACTTAGCTAAACAGCGTAAGCGTGTTCAATATTTGTTAGACAGAAATTCTGAAGATGCATAATAGAATGAATGAGTAGCTAGCCTCTCCCTCCTTTTATGCTTGAGACCCTAGCTCTCCCTTGGGCCTCACTAAATTGCAATGTCCACTCATGCCACGTTGTCCTGCCTACACTGTGATGTCCTGGCCCACGCTGCCACTGCGCTGTCTGGCCCACGTTGCCTCTGCGTTGTCCCTCTCCCTGCGCTGCCACTTGGCTCCCCTGGGCACCATGCTGAAATCATAATAATGTTAAGTGACTTTAGGGAGTTTAATTATCCTAAGTTGGGTTATGGGTCCCATCACCCCTTTATTTTATGACTGAACATTAGAAAGGCAAAATATGAGCAAAAATTAATATTTCAAATTAGTTGCTGCTAATTGGGAATATTATAGAGTTGATGTGTTGAAATGGATCACTGATGTAGCAGTCTTCTTTGAAATGAACATTGAAATCTTTAATTGGAATGGTGATTATAACCCCTTTGTGAGCAGTTAGGTGATGGAAATATTAATAGTTCCTCCTGACATATATAAGTTAATATTTTAATTTGCTTAGGTTTACTAAGAAGGACAATCATGAACCCTTATACATGTGACCAAGTATTAGGGCAATATTTGTTTCTCAAGGGCAAAACAAAGGCATGACATACGGTGAATAATTATGGATGGTGAATGGAAGGGGGCTCCTTCATGGCATGATCATCAAGGTCGACAAATGCATTGGTCTTTCATGTTTTCCTTGTCCATCTTTCGAAGAACTAGGACTTATTTTTCAATAGCCTTTTAAGAGGGAGCTTGGAGCATTGAGTTGCCACTCCTTGGCATTATTTAATTACCTCCTTTTCTCATTTATTTAAGTGTTCAATTCATCAAACACATCCATTTTATTTAGACATTCTTTAGACAAGCTAGGGACTAGGTGATAGCCTCATAATGAGAAGGCATTGACTCAAACTCCATTTTTTAATTTAGCATTGCTCTTCACCTCTTTTCCCCTTTAGATATTCTATAGAAAACCATGGACTTCTCTTTATTCAAATAGGATTTCATATGCTTTCATGCTTTCACCTTCATATAGACCTTTGAATGATGGACTTTATGAAGTGACGCATGAAGGGGGATAGGTTCTTTTCCATGATTGGAATGGAGGTCATAAGGTGGAGGGTGTTATGTATGGAAGGGATATAGAGCACTACCTTAGCTAATCAACCAATAGTACAATCTGACCACAGGAGATGACACACTTCGACAAGCAAACTATGTCCATCACAATAAGATGAGACAAACCAATAAATTATACATCATGAAATGTAGGTAACTCCTACTTTTGTAAACATCACTGTCACCACCCACTAAAAGTCACAACACCATCCAATTCATATGTGTACATCATCAACTATTTGCATGGGAACCTGAGCATCTTCCATCTAAAAGTGAAAAAAACATCTGACGTATCATGATTGAGCCAACACAGGTATGTGTATGAGAAGTTGAAAGAGAAATCAGGATGAATAAGCAACAAATGTGAGCAAGGAGCTCCTTCAAGCATGATCACCCATGTAAGAGTGTGTCTTACACTGAGAAGGGTGTTACTCTAGAAGGGAAACACTATATTTCATCACATTTTTGGCAATTAGAATTGCTTAACATATATTCTTAGTTATCTAAGCATGAAGGATAGAATTGTGTTAAAATGTGCAACTAGGACCAAATTCCACTTTGGGCAGCTCATTGACCTAAGATGATGTTTGGACAAAATTCCTCTTTTCGAGAGGACCAAAAACCACACTAGAAGCACTGAATTCGGATAAGGAGAAATATGCTTTTGATGTCAAGTCCATAAGAGCACATTTGTTCAAGGTCTGTTTGGGGTCAAATTGGACAAATTGATCCCCCTCCAATGCATATAAATAAAAGAGACCCTCAACCTCATTTGACATATTCATCACACGACATTTCTTCTCTCTCCTTCATTAATTGGTTCGTAGAAGTCTAAGGCGGCCTATTCTTCTTCACACGTGCGAGTTCTTGGAGCTATTTTGATCTGTGTTGACTTTCTGTTTAAGGAGAATTTGACCAGAGTTGACTTTTGGACTTTTACGGGGTTGTTTGACTGCGCTTTGACCAGGAGAAGACCTGTCCTAGCCGACGGCATTATCTGGCACAAAACCGAGGCAAGAGGAATTGTTTGACCAGGGTTGACCACAGAGTTGCAGGATTGTTTTGACCGCTAGTTGACTTCATTATCTGACTGGGTTTGACTACCATTTCATTGTCTGTTTTTTATGTCGTTTGACCACCAAGGAAGGTTGAGTTTCATTGACTTTGACCAAGCTCAAGAAAGGGAAGTTTGACTAATGCGTTGACCGTTGACTGTTGATTGGTTAGGGCAAGTTGACTATTGTTGACTTTTCAGAATTGCAGAACTTCATCAAGTTGAACAGATTTATATTGGTTTGGATAATTTGCAAAAGTCAAGTCACATAGACTTTGACTTTCATCATTGTATTCTATTGGACATTCTCTCCCTGCTGAACATTTGATATTAAAGGATTTCCCATCTTGGGGTTTTTCCCTAGCTTTAGCCAAATATTGGTGTTCTCTTGTCTTGACTTGTTTTCTGCATTTATTGTTTATGTTCTATCTACAGTTACTGTCAATGTGAATTAATGGTTTATGTGATTGCTATTGGAAATAAAAGTGGGATTGACATTGGGCTAATAAAAATACATTGAAGTAATTGCTGCAAGCATAGAACATACATTGTTATCTATAATTAACATGGTTTCAGAGCTAAGGTGAGGACAAGCCCAAGCAAGAGAACAAGCAATCACCATGATATTTGTTGACAAGGACTAGTCTCCATGGTTGCTACTTCATATTTCAAGACTGAGGATAAGCTTAATGACAAGTCAAATTATCATGCCTAGAAGATGACTCATGTTTTGACCTTGGAGGAACCTAAAGTATCGGACAATGTGCAAGAGAAAGTGGTGGAGCCTCCTTCAAATGCACATGTCGCTGCTAGAATAAAGTATAGAAAAGGAGAGGTAAAAGTTAAGAAAATTTTAATTGATTCCATTCAAAAGCATTTGGTTGCCTATATTTCTGATTTGGGAACTTCTAAGGAAATGTATTATAAGTTGGTTGGGATGATCAAAGTAAACAATGCAAATCAAATTCTCTTTCTCAAGAACAAGTTGAAGGATATCAAGATGGATAAAGGGGAGTCTATTCAATCCTATTTTATGAGAATAACTCAAGTCAAGAATGACCTTCTATCTATTAGAGAAGTTACTACTGACAGGGAACTCACTCTCATTGCTCTTGGAGGTCTTTCAAGATCATGGGATACATTTGTCACCACCATTCTCAGTAATGACAAGATACCTGGTTTTGATGAGCTATTGGCTAGATGCACTCAAGAGGAAACAAGGATGATGGAGAGAGATAAGTCCTCCAATGGAAATGAACCCACTGCTTTCTCCACACATGCTAAAAGGAAGAATGATTCAAGGAGACAGGGTCAAGGATCCAAGAAGGGATTCAAAGGAAGAGGCAAAGGAAGATGCTACAATTGCAACAAGTTTGACCACTATGCTAGAGAGTGTCCTCACAATAAAAATCCTCTAAGGGACGACAACAACAATTACAAAAGCAATAACAATCAAAGAAATAACAAGTATAACAATAAAGGTAAAAGGAATGCTCCCACTGCCTAAGAAAGAAATAATCGACCTCCCAAGAAGACGAGGAATGTCAGGTATGATGAAAATAATATTGTAGAAAAACAAGATGAGTTCAATTTAATTTTTGATCTATCTACTGCCTCTCCTCCAGATACTTTGGATCATTGGTTAATTGATAGTGGAGCCTCAAGGCATTTCACTGGATATAAGGAGGCCCTCTCAAATTTAGTTGAGGAAAACTAATCTAAAGATATTCTTGGAGATAATGCCACCTACCCCGTAAAAGGGATAGGAATTGTCACTCTTCACTTGAACTATGGTCAAACCATACATCTTCAAGAAGTCTTGTATGTGCCCGACTTGAAGAAGAACTTAGTGTCTATTTCTATGATGGAAGACAAAGGCTTCAAGGTAGTCTTCATTGATGGAAAGGTACGTGTATGGCATAGAAACTTCAAAGATGCTTTTACTCTTGGGTTTAGGGTTGACGGTATTTATCAAGTTGGTGGAAGTCCATTGGGAGCATTGGCAAGTGATACCTCTATTCGATGTGACCAATGGCACCAGAGATTTTCCCACTTACATTACAAAGCCATACCTAGGGTAAGGAAGATGATCACAGGGATGCCCGAGTTTCATATGAACCATGAAGGACTCTGTCACGGTTGTGCAACTGGGAAACATACAAAGGGACCATTCCCTTCTATTGAAAGCAAGAATTCAGATATTCTTCAATTGATCTATTATGATATGTCTGGTGTCTTGCCCGTAGCTTCATTAGGAGGATACTCATACTATGCAATTTTTGTGGATGACTTCTCACGCAAGACATGGATTTATTTGATTGCAGAATCTAAATTATCCACAGTATCATAAAGCGATTGTCGACGTTTCGAATCCCAACAGGGGTCCATCTTCAAGACGAGAATTGAATGAAGACTGAAAGACAGTCGCAAAAGGTATAAAATGGAGGTCTACGACCCTTCTTTCAATCTTAATTCGAATTTTTTCCAGATAACAAATATCTACCCAAGACTCCCCTCCGTGTAGGGAATTAACTATGGTTTTCAAGCTTCTGTGGTTCTTGTTGATTGCAAAATCCGGATTATCCACAGTATCATAAAACGATTGTCGACGTTTCGAATCCCAATGGGGATCCATCTTCAGGACGAGAATTGAATGAAGACTGAAAGAAGGTCGCAAAAGGTATAAAATGGAGGTCTACGGCCCTTCTTTCAATCTTAATTCGATTTTTTTCCAGATAACAAATATCTACCCAAGACTCCCCTCCGTGTAGGGAATTAACTATGGTTTTCAAGCTTCTGTGGTTTTTGTTGATTGCAGAATCCGGATTATCCACAGTATCATAAAACGATTATCGACGTTTCGAATCCCAACGAGGATCCATCTTTAGGACGAGAATTGAATGAAGACTGAAAGAAGGTCGCAAAAGGTATAAAATGGAGGTCTGCGGCCCTTCTTTCAATCCTAATTCGATTTTTTTCCAAATAACAAATATCTAACCAAGACCTCCCTCCGTGTAGAGAATTAACTATGGTTTTCAAGCTTCTGTGGTTTTTGTTGATTACAGAATCCGGATTATCCACAGTATCATAAAACGATTGTCGATGTTTCGAATCCCAACAGGGATCCATCTTCAAGACAAGAATTGAATGAAGACTGAAAGAAGGTTGCAAAAGGTATAAAATGGAGGTCTGCGGCCCCTTCTTTCAATCTTAATTCGAATTTTTTCCAAATAACAAATATCTACCCAAGACTCCCCTACGTGTAGGGAATTAACTATGGTTTTCAAGCTTCTGTGGTTTTTGTTGATTGCAGAATCCAGATTATCCACAGTATCATAAAACGATTGTCGACGTTTCGAATCCCAACGGGGATCCATCTTCAGGACGAGAATTGAATGAAGACTGAAAGAAGGTCGCAAAAGGTATAAAATGGAGGTCTGTGGCCCTTCTTTCAATCTTAGTTCGAATTTTTTCCAGATAACAAATATCTACCCAAGACTCCCCTCCGTGTAGGAAATTAACTATGGTTTTCAAGCTTCTGTGGTTTTTGTTGATTGTAGAATCTGGATTATCCACAGTATCATAAGACGATTGTCGATGTTTCGAATCCCAACGGGGATCCATCTTCAGGACGAGAATTGAATGAAGACTGAAAGAAGGTCGCAAAAGGTATAAAATGGAGGTCTGCATCCCTTCTTTCAATCTTAATTCGAATTTTTTCTAGATAACAAATATCTACCCAAGACTCCCCTCCGTGTAGGGAATTGTGGATAATCCGGATTCTGCAATCAACAAAAACCACAGAAGCTTGAAAACCATGGATTTATTTCTTGAAGAGGAAGGATGAAGTGTTCAAGTGGTTCAGCTCTTTCAAAGCGTTGGTGGAGAATCAAACAAGAAAGAAGATCAAGACATTGAGGACTGACAATGGCACCAAATATGAACCTAATGAATTCAATGACTTTTGCAGAGAGGCTGACACCCTGACAATAAGAGGGAGACAATTGTTCCATACACTCCAAAGCATAATGGTGTTGTTTAAAGAAAGAATTGAACCATTATGGAATCCACCCATGCTCTACCGAAATTCTTGTGGCGAGAAGATGCTAACGTCGATGTATATGTTCAAAATAGAAGCCCTCATCAAGCTTTGGATTTCAAGACACCTAAAAAAGTTTTCACTGGTAAGAAACCTGATGTTTCTCATTTTAGAATATTTGGTTGTTCTGTGTATTTTCATGTGCCTAAAGAGAAAAGGAACAAGTTGGTAGCTTCTAGGAAGAAAGGTGTATTCATTGGATGCAGTGAAAATTCAAAGGCATATAAAATTTATGTACCTAGTCAAAAAGAGGTAGAAATAAGTAGAGATGTTAGCTTTGATGAAGAGACTGCCCTCGGGAAAGCCAGAGATCCCCCCATCTCAAGGAAGGATGATGATATTGCTGAAAAACAAGAAGAATCTCTTATGGACGAACCCATGTCTGATGTTGATGGTTCGATGGATCCTCTTGATCCACGTCCTTGTGAACCCTCTACCTCAAAGATACACTTGAAGATGCATAAAAACATTCTACTCCAAGACGAACGTTTCAAGAAAGTAAGAAGCCCAACAGGTATCAAGGACATTTGGTTCCCATGAGTATTATTATTCAAATTGAACCTTGTACCTTCGAAGAAGTCGTCAAGCACTAGGTATGGAAAGATGCTATGTCTGAGGAAAATGAATTGATCATGAAGAATGATGTCTGGGAAGTGGTGCCTATACCCAAGCACAAGTCCATGGTCACTTCAAAATGGATCTTCAAAATTAAACATGGAGTTGATGGAAGTGCGGAAAAATATAAGGCAAGGTTTGTGGCTCGTGGTTTCTCTCAAAAGGAAGGAATTAACTATGATGAAATATTTGCATTAGTTGCTCGATACACAACTATCCGATCCATAATTGCTCTAACTGCCAATCAAGGGTGGAGCCTGTTGATTTTTGGTAGCATCAGATGTGCTCTAGCCTCAATAATTTGCAGGGAGGCTAGAACATATGCATTCTCCAAAACCCAGAAATCGTTTTGGGAAATTCCACCCGGAGACAGTTTAATTAAAACAATTAATTATTTTTAATGGATGCCTAAGTCTAAACTTAGGAAATTAAAATAATTAAAGGGTATTAATTAAACTGGGTGTAAATCGTTTAGAAAAAAACGTAGATCGAGTCAAGATGATCTGAACCATTGATTAGGATCTAATCTAGGACGTTGAAAGTTCAACGAGAAGATTATAAGAAGGAGCTCGATGGGCACTTGGAGAACACACCAGGCAAATACTCAGTTGCCCAAACAAATCGATTTTCTCACTAGCTGAAGTTCGGCAAGAGAAAATTGAATCAGAGGGTGAGTTGCAAGTGAGAGAGAGAGAGGGTATTGGCAATAATCGAGAGTGCAAGAAAATTCTGGAGGAGGCAGCACAGAAGAGGGACGTAGTTCATCAGCGCAGAGGCAGTGACGCAGTCACTGCGCAGAGGGTGATGCAGTGGGTCTAGCATGAGGGCAGCAGGTCCTCTCAGGGGTCAGAAATTCACTGTGGAGCGTGAGAAATTTGTCTGTAAATTTCTATCAGTGATTCTTCTTCTATTCTGCTATTCTTATCTTGTACATGAGGTTTTGTTGGAGATTAATAAAAGAAACCCTCATCTATTGCACCAATTTCCCTGCATTGGGTTTTTCCGAGAACAATTGTCCAAAAATAACTGTGTCAATGTGTTTATTATTGTGCTAGTATTTTCCTTACATTTATTTCCTGCAGTAATTGATTTGTGAAGATTGAAGTGTATGTATTTCGATATTTGTCATAGATAACTGCAAATAATTTGTTTTAGTAATTTAACAAATAGAAGAAATATTATCAGTTGCTGCAGTAGGATTCAAAATTTCCAAATTTTCACAAAGTCTACATCAAATGGACTTCAAGGTTGCTTTCTTTTATGGCTCACTTAAGGAGGAAGTCTACTTGGAACAACCTCAAGGGTTTGAAGTACAAGATAGAAGGACACATATATGCAGGTTGAAGAAAGCCTTCTATGGGTTAAAGCAAGCCCCTAGGGCTTGGTATGAGAGGATTGAAGTTGGGATTTATAAGGAGCTATGTTGATCCAAACCTATACTTCAAGGTTGAAAGGGACATGCCACTTATTTTGGTCTTGTATGTCGATGATCTATTTTTGACTGGTGCAGACCTTCTCATTTAGCAATGCATGAGGGAGTTGACTTCAAAAATCGAGATGAAGGACCTAGAACTGGTGCATTATTCCTAGGCTTGGAGGTCTGTCAAAAGCCAAGCGAGATTTTTCTTTCTCAAGGAAAATACATTGTGAAGCTCTTAGAAAGATGTGGGATTGTGGAATGCAAGTTTGTGTCTACTCCGATGGAACTAAATTTCAAGAAGCTATGTGGAAGTGTTGCTTGTCTCAAATTGGCAAATCCTTCTGAATATAGACAACTTGTGGGGGCCCTAATGTTCTTGGTAAACTCCTAACTAGACATATGCTTCGTTGTAAATACTTTGAGTCAATTTAGGTTGAGCCTCATCATATACATTGGACTGCTGCAAAGAATCTCTTAGGATATCTTCGTGGCACTATCAACTATGGTCTGAGGTACAATGTTGGGAATCTGAGACTACATGGATATTCTGATATTGACTGGGTTGGTAGTGTGGTGGATAGAAAAAGCACGTCAGGATGTTGCTTCTCTTTGGGATCTGCTTCAATTTTTTTGGATGAGCAGGAAGCAGAAATCGATTGCTCTAAACACCGCTGAGGCCAAATATATTGCAACTAGTATGGCATGTTGTGAAGCTATTTGGCTGAGGAAGCCCTTCAATATGCTCTTTGAGCATGTGTTGGATACCACTGTCATTTATTGCGATAACCGAAGTGGGATTCGCTTTTCATAGAATCTCGTGTTCCATGACCGCTCCAAGCATATTGATATTAGGTACCACTTTATCCGAGATATGGTACAAGAGGGAGCAATAAGGCTCCAACACATTAGGACTGATGAACAGGTTGTTGACATCCTCACGAAGCCCTTGGGGAAGACCAAGTTCTTAGCCTTTTGAGAGAGACTTGGAGTCGTGGAAAGACCAATGTGGAAAAAATCGAAGTCGGGATTAAATCAGCAAGGGTAAAAAAGTTGAAAAACTCGGCAAAGTCAGGGGTTTTTTGAAAAAGTCGGCAAAATTAAAAAAAAATACAAAATTATTCAAATCTTTTCAATTTTTTAGCATCTAAAGCATCCACAACATCAAATGAATGCATTTCCACATAAACATGTAAAGAAAGCTAATATATAATATGTATATGAAGTCTAGTGCTACATCACATATCAAAATAGTGAATCGAGTAATGAATCTTGAGTCTCAGTCTCAAGAGTCAAAATATCAACAAAAAATATAATAAATGTATATCATGAGTCATCTCCATGTCATAAAGTAATTAGTCACTAAGATGAAGATCCCCTGCCCCTTTTACGGGAATAGGGAATGGCTTTGCCTTTTCCTAGGAAGAAGGCCCTGCCCCTCGAGATACAAATGGACCCAATCGTCCTCTAGAAGCAAAAAAAAGAGGTGGCCTCTATCCTTTGCCGCTAACGCTGCCATTGCTACTGCCCATCCTAGATGGTGTCACCTCCTCCTCCACATCCTCCTCTTGCTCTGCCTCCTGACCCTGCTCCTCCTCCTCTACCACTGGCTCCTCCTGTTGTACAACTGCTTCCTCTTCTGGCGCTAGTGCCTTTGGATCCACATCTAACCAATCAGGGGTCGATTCCATGGCCGGCCTCTCAGTCTCGACCCTCCATGCAGTAGTGGTATCAATATTGTCCAATGAGATGGCATCCATATCAGGAGTTTTCTGAATTTGTCTTATCCACAATCGAAGATTGTAGTAGACACCATGTCATTGAGGCGTTGCGATTCCAATCTGTAAAAGGGTCATAGATTATAAATTAGTACTTAGAAAATTTATATAGTAAAAATAATCAAATTATTTCAAATTTTTAATTTCAAATTTTTTTACTTGTTGCGCTTTTTGCTATGTATTTTGTCAAAGACACTCCAATTGCGCTCACACCCAGAGGAACTGCATGTCTGGCTGAGCACTCGAATGGCAAGCTTTTGGAGATGGGGTACTCTACCACCATAGCTTGTCCACCAAGCATCTACAAGTTAAAATAAAAATGAGAAGCAAAAATTATGAAGAGACAATGAATTATTAAATTCGAAAGTTGAAAGTTGAAACAAACTGAAGCTTACTTGGCATTTTGGTCGTCCTACTCTTAATAGCCATGGTAAAACCAAATGTGCCACCTACCATCCTATATATTTCCATTTCTTTGGAAACATCTTCACGTTCTTGCTCAGATACCACCATCCTCTCAACACATGTGAAGAATCCATCCATCAGCTCGACATCAAATCTGAAACCACAGGACTAAGCAAATGCGGGGTTGAAGTAGATACCTGCAGCATGAATGGGGTGATGGAGGGTATTGTTCCATCGGTCATCAATCACTCTCCATATGACCTATTGTTTCTCTAACCCCTCATCTCCCTTATCTTCATAATAAGCACGAATGGCTTCTTTGGCCCTATCCATGGCCTCATACAAGTAGCCCAATGCAGGCTTCTCTCCATCAACCAGCCGAAGAACCCTTACCAAAGGTTCTGAAATGGCACACACCTCCTCTACTCCTGCCCAAAAGTTCTGATCATATGAAACAAGTCTGCATATGCCTTCTCCCTCTGGTTTGCGGCTAATAGATAACTCATGCCAATCCTGTGAAAGAAACATGCTCTTCACGTCCCACATAGAATTCATCAGAGACTGAAGAGATATGAAAGTAGTGGCAAAGCGTGTTATCGCAGGACGCACCAACTCTTTGTTGTTGGTGAATATTCTCATCAAGCTAAGCACAGATGCATGATTGTAAATAAATTTTGTTATGCTCTTGGATGATTCAACAATATGCCTCACCATAGGAATCTTACCTATATCCTCCAACATCAAGTCAATACAATGAGCAACACAAGGTGTCCAAAACAGGGTAGGATACCTCTCCATAAGCAACCTGCCAGCTGCAACATAATTTGCAGCGTTGTTCGTTGTGACTTGGACAACATTTTGTGGGTGTATTTCCTGAATGAAGATGTCCAACAACTCACATAATAAACGCGCATCTTTAATGTGTGCAGATGCATCAACAGATTTCATAAACATTGTCCCCTTGAGACAACTAACCAAGAAGTTAAGAAGGGTCCTACCCTTCTGGTCAGTCCAACCATCTGACATGACTGTGCATCCAGTGTGTTCCCAGGATGCCCTAAACTCCTCCAGTCTAGCAGTGCAATCATTCTTTTCCTCTTGAAGAAGAGGCCCTCTCAACTGTGCAAAGGTAGGGGCTTTGTACCCCGGGCCAATGACAGCAACAGCATCAAACATAGGTTGGTAGAATGGGTTTGTCTTGGCAATGTTGAAAGGAACATCACTCCATAGAAGACATCTACTCACCAACCTATCAGCTTCTGCCTTTTCCTTTTTTTTAATTGTTGATTTGATGCCAGGTTGTGCACTGGGTGTGGTTCTAGGGACAAAAAAAGATGAAAAAGCTGAGGGGTTGGTAGCGGAAGATGATGTTGAAGCAGAAGAAGCACTCTCACTTACCCCCACTCTTGAGCTCCCTACAAGTTGCCTTTTCATTACTACCCTGTTGTCTTTGCCATCCTCTTTATCCATCAACGATTTAATGGCCTGTCGGATAATTTCTGGAGATGGATCTGGGCAAAGTTCTATATTTTGCCCTAGAATTTTCCCTATATGGAATTTTAATCTGTTGACACCCCCTGACATATGCTTTCCACACAACTTGCAAGTCAAATACATTCTATTGACACCTCCAGTTTCGGGTACAGGATTAGGTTCACCATACTACCACATAGGGTCCAAATTCCTTGGCATTTTGTTTGAAACTTTTTGATGTTTGAACCTGGGCATAAAACAAAAATTAAAAAAAAAAAATTTAAAATTGCCCATCACATAAATTAAAATCACTAAATAGTAAACTAGGGTTAGAATTTTTTTTATTTGAATTTTGATTCTTGAAAGTTGAACTGTTGAAAGACTCTAGAAAGGAAAATGTCTTAATGAAAAACTCAATGGCGATTCTCAGTTCACTTCAGTTTCTACTAAAGGCACTAGTAGAGGTGGAGATCCTTTTCTGGGCAAAACCACTGTTACCAAAGTTAATAAAATCTGGGATCAATAAATTTTAATAATTTGTCGCTGCAGTTACTGTTGGATACTCTTAATTCAAAAAATCATAGAATGCTGAAAGGAGTTACAGCCTTACATAGATGGCACACTTGGTAAATTCAAATACAGAAACACCTTGATGAAATTATAGGCATAAAAGTTGTAAACTAAAGTCTAATACAAAAATTGCATTGAGCTTAACATGAACACAGAATGTCCTCAACAAATTTATAGGCATAAATATTAAAAACCAACACAAAATCTCATTGCCAAAGCTTATATGCATGTTAAGAATAAGAACACAGATTAAAGATTTGCGTTAAGGTAGTATTAAGTAACCGTAGTATATTTGAGAGAGTCAGCAGCAGTAGCAGTGTATTTGTGTTAAGGTACTTGGAAGAAACTTACCTGGCCGCAGTAGCAAACCCCGGTGGCCGGCACCTCCCAATCTGCAAGCTCGAGCGGTGGTCCGTGGAGAATTAAATGAAAATCTTCAACGCACAATCCAAATCGGAAACTTTGAACCCTCTCCTCGACTGTCACAGTGCTAAACGCAGCAAACCGACAAAAATGAACTCATAAAAATCTATTTTCGAGCTTTTATTAACCACGCAGAATGTCCTCCGATTTTTACATTCGACTCGGCAAAAAGTCGAGAGTAATACGATTAAATCCCAACTTTTTTTATTTTGAAAAAATCGTGAAAAAGTCGGCCGATTTTATCGGCGCCTACAAAAACTCTTGATTTTTTGAAAAAATCGCGACTTTTTCCACACTGGGAAAGACCCTCGCATGAGGGTCCAGTTTGAGTTGGACATTGAGCTCTGGGAGCTCCTAGGGGGGGCTGGGGTACTTCTTGGAGCTATATGAGCATAGAGTGAGTGGTACATACCCCAATATGATTGAGCACAGGGTGAGTGATCCACCTTCCCCTATGGATGACAGTATTTGAGCACAGGGTGAGTGGTTCACCTTCCCCTATAGTTGATGACATATGCCTACGATGAGTGGTTCACCATAGCACTACAGATGAACGTATCATGTACTTTCATACTCCCTACGTCTAGGATGCATGATGTTCAAAAATTTTATTGCTCAGGATCAAGTGCGATTGGGGTTCTACCCCTAATTATGTGGACTGACTTTTGTCAGTGGGAAGAGAGTGGTAATGTCTTGTGACCCACTCTCGATCGAGCCTTCTTATTATCTATATGAATCTTCAACAGAGATGAGATGAGATGAAGAGACAGTACATGATGGCATGACGATGGATGGATATTGGCAGGTGGAATTCTCCCTAGTTGAGAAGGAGTGTTAAAATGTGAAACTAGGGCCAAATTCCACTTTGGGTAGCTCATTGACCTAAGATGATGTTTGGACAAAATTCCTCTTTCCCAGAGGACTAAAATCGACCCTGGAAGCACTGAATTAGGATAAGAAGAACTATGAATTTTATTGCAAGCCCACAAGAGCACATTTGGTCAAGGTCGTCTTAGGGTCAAATTGGACAAATTGACCCCCTCCAATGCATATAAATAAAGTAGACCCTCAACCTCATTTGACACATTCATCACACAACTTTTCTTCTCTATCCTTCATTAATTGGTTCGTACAAGTCTGAGGCAGCGTATTCTTCTTCACGCATGCGAGTTCTTGGAGTTGTTTTGACCAGGGTTGCGAGGAAGCGGCTCCTCCCGCTTCAAATTGCTCCCGGAGCAAGCTCCGAGAGGGAGAGAATCGGGAGCGACTCGAGAGCGCGCTCCTTAAATTCACTCCCGTCGCGCTCCCGCAAAAAAAAAATTGCTCACTGGTTTTTTTCACAAAAAAATTGTCACAAGGATGTTCCAAATGCAAAAAAAATATTCAAAGAAACAAGATTTTTTGAGTAGGTCATCCTAATATTCAAGCTTATGGCCTTAGAATTGATATGCAATATTGATATGACATTCTCCTTTATCTTTCATTTTCATCATTTTACTTAAATTTTTAACATTACCATGAAATGACTCTGGATGTTTGAGAGTGTTTCCAACCTTATTGGATTTCATATGGAGAAAGTAGAATTTTAGATCTCACTCAAAATCCAGCAGACTTATCAGTTTTTCAAGATTTCGGGATTGGGGGAATTGCAATGTTTCCATTGGATTTTGTCATGTACTAGAGTATGGGACTCATATTTAATCAAGAGAACCAAGCCCTCTATGTAGCTTCATGTTAGTGACATTGGTTCTCAAACTCCTCTATCATGACCCTACTAAAAATGTACCCATCACTCAAATAAAATCTTGACTTGATGTGCTACATTTTTTCTATCTTATGTTAATTACTTATAGGATGATATTAATGACAAAGATCCCAAGATAGGCAATGATTTTGATGATATGTACCTATTTGTTGTAGCATGATTGTTTTGGATGCTAGAGGGCATCTAGAGCCTATTTGTTGATGTATTTTCAGTTTAGAGATGGATTACACTCGATGTTATTTTGGTTATGTGCACCCTTACATGTTACATAAATGAGAACTTGTAACTTGTGGACGTGGTTGATGAAGATTATAACTTCTAGATGATTGATGTTATATGGTGTAATCCATGTTTTAATGTTTTTTATATCTAATTCATCAATCTACATGATTTTGTTGACATATATGCATCAAAATATATAAAAATTCGCACCCGATTTGCTCCCAAACCGTGAGCTTTTGAAAATGTCGCTCCCCACTTCCGCTCCTGCTTCCAAGTGACCTTGGTTTTGACTTGCCTTGACTTTCTGTTTAAGGAGACTTTGACCAGCACTGACTTTTGGACTCTTGATGGGCTGTTTGACTGTGGTTTGACCAGGAGAAGACCTGTCCTACCAGGTCGCATTATCTGGCACAAAACTGAGGCAAGAGGAGTTGTTTTACCAAGGTTGACCACAGAGTTGTGGGACTGTTTTGACCGCAGGTTGACTTCATTATTTGACTGGGTTTGACTTCCATTTTGTTGTCTGTTTTTGTTGTTGTTTGACCACCAAGGAAGGTCGAGTTTGACTGACTTTGACTGAGCTCAACAAAGGTTAGTTTGACTGTTGTGTTGACCATTGACTGTTGACTGGTTAGGGCAAGTTGACTGTTGGTGACTTTTCAGAATTACAGAACTTCATCAAGCTGATCAGATTTATATTGGTTTGGGTAATTTGCAAAAGTCAAGTCACATTGACTTTGACTTTCATCATTGTACTCTATTGAACATTCTCTCTCTATTGAACATTTGATATTTGATAATAAAAAGAATTGATTGAGGGTTTTCCCCATCTTGGGGTTTTTCCTTGGCTTTAGCCAAATGTTGGTGTTCTATTGTCTTGACTTGTCTTCTGCATTTATTGTTTATGTTCCATCTACAGTTGTTGTCAATGTGAATTAATGGTTTATGTGATTGCTATTGGAAATAAAAGTGAGATTGACATTGGGCTATTAAAATTACATTGAAGTAATTGTTGCAAGCATAGAACATACCATTGTTATCTAAAATTAGCAAATTGTCCATTTCTTTTATAGTCTCCCAGCAGATGATCTTGCATTTGGATCTCAAGTTTCTTTACTAAAGCTTGCTTTGTATACCAAAGGTTCACCCCATAGACATGTGACTTGTATCTCTCATAAGGGCAGCACTCACACCTAGCTGCTAAGGCTTCATGTGCATTCTTTAAAGTTTGCACGTTATGTGATCTAGTTTTCAAATGATGGATGGGTCTGCAAATCAAAATCTCGATGCAACTTATTGCAAATTCAAATTTCAGACCAAAGTCTGATTTCCATGATTTAGACAGAAGTGGCTTAAAACTGCGTGATAATCTCATGAATCTTCAATATATGGTGCCTAGTAGTAATAAGTATATGTATATTCAAAATGTATTGACGAGCATGCCAACAAATGAGGGCTTGTTTTTCCAAAAGGAAAGCGTCTCTTATGTTGGGTGGATTCCTCCAAAGCTATATATTGGATTACTTTTCTTATATGTCAGATGATCATTAATGGCCTTCAATGCCCAGAAATATTAGCAACCAACCAAAAGATAAATTATGATCCACATAGGTTTTAGAGCAGTACCCATGAACTCATATGAAAATGAATTACTAATCTTAGGAACAAGAGACTAGCTACAAAGTCAAATAAGATTACATGCATAACAATGATTAAAAATATCTTGCATAATTGCTTGATGGGATCTTTGTTATAGGCCAATGTGAGAATAATCTAGAATAATGTAGAAATAGGGGTGGTTATGGTTTGTTGAACGAGAGTTTCATAATTAGAGTTTAGTTCCACCAGTTCATGATTGTTGCCTCAAACTTAAGAAGATTAGGTGAGTGCCTATGCTATAAATTTGTAATGTCATCGTTGAGCTAATAACAAGTTTTGTGTGAGCTCTGTCTCACGTTCTGTGTGTTGCATTTGATTTATTTAATTAACTTGTAAGCACTACCTGTGATAATGAGATCATCCACATATAAAGATATTAAAGCAACATTTCCTTCTTCATCTTTCTTAACATACAGGTTAGGATCATTTTTGCTTCTCACAAACCCATTCTGATGAAAGAAGGTATCAATCTTTACATACCATGATCTCGGCGCCTGTTTCAAACCATATAAGGCTTTTCTTAACCTGCAGACTAGATGATCCTGTCCCTGTTTGACAAATCCTTCAGGTTTAACCAAATAAACTTCTTCCTTTAAATCACCATTCAGAAAAGCAGATTTGACATCCAATTGATGTATATTCCAATTATGTTTTGTAGCTAAGGCAATCAGTACTCTAATTGTATTCAATTTAGCTACTGGTGCAAAAGTATCTTCATAATCAAGTCAGACGGGGTTTGTTAAAGTTCCGTCACTGCGATTTTCTGGACGATTTCAGTAGCTGAGCTTCTTTTTCGATAATTTTATTGCCTGTTTCATGTGCAAAGTGGTTTAATTTTAAGAAAACAGTGGCTATTGGTTTGGGTTGAAGGATCTGCATAGGTCCACATACATCAGTGTGAATTAATTCAAGTATATCATATTGTCTTTTCTCTGTATGAACGGGAAACTCCTCTCTATGTTGCTTACCAAGTGCACAAGCTTCACATGGTAAATGTTCACACTTCATAACAGGAAGACCTTCAACCATTGTTTTTTTTTGCAACAACAATAAATCATTGTAATTTAGGTGCCCATACTTGTGATGCCATAACTCTGCTGTTGACGTTGTTGTGGATGTCAATGCAACATGACGCTTCATCATCACAGCCAATTTATACAATCCACCAACCCTGGTACCTGTGGAAACAACCCTGTAGCGATCCTGAACATCTTTCACAATACACCCCAATTTACCAAATTCCACTTTTAAATTATTATCAGTGATAGTTGAAACAGATATCAAATTCTTTTTAATACCAGGAACATACATCACATCATGAATCTGTCTCATTTGTCGATTAGGTAAGTACACACTTATTACGCCATAGCCTTGGACTTTATGTGACCTGTTATCTCCTAAGTAAATGTGTGTGCCATCATTTTTCTCGTAATATTTATCATACCATTCTTTATTACAAGTCATATGAGCTGATGCACCAGAATCTATGAACCAAGCAGTCTCATCATCAGTTTCAGCAGACAATGCAGCATCAGAAAGAAACAATTTAAAATTTTTAAATCCATCAGTAACTGAAGTGTCTTTGTTCATGAAATTTCCATTATGCCTTCTATGTCTCTGATTTGATTCATGATTCTTTCTTCTATAGCAATCTTTAGCTAGATGTCCAGGTTTTCCACAATAATCACATTCAATATTTCTCTTAACATAAGAATCAGGATGTGTCATACCTTTCTGCTTTGCTTGAAAACGGCCTCTATTCTTGTCCCATGGTCTCCCTCGGAATGGTCTTTTACCTCTTGCAATCAATGCTAAATCAAAATCATTTGAATCCAGTTCAAAAATTTTCATTCTCTCTTCTTCTTGAAGAAGAATTCCAGCCAATTCATCAAATGTAGGAGGCGTTGGTCTAGCTAAGAGTGCTGAAACAAAGACTTTATAGTCTTGGACTAAACCCTTCAAAGCAATAGTTACTAAATCGCTACTAGACACTTTTTCACCAATGTCACCAAGCTTATCGCTTAAGTCTTTAATTCTAGAAACAAAGTTGCTGATGCTTTCATTGGCTTCCATTTTAATAGATAGTAGCTTCGTTTTTAAAAATAAAATGCGGTTTGCATTAGTAGTTTCGTACAAACCTTTGAGAGTTTCCCACGTGTGCTTTGAATATTTACAGTCCCGAATGTGAGGAATGATGTTGTCCTTTACAGACATGCGCAACAGCACTTTCGCTTTCATTTCTCGCTTATCCCAATCTGGAATCGTGGCAGCAACAGCAGGCTTGGGCTCGTCACCATTGACAATCGTCCAAAGGTTGTATGCCTTGAGAATGGTGACCAACTTAAACTTCCAATTGACGTAGTTTTCGCCATCAAGTTTGGTGGATTCATTTAAATATGAATCGGCAAGAGGATTAGCCATTGTTTTCAACAGCAATGACAAGATTTAAAGAATTAATTCACTTGATGTATGTGGACCTATGCAAACTAGGTCGCTTGGTGGTGCTTCCTACTTTCTTATTTTTGTTGATGATAGATCTAGATATACATAGATCTATTTCATACGAAGAAAAAGTGATGTCTTTGAGTATTTTAAAGAATTCAGAACTTTGATTGAAAAGCAAACAGGCAAATACATTAAAATTCTTAGATCAGATCAGGGTGGTGAATATAAATCAGGAGCGTTTAACAGGTATTGTAAATTTCATGGTATCCAACAACAATTCACAATACCTCATACTCCTCAGCAAAATGGTGTTGCTGAGAGATGGAATAGAAAACTGGTGGAGTGTGCTCGCAGTATGCTTCAAGGTAAAAACATTTCTAATGGTTTCTGGGCAGAAGCCATTAATACTGCTGTTTATTTGAAGAATCGAAGTCCCACTAAGAAATTCGCTTTTCAAACTCCTTTTGAGATTCTTTATGGTCATAAACCTTATGTCAGTCATTTAAGAGTATTTGGATGTACTGCCTTTGCACATATTCCTAAGGATAACAGAAGAAAGCTTGATGCAAAGTCAATCAAGTGTGTTTTTATTGGGTATTGTACAGATCAGAAAGCATATAAACTGTTTGATCCCAGTTCACATAAACTGTTTGCAAGTAGAGATGTGGTGTTTCATGAGAATGCTGATAAAAGTGATACAATGAATGATGCTTGGCATATATCTAATGATGATCATGTCAAAATTGATACTTTGGTTAAACAGGAATAGGAACAGGTACAGGTACAGGTTCAAGATCAGAATGAAAGCAGCATGAGCACATCCAGCAGCAGTGATTCATCACGAGAGGAAGATTCACCTCAAAGCAGGAGAATCATGGATGGAACTCCAATAGGTATTGTAGAACAAGGAAGGTCAACCCGACAAACCCAGCTTCCTGCAAGGTATAGAGATTATGCCTTGATGTCTAATATCATGAATGTTGTAGAACCAGTTGATTATGAACAAGCTAAAGAGCATGAACAATGGAGAAATGCTATGAATGATGAATATGACTCTCTTATGAAAAATCAAACATGGGAATTAGTAGAACTCCCTGAAAACAAAGTTCCAATTGGAAGAAAATGGTTGTATAAATCTAAATTTAAAGCAGATGGTAGCATTGATAAATTTAAGGCAATATTAGTAGCAAAAGGATATGCTCAACAGGAGGGAATTGATTATGAAGATACTTTTGCACCAGTAGCTAAATTGAATACAATTAGAGTATTGATTGCCTTAGCTACAAAACATAATTGGAATATACATCAATTGGATGTCAAATCTGCTTTTCTGAATGGTGATTTAAAGGAAGAAGTTTATCTGGTTCAACCTGAAGGGTTTGTCAAACAGGGACAGGAGCATCTAGTCTGCAGGTTAAGAAAAGCCTTATATGGTTTGAAACAGGCACCGAGATCATGGTATGTAAAGATTGATACCTTCTTTCATCAGAATGGGTTTGTGAAAAGAAAAAATGATCCTAACCTGTATGTTAAGAAAGATGAAGAACAAAATGTTGAATTAATATCTTTATATGTGGATGATCTCATTATCACAAGCAGTGCTTACAAGTTAATTGAAGAAATTAAAATTCAGTTGTCTCAGGAATTTGAAATGAAAGATCTGGGTGAATTGCATTACTATTTAGGAATTGAGGTATGGAGAGAGCCTGGTAAAACATTGATCACTCAAAGTAAATACACAAAAGAAATTCTTAAAAAGTTCAATATGAGTGATTGCAAAGCTATGTCAACTCCCTTAGAACAGAATGCAAAGTTGTACAAAGAAGATGGAACTAAAGAGGCAAATGGAACTTTATATCGTCAGTTGGTGGGAAGTCTGAACTATCCCACCACTACCAGACCAGACATTGAATACTCAATCAGTGTCCTTAGTCAGTTTATGGCTAAGCCTTCAGGAAATCACTAGAACGCTGCAAAGAAAGTTCTCCGATACTTAAAAGGAACAATCAATTTAGGTATTATGTATACTGATGAATCTGATGTTGCACTGACAGGATTTTCTGATTCAGATTGGGCAGGAAATCCTAATGACAGGCGATCTACCTCTAGCTATGCATTTCATATAGGATCAGGGGTTGTGTAGGCAGCCCTGCATAAATTTATCCAGATCAACATATACACATGAACTTTTAAATCAAAAGTTACCTCAGTGATGATCTTTCACCATGACATCTTCCTGTAGGCATCGACATCCTTTATTCAGATTGACACATCTCCTAATGATATGTCTTGTCAAGGGTCTTCTTCTTTACCAAGCTTCTATCAGAGTCTACATATCTTCCTAGGAATATTCTAGTAACATCTTCTTGGCTTCTAGATGATCACTGCCTCTTGACATGGTTGCACTTCATGATCTCTTTCTTTCTGCACATCTTCATTCCCAGGAACTTCCAATTTCCAGTTCCTTGTTCATATACAACCGCCTCATATTCCATATGAGGATATATTATGTTGATTTCATCTGTTAGTGCACCGTGAGAGATCCTCCTCCATAGATCATACTTCTAGATATAGAAGTCCATTACCTGCAACCATATGACATGACTTCACAACATCCAGTGTCAGCATATAAATATATATATATACCTCATTCCTTTTTCCTTTGAATCATCCTGTAGCAATTTTACTAGAATGAAGAACTTCATTCCTGTGACCTGCTTTATCAATATGTCATCACATCCAGAATTCTGTAGCATAGAATTCTCTGACGAAACTTTTTTGCATTCTTTCTAATCAGTGAATTCATAGAGAATTCCATTAGAAAATGTCAGCACATGTTTTCATGATGACACTTGATCTTGATGACTGCCTTCCATCAGTATTGTTATCAATGAGGTTTTCTAGGAGCTAATTCACAAAGAGCTCATACCATGCTTCTATCATGATGTTATTAATATACATTGCTTCCTATCATACTATTTTACAACCAACAGAAATCACTTAAAGAGGAAGATGATCTCAATCATAACAGAGATCTCTCGCTTCTTCTTTCTTAGATTTCCTTGCATCAAGTTTTTCCCTCATATCTGTGACATGGGCTTCTTCCTTTTTCCTCTTGTCCTTTCCAGATTTGGGACAATCTCTTTTATAGTGCCCAAGTTCATTACATCCAAAGCATCGTACTTTGTCCATATTTCTTCTTTTATTCTGAGGACCAAATTTTCTGAATCTTCCTTTCTTCCTGGATATGGCTACAAAGGCTTGATTCCCTTCACTTGATCTTGTATCAGCTTTGGCTTTTAATCTTGTTTCCTCTATTTTACATAGAGACCATAAATCGTGGAATGGTGTTGCTTCTTTCTTCCCATATAAGCTTGAAGTGAAGTTTCCCCATTCTTCCGGTAGAGCATTCAGCACCATGGTAGTCATCTCAGTATTAGACATTACTTCTCCCAATTCCTACAGTTGGTCTCTTATTTCAGAAATCCTCATAAAGAATAAAGTGATTCCTTCTTCTCTTGATAATTTCATTTTGTATAGTTCTTGTCTTAGAGAGATTGCTTCTCCTGCAGTACTCACAGAGAGTAGCTCCACCAGTTTCTCATATATTTCTTTTGCAGACTTCAGTTTTGAATCTTGATCCATAGGGTATGAGTGAGTCCTTAATGGATTCTATGAGAATCCTCTGGGCTCTGATTTCTCCTTTCATGTACTTGGCATGAGCTGGAGCATCTTCTTTTGAGGGTTGAATTGTAGATCCTTCGATGTAGTCCATAACTTCGTCTTCAATTAGATTGAAATCTGTCCTCTTCTACCAAGCACTAAAATTTGATGACCCAACCAATTTGTTGCTTTCTTTACAATAAGTCATCTTGACAGATTTAAGTAAGGTATAGATACTTACTTGAGTAGAGTGACTTGCAACTTCCTTGATGATGAAGGATATCTTCAAAAGATGATGTTTTTTCGAACAACGTCTTGAATGTAAATCTTTGATGGCAAAGATTATTTTCTTGAATGAGTTGATCCTTTGAATGAGATAGCTTGAGAGTCTTCCTGGTAAACTGATTTGACTTTTCAATGCAAACTTTGATCTTCGCTTTCTGGAGTGTCTTCTTGTCAAGTAGCCTTTGTGTTCAGCACCTTAGCTCTGTTACCATGTTGAGAATTAGGTAGGGCTAGGTTTAATTCAAATTCTCTTCTTGATAATTACTTGTGAGCTTACTTCTTTTACTTATGTCTTCTATTTTTAGCTTATTATGTCTTTCATCAAGTTAATTACCAAAACACAAGAAACACAAATCTAGGCTCTTCGAGCCAGTGCCAAAACCTCTCCCTCTTGGAGAGGAAAACCCACCAGAAATTTTTCTTATAGACTTTCAGATGACAAGTACCATGACCATGAAACAGACCCTTGACCCTTGTATGCCTCCAAGACCTTGTCACTGCTTCTTCATTGACTCCTTGGGCTGATCCTTCTTTTTTGCACCGTCCTGCACCTTTCTGCACCAGGACTAGAAATCTCGATCTCTCTCGCTGTATTTCCCTTCTTCGGCTCTGTGTGATCCCTACTGAGATATTAGCACCTTGACTTGGACAATCATGTCCACACCTTGCATCTCCACTTGATCTTGCTAGTTTTGTTCTTCAATTATACACACGTCCTATCTCAGTCCATGACTCCATGCTATAATGATATCCTTTCTCTATGATAGATATGATTCTCCTTAATTCTTCTTTGCTGAGTAGACTTATTGTATTATGCACTTTTGTTACTTCTTGGCTTACAGTGATGTATTATGAGGTATTTATTCCCAAACCTTGTACATGTGACAGCCTTCTTCCTTTGCTTGTCTCCCTTTTACGCAGTCCTAAACTCACACTTATTGCAGATAGATTCACCCTTGCATACTTTGTTGTTCCACTACTAATTCCTCACTTGTATTTATGTCCTTCCTTCGTATTTAATCACAGAACTATTCCTGAAGTCACTGTAATCTTATCACTGAAATCTTGACCGAAAATCACAGAAGAGTTTGAGATTCTGTTCTATTATGTTCTGCGCAACACAGTAGGCTATTTATAGTGTTCAAGTCCTGTAATAAGCCAACCTGACCATGAAGAGATGTGACGGTTCATGAGCCGACTTGCTAGTTGTTTATAGGCCGACTTTTAGAGGAGTTCTTCCAGTGTATTGTAGGTTGTCTTGAAGAGTATTTACACCATTCTAGAGCCATGCTTTCACAGCGATATGACAAGGTCTTTGGATCATATCCTTATGACTAGACACTTCATATATATATGACTCTTGAGTACATTTACAATCCGAAGACAACATGATAGACATCAAGAAGTCTATTGACGTATAATAAAAATCTTGCTCATGAAACCCATGACGCAAGCATAACAAAAATACATTTTTATTATCTTTGTCTTCTTCTTTACATAAATACATAGTCAATATGAAGATCGATCCTAGTTACACTCTTCAACATGTCCTTGCATTGAGAAGCATGTTTTTACATACACAGATATAAGAAGAGTTGTTAGCATGCAATGCAACCTCCACAGACTCTAATTGGACAACGCTGGCACATATATCATATTTAGATATTATTTTGAGAGAGAAGATAAAACATGCCTAACATGAACTTGCCATGTGGCACACATCAAACACGGTCATCACCATCTGACATTCATTGTCATTATCTTTGGGGAAAAAGTCACCCATGGTGCATCACACTAGCTCATTAATCTCAGTCCTCACAGACTTGGATTATTTAGCATCACTTGAACTTATAGTGGAAGACAATGAAGAATATTCCATAATTGACATTGTTGTTGTTACCACTCTCTATGTCCTAGTATAACGTAAGATCTATAAATACATTTATCAAGTAAGTCCCATTAGGAATTATTCATCCCAAACAAAGCCTTCATAATTTTGAGATTTGCATAATATAAAGGCAGTGCCAGTACCTGTTTACAATCACCAATTCTTAGGCCAGAACTAAGGCTCATGATGATGCAATTCAAATACGTTCATTTATCTCTTTTCAATCGAAAAGGAAAAGGCAACCATAATATATTCATATGACCAAGCTAGTACGGTCATAGCATGCATACCTTGAGACAAGTTCATTGAAACCAGATGCTGAACTTTGGAAACTGAGACAAGGTTTTTTTAAAACAGGTGTTAAGACTAAGTCATGGTAGTAAACATGTATCATGGCTAATGTACAAGAAGGATATTTTACAGAAATATGCTAAATGGCCTGATTTACCATAGAATTGTTGTAATATATTAGGGCAATTTTGTACTAGGATTTTCAGATAACTAGGGTTTCAGAATTTCTTTGCTCAATTAAGAGGCAAGAGTTCATTCAGTATAATACCATCCAACACAATGTCATATTCCACGATATCATTCAAAACAATGTTTTAACAGTCCAATAATGTCAATACAACCCAGGTTCAACAATTCCAATACAAATAAGTTCCACAGGCTTAAACACTGTGCAAACCAAATCCCAACTACAACTTTGGAAACTATTCTACTACCACTATCCAGAACATACCCAACTAGGACTGATAAATTTCCTTTCTATGTATGTGGCTATCTTCAGAGCTCTCTAAACCCTTTTTATGGTTCGTAAGTTGTCCCAACTGATGAAAGACTTAGATCAGAACCTCCATCAAAAATTCCAATTTGCTATAGGTCAGGGTTACCATCCGACGGTCATGGAGTAGAAAAAAAGGTGAGGGAAAGATTCAGCCTTCGATTTGGTTCGTATGCTTTATCGGACCTGTTTGTGGAGACAACAATTACTCGTGCTGCACAAATCCCAAACCTGGTGCTCTCAGAGAGTCTGCAAGCAGGTTCTGGGTGGGCCACAGTACCATCCACAGGACGCCTTGCGCATATACCCAATATTTTGCCTCAGAGAGCTCGTTTACACGCAAAATTCTATTGTCACAAGTGATCTCTCGTTACTCACGTAAGTCAGTTTCGGTCTTTGGCTACATGTTCAGCCCTCTGGGTAATCCACGTTGTCTGTCACAAAGTCAATGCTCCCTTCTATCGAGCCATTGCTTCAGAGCGTGATGTTGACTTCAAGGAAACTACACTGAATCAACATTGCCTGAGTTGTGTGTTGCCACAAAAAGAATACAGTAGCTGAAGGGTGGTCTGGCTCTAGTCTGACCTTGAATTGTTCAGACGGTTCCTGCGCTTACTTCAAGGAGCCCTTCGCACTTAGCTTCAAGATGAGCCAATTAAATGACCAATCCTCTGCGTGATCCAACCTTAGAGATTTTACCTATTTTGCCTTAGAAGATCTGTGGTCGCCTCAGAAAGTTCATTCTACTAGCCTCAGAGACTTCGGTGACCTCAGAACTGACATTTCTTGCTCAGGATGGTTTCATCCTTGTTCAAAATTAACCTTCTATTGCATTAAGTGAATTCTCTGGACTCGGAAATGTAGAAATTTTGATAACCCACTAAGGTTTTCAATTTCTCCTTATTTCTCCCATAAAGTTAAATGCCCATTCCCATAACCATACATTCAACACGCTGGAAAAATAAATATTTTATGAAAACACAAATTCTAGAAATTTCAAAGTGTTGAAAATGCAGAAATAAAAACTCAAAAAATAAATCAGCCACACACAAAAATTTGACACGCTGATTTTTTATCAATATGACCGTGGAAAAACCCCCTACAACTCTTGGCGAAAACCAGTTCAAAAGCTCTTTTTTATTTCTGATAAATAGCTTTTACAGTGAGAGAGAAATACACAGAAAATTTTTGCAAGCCAACAAATACAACTTATCTCGTTCTCCGTGCTTAACCACCGCCTCGGAATTTGTGCAAATAGTAAAACAGGAACAACAATAAATGCTATACGGATTTTCTTGTTTTTCGTGCCCAAAAACTCAGCAATAAATGATGTTGTACAGCCTCCTCGTTTTGCATGCAAAACAACAAGAAATGTTGTTGTACGGCCTCCTTGAAAAGCGTGCAGAGGAACAGCAATAAATGATGTATGAAATCTACCTTGAAATCTATGCACAGTGACAGTAGCATACTGTACGGTCTGCCTTGAAATCCGTGCCACAAAAACAGCAGTCTCCTCCCTCAAAATTTATGCCAGAAGCTGTACAGTTACCTAGGAATGCATACCCATAGCTGTTATACAAAATTTGCCTTGAAAAACGTGCCCAAACTATCTTGAACTGTGTGCCACTCCTTGTTGTACATATTTTCTAAATGTTGCCTTGGTATGCGTGCCGAGGTTCTGCTCTCCTTCACCTCACTGCTCAGAAATCTCCTTTGCTCTCTTCTTCTCCTTCTCTCAACCTGCTCATGAAAGACTGAATGATCTTTTCCCTCTTTTCCTCCTTTAACCTAACCCTAAGTGACTTTTGGGGAATCCCTAAATCCAATGGATGAGATAGCTTTAGATCGAGGGTTGAGATTAAAAGTGCATTTAAATCTCACTTTCTATTTTTTAATTCACCCCACTTTAATAAAAACCCTCTTAGTCATTTATTTCCAAAGTCACTTTTCACTTTCTAATTTCACATTGATTTTATTAAAGTCACTTTAAAATTAGACTTAGTAACTTTATCACTTAAAGTCACTTTTAAATTAGATTTGACTTTATAACTTATAAAGTCACTTTAGGAGAAAAAGTGAAATACATTTGGACACTTTTCCCTAGGTCAAAGATCAAAGCCTTAGGGAACCACCTGTCCTCCGATAACCAAATTTCAACACTCCCTTTTACCGAGGAAGGTGTTCCTCACCACACCCATCTTGTCTCTTAAGTAAACATGCTTGCCTCGTGGTAAGGCTTTGGTAAGAATATCTGCTACCTGTTCATCTGTGGAAACATACTCAAGCTTTACAGCTCCCTTTTGAACATAGTCTCTGATGAAATGATATTTGATCCCGATATGCTTTGACCTGTCATGAAATACTAGATTCTCCGTGAGTTTAATGCAACTCCGATTATCACAGTAAATCACTAAAGGTCTCAACAGTTGACCAAATAAGCCAAACAACATCTTGCGAAGCCATATGGCCTCACAACTAGCTAGACTGGTTGCCATGTACTCTGCTTCCGCTGAACTCAATGTTACTAACTGCTACTTTCGGCTGAACCACGACACCACTGCCGAACCCAACCCAAAACAGCACCCTGACGTGCTCTTCCTATCAGAAGCACAACCTGCCCAATCAGAATCAGTGTAACCTGCCAATTTCACTCCATCTCCTTGCCTATAAACCAGAGTCCAGATCATACTCCACTGTCCCCTGAAAGTACCGCAAAATGTGTTTCGCAGCAACCCGGTGCACCCTCCTAGGCTCACACATGAACTGGCTCATCGTGTTGACTACAAAACATATATCTGGTCTAGTGTTGACCAAATACATCAAGGAACCAATCAGTTGTCTATACAATTGAGATCCACCAACTCGGAATCTGAAGCGTGAAGCTTCTTCTAGTTGGTGATCATAGGTGTCGACATGGGTCTACAATCCTCCATGTGGAATCTGCTAAGGATGTCCACAATATACTTCCCCTGTCCCAGGAAGAAATGCCCCTCCTCCTGCCACACCTCCAAACCCAAAAAGTAATGCATCAAGCCAATGTCCTTCATCTCAAACTCTGACGCAAGATCTCTCTTGCAGTGCTCTATGAGTCTCTCTGCACCCATAATGACCAAGTCATCCACATACAACACCAGAATGAGAGGCTCCTCACCTATCACAATGAAGTATAAGTTTGGATCTGCCTCACTCTTTGTGAAACCCATCTCCTGCAAGTATGTATCTATCCTGGAGTACCAAGCTCTGGGAGCTTGCTTCAAGCCATAAAGGGCCTTCTTCAGTCTGCACACATGGGACTCCTTCCCATGCACCTCAAAGCCCTGTGGCTGCTCAATGTACACCTCCTCTTGTATGAAGCCATTGAGAAATGCGGTCTTCACATCCATCTGGTGGATCTTCCAACCCATCTCTGCTGCTATCGATATAATGGAGCGGATCGAAGTATATCGAGCCACGGGAGCGAAGGTCTCCTCATAATCAACTCCCTCTACCTGGGAGAACCTTCTAGCCACAAACCTCGCTTTGAATTTCTCAATGCTGCCATCTGTAGCATGCTTTACCTTGTAAAGCCATCTGGAAGTAACCACGGATTTGCCCTCAGGCCTCGGCACCACCTCCCAAACATCATTCTTCATGATAGAAGAATACTCCTCCCGCATGGCCTCTCTCCGCACCGCCAGCCAGCCGCTCCCCGCGGCCAGAAGGCTCGCAGTCAACGATGCTGGCAACCATTGCCAAGAGCAGCGCTAACCTCTCGTGTCTTCTCCCCCCTCCACCGCCCTTCGGCCCACACGATGTGGCCTCTCTCAAGGCATCCCCGCTCACTTGGGCTTCCTCTTCCCCGAGCAATACTCTCCCACCGGAGAATGAACTCTTGACCCTCATCGTGGAGTCCGGGTCCCCGATGTACCGTCCGTTGTCCTCCCCCGGCTCGAACTCGAACCTATAGATGTTGAAGTACCGTGTGAACTGTCCATCAGTGGACTACCAGTGAACTACTCTGCGGACTGCTCTGCATGCTGCCCGAAGCACCACCCCTCTGACTCTGCGAGCCACTGCTCACTGATGGACCTGACACCATAATCGATGTACCTCCTAATCCCTGCCCACTGGATCCCTGTGACTGACTCAATTGCTCCTGAGGGTCTGGCTGATCCAGATACTCTAACTCCCGTGACCTCCTGAAAGCCCTGTCCTCCTCGAACTTCACATCCCGCCTGACAACAACTCTCCTTTGTGCAGGAATATAAATCCGAAAGGCTTTCGAGGTCTCACTGTAGCCCACAAAGATACCCTTCTCTGCGGTGGGCTCTAGCTTGGTCCTCTTCTCGTTGGGTACGTAGGAGTATGCAATACACCTAAAGATACGAAAATGACCAACATATGGCTTCTTCCCATAAAAAGCCTCCTCCGGAGTCACATGCCCCAAGGCACGATGCCAACTCCTGTTCTGCAAATACACAGCAGTGTTGCAGGCCTCTGCCCACAAAAACAGTGGTAACCCCTAATCATGTAGCATGGCTTTGGCAGCCCCAACGATGGATGTGTTCTTCCTCTCCACAACACCGTTCTGCTGGGGGTTGTAAGGAATTGTCAACTCCCTCCTGATGCCTGCCTCCGCACAATAATCAACAAACTCACCAAGGGTGTACTCCCCTCCATTATTCGAACTCCGACCTAACAGACTTGATCTTCCGACCAGTCTAAGTCTCCACAAGAGCTCTGAACTCTTGAAACCGCTTGAAGACCTCACTCTTGACCTCACTCTTGGTCTTCAAGAAATAAATCCAGGTCCTCTTGGAGTGATCATCAATGAATAAAACATAGTACTCATATCCACTCAAGGAAACATGAGACATCCAACCACTCACATCGGTATGAATCAAATCAGGTATCCTTGTCGATCTGCTATCACTGCTGGGAAAAGGGGATTTGGCAAACTTGCCCATCGCACATCCTCTACATGTATTTAGGTGATCAGAACTGAAATCTGGCACACCTGTAGTGATCTCCCGCAATGTCCTCAAGGCTCCATGATATATGTGCCCCATCGTGCAGTGCCAAATCTCGCACAACTCTGAACTGTTAGCTCTGCTGCAAGTACTACTGCTCAATGCCAAAAGGGGTTGAAACGCAAACTTGTACACCTTTGCATGGCTTACACCAATCACTCTAGCTGAATCAGCTAGAGCGCCCCTGGGATATATAAGCACCTATCCTCTCCTGAACAATACCTCATACCCTCTATCCTCCAATGCTGAGATGGATATAAGGTTCTTCTTCATCCCTGGCACATATAGAACATCTGGCACCTTCAAGGGAGGTTTGGGTTCCCTATCAAATGTCAATGTCCCCACACCGACTGCTCTAACAATGCTGTCGTCTCCGAGTACTACCTCTATATCAGTGCCACTCTGAAAGCTTTGAGAAGTACTCACGGACTCCTGTCATATGACACGAAGCCCCACTGTCAACATACCAAATACCTGAAGATGCTCCGCTAGTGGAGGGAAATGCACACTCCCTCTCAACCTTCGTGGCAAGTGATCCTGCACTAGTGAACTCACAAGCAATGAACCCAAACTCCCGGTCAAAGCTCTCTAGTCCTGTATCTCTGCTGATGTTGTCATGGTCTTGTTTTTCCCCTTCTTCTTCTCCAAACACACAACTGCATAATGTCCCGTCTTCTAACAATTCTAACACTTCACCTTGGAATAGTCTTTTTCCTTGTTCAGTTGCTTACCTTTACCTTTGCCTTTGCCCCCACCGCCACTTGTGGAAGCTTGCTTCTTTCCTTTGCATTTCTTGCCCCTTGTTACCAGTGCTACATTCTCATCCTCCTCAACTGGTTTGGCTGCCCCAAGCTGGTTCTTTCTAATTTCATTCTATATGCAATCATCCCACAACCTCTCCCAAGTGAGAAGGGTCTCACGTGCAACAATCCCATCAGCAAAACTTAGCCATGAACTGGGAAGACCATTCACTGCAATCCGCACCAACTCAGTGGGTGGAATGACCTCTCCAACTGCTGCCAACTCATCTCAGTAGCACTATCAGTCTTTGCCATCTTAATGGCCTTCAGCTTCTCCGTTAGGACCATTTTTCTGTTCTCATTGGTACTCTGGTAGAGATTGGTCAAGGCTGTCCACATCTCATGAGCAAGTCTCTTTCCTCTCACATGAGGAATGCAATGGTCTTTAACACCATCCAGAATCAGTTTCTTACCCTTGTTATTCTTCTTGTTAAAGTCTGCCAACTGAACAGGGTCAGCAGGCACATTAACAAGGCATTGTTGGGTATGCACCATTATACCCCAGACTTCTGCCTCCTCAAAGGTGCTCTGCATTCTTTCCTTCCATACATTGTGGTTGCTATGCCCATCCAACCTATCCTCCACCCTCAAGCCCAAAGACATACTTGTTGTCCTAATAAACTAAAAATGACACTGTTGTGGTAAACGTTCAGTTTTCTGTGTGTAAAATCAGCTTGCTGTAAATTTTCTTTTTGCTGTCCCAAACTGCACTTTTCAGCAAACTAGCTCTGATACCATGTAGAAATTTTGATAACCCACTCCGGTTTTCAGTTTCTCCTTATTTCTCTCATAAAGTTAAATGCCCATTCCCATAACCATACATTCAACAAGTTAGAAAAATAAATATTTTTTGAAAACACAAATTCTGGAGATTTCACAGAGCTGAAAATGCAGAAATAAAAACCCAGAAAATAAATCAGCCACACACAAAAATTTGACACGTTGATTTTTGGTCAATATGACCCTAGAAAAACCCCCTACAACTCTTGGGGAAAACCAATTCGAAAGCTCTTCTTTATTTCTGATAAATAGCTATTACAGTGAGAGAGAAATACACAGAAAATTTCAGCAACCAAACAAATACAACTTATCTCGTTTTCCATGCTTAACCACCGCTTCGGAATTTGTGCAAATAGTAAAACAGAAACAGCAATAAATGTTGTACGGATTTCCTTTTTTTTGTGCCAGAAACTCAGCGATAAATGCTTCTGTACGACCTCCTCGTTTTGCGTGCAGAACAACAATAAATGTAGTTGTACGGCATCCTTGAAAAGTTTGTAGAGGAATAGCAATAAATGTTGTACGAAATCTGCCTCGAAATCTATGCACAGGGACAACAACAAACTATACAGTCTACCTCAAAATCCGTGCCACAAAAACAGCAATCTCCTCCCTCGAAATCTGTGCCAGAAACTATACGGTTGCCTAGGAATGTGTACCCACAACTGCTATATGAAATTTGCCTTGAGAAACGTGCCCAAATTGTCTTGAAATGTGTGCCACTCCTTGAATGGATTTGCTGAACACTGCCTCGATATGCGTGCCAAGGTTCTTCTCTCCTTCACCTCACTGCTCAAAAATCTCCTTTGCTCTCTTCTTCTCCTTCTCTCAATCTGGTCATGAAAGACTGAATGATCTTTTCCCTCTTTTCCTCCTTTAACCTAACCCTAAGTGACTTTTGGGGAATCCCTAAATCCAATGGCTGAGATAGCTTTAGATATAGGGCTGAGATTAAAAGTGCATTTAAATCTCACTTTCTATTTTTTAATTCACCCCACTTTAATAAAGACCCTCTTAGTCATTTATTTCCAAAGTCACTTTTCACTTTCTAATTTCACATTGACTTTATTAAAGTCACTTTAAAATTAGATTTAGTAACTTTATCACTTAAAGTCACTTTTAAATTAGATTTGACTTTATAACTTATAAAGTCACTTTAGGAGAAAAAGTGAAATACATTTGGACACTTTTCCCTGGGCCAAAGATCAAAGCCTTAGGGAACCACCTATCCTCCGATAACCAAATTTCAACAGGAAAAGATTCAAGAATGCCGAAACCTTTGATAGACTCGGACATAATTCTTCCCTACTTGCCAGAACATAAGTAGAAAGAAAAAAGAGAAAACAAGTTTATCAACTAGGGTGGAATCATTCACCACCGAAATTGATAGGAGAAAAGGGGTCTTAAAACCCTCAAAGCTTTAGGCTCAAGAAACATAGAGATAAATGATCCAAATGAATTCAACCCTCTTGTATTTATAGATTCCCTCGAGGGGATTCTCTCCTTAATTGATTGAGTAAAATTCACACCCAACCCCAACTTTGGGTTTCTTTGCCCAATTGCCCCAAAACTTAGCCAAGCATTGGGTATTTTGAGGTTTTCCACTTTATCAAGGACTATAGTCTACAGGGATCGATAGCCTACTTTGTCTCTTGAGAGATTAATTTCTTGGGAACATCACAGTCCCCCCTTCCTGGGATTGTTTGTCCTCTTGCAATGACAAGATCGGTTGCCGCCCAATTTGTCCTCCTTCCTTGATATTCAAAGTCGGATCGGGTAGATATTCAGCCATTTTGATAACTTCTTGTAATTTGCATTCCTTTGTCACTGCAACCCTCCTTTTATCAACATCCTTTGTCTTTTATTCACTAACAAGATGATTTGGTGCAATCTTTAGCACACAAGGGAAAATTGATTCCTTAGTGTTAGTTTTTGTGGCATCGGATGTGTTCTAGCCTTGAAATTTGATGCAGAGGCCAGAATACATGAGATCTCTAAAACCCATAATCGTTTCTAGAAATTCCACCTAGAAACGACTTAATTATATTATTAGTCAGTTTTTAATTATTTCCTAAGTCTAAACTTAGGGAATATGATTAATTAATCATAGTTAATTAAGCAATGGTGTGAATGTTCTAGAAGGTCACATGGATCGATTTCTAGTTAATCCTAGCCATTGATTAAGATCTAATCTTGACCGTTGAAGTCTCAATGAAGGATTATAATAAGAAGTCGATGGGCCTTGGAGAAATCACATTGGAAAGCACCAGCATTTCGATTTTACAAAGAAATAGATTTCCAAAGTAGCAGCATTTTGTTTCCGGAAGTGATTCAGTGAGATCGAAGCAGTGAGAGAGGGGCAGAGATAGTGAAGCTGGAGGAGGCATTCCAAATCTGGCGAGTACATTTGCAGAGAGGCAGAACTAAAAGTTCCACAGTGAGGCAACGCGGTGCCCTCTAGAGGAAATTCCGTTTTGCTGGGGAGAAGTCGAGATTCAGTGCCAGAAGCTAGGCAAAGGTTCCAGAGGCCGGAAGAGTCAGTTTCCCAGACAGCAGTTGACGAGATAGCTTGAGGTGACGCAGTTTTGAGCTGAAGTGACACAGAGACTGCGTAGGGTGATACAGAGGCAGTTAGGATGGCTCCATATCGAGTTGAGGTCAATGTCGAATTCCCCTGTGGAGTGAGGAATTTCCTCACTAGATATTTTTGCCAAATCTCTCTATTTGGATTGCCAGTTGGGCATCCATAGATTGTACTCAGATTTCACTACTGCATAATAATAAAATCCTTAGCTGCTGCACCGATTTTCTTGAGTTGGGTTTTTCCGAGGACATTGGTCCAAAAATATCGGTGTTATTTGTGTGTGCATATATATTTCTTCCTACGTTTATTTTTCTTCTGCAGTTTATTTGTGTAGGTTGCAGTGTGAGCAATTCACTGTTTGCCATAAAAAACTGCAAATATATTGTTAAGAATTATTTTAACAATTAGGAGAATTATTTCCAATGGTTACAATAGGATTCGGGGTTAGCCGAATTCTCACACTTAGTTAATTTCCTTTTTTTTTCTTCTTAATGTTGTCAACATAGGCTTTGAACTGATCGAAAAAATAATAAATGATGTCGGCCATAAAAATATTCACACCAAGTTCATCGGCAAGCTCACAAGCCTGTGGAGCAACTTTCACATCAAAAGCCAAAATTGCAGCATACTCTTTCTTTTTTATTTCAAGCATCACACTAGACCGCATGATATCTTTTTTATGCACAGAACCCATATTGATCCCACTGACAGGGATGTTTACGGTTGGGCTCCTGAAGAACTCAAGTAAAGCTTCCAAAGATCCCAGAGTTGAAGCTTGCACACAAACTCCCTTGCCAATCTTGTCAATCAAAGATATTACATTTTTCATATCTTGCATTGCTTCATCCTTGAGATCTTCACATCATCATCAATTCCTACAACATGTAACTGAATTCCTGCTATAACATGCTCAAGACCCTGTGCAGTAATCTTAATTCCCTGTGCAGCCTTCAACTCCCTATGATGTTGGTAAGATCCCTTTATTCGAAGCTCCACCATTGGATGAGGAGTCAATAAAGCACGAATAGAGGTCACAATGGGACCTTGCATTCCACACACCCCAATCTGGTCTTCTTCATGAAGTACACCGTTTATGAGTATAACATCAATTGTAGTTCCCAATCCCTCAATCACCTTCACCTCTAGGACAGTATATTGAACTTCACTAATGTACATAAGTTTTTTCTCCATCATCTTTTGTGTCGGCTGCATAAGTAACAACAAAAGGTCTGGCACACCTTCCCCACTGATTGCACTAGTAGGCACAATACTAATGTCTTTTCTGGCTTCTTTAATTATGTAGTACAGCTCAGAGTTCAGTCCTTGTTCCTTGAGTTGTGTAATAATCTGACTCATTCAATGCTCAAATTCATGCTGCAGACAAAGGATTTGCTTGATATTTTGAATCTCAGCATTTTCCCTGATCTATTTATGACTAGCTTCCCTTACATTCAGCAACTTTCCTCTAAAAGGGAACACACCGTAGTGGTTACGACCAACAACAGTTAATCCTGCCATAGCAAGGGCCTTAGCTGAACCTCTCTCTGTTAAAATTAGAGTACATTTCTCAGAATTCCTTCCTGCCACTTGCAATATTTGCATCATCATGTTTGGTGATACCAGTCAGCCTTTGTCTCTTGGTTCCATCAATTTTCTTGATACCCTTAATTTGTTTGAAATCTGCCCATGACAATATGTGTTGAACCCTTGGTTAAACTAAGAGGGGGGTTAATCAGTTTAATGCAGTCATGGTCTTGTAAAACTTTCTTTTATACTTATTTACATCTTCATTTCGTGATCAACTTAATATGCAATGGAACACCAATCTTAATAAGTGAGCAGCAGGTATTAAGCAGATTAAATAGAAAATTTCATCATGCATATAGACAATAGATATGTGTGTAAACCCATAAGGGAGAAAACCACATCTTATTATTGTTGTGATGCAAAGGCAAGCTCCAACTCCCTCTCACCACTGATTTTCTGTAGGCTCCAACCTACAGGAGGCTACTACCTCAATTCTGCAAGCTACAACTTGCAAGGAAGCTCCAACTCTCATCTATTTTCTGCAAGCTACAACCTACAAGAGGCTCCTACCTCAGCGAGCTACAACTGGACTTCTATCAAGCTACAACTTGACATGGAAGCACCAACTTCTTCACTGTACAATAAAATCATATGCTGATTTACCTAGATATCAGCTCTGTTTTTCTCCTTCTTTACTGTTGTCCTTCCAGCATTCAAATTTTCTTTATATCATCTCTGGATCTTCACAACTCCTCTTTCTGCTCCT
The DNA here is from genome assembly GCA_034641835.2 of Pinus albicaulis. Classification (NCBI taxonomy): domain Eukaryota; kingdom Viridiplantae; phylum Streptophyta; class Pinopsida; order Pinales; family Pinaceae; genus Pinus; species Pinus albicaulis. Next base: position 562,735,944 of record CM076572.1, read on the forward strand.
TCTTCTTCTTACACTGTCTCACTCATTTCTTCATTCTCTCAACCTCCTTATGCATATGCTGGTAACATTATTTATAGGGATCACCTCATAATTGTTTGCATTCCACAGGGAATTCAAAATGAACAGGTATGACTCTTTGCCTTCCCCCTTCTCATTTTCTTGTTCAGCACATTCATAATCATATAACAGAATGTATATATATTTGTGTATTACAGTGGAGTTTTGCTTTGCCTACGGAGTCTTGACTTTACATCACAAACAATATAAATTCAATAATACAATTACAGTTACAATCAAACATTTCAATCAGCCCTTTCAACACTTGGTTCCCCATACGTTTGTCTTTTCTGCTGTTGTCACTGTCTTTTCAGTTTCTGCTGTAATAGTCAACACAGTTCTGCATAACTGTCATTTTGGCCTAACTTGACCCAGCTGTTTGTTTTTAATAGTGCCACTATTTTCTTCTTTTCTCGACTTTGCCTCTTTTTCTTGTGCACACAGCGTTCAGCCTTCACCGCTCTTCTAAACACTCGATTCTGCGTTTTTCTTTGTGTCGGGTTCTTACACTAGCCTTTCCACCCGCGTTCATACTTTCTTTTTGTTTTGCGTTATAATCCTCCTTTTGCTCTTCGAAACAATTTATAAAAGAAAATCACTTACACCCGGACTTGAAATCTCTTTAAGTTATGGTTCTGAGCTACATCGCATCCGGCTCCTTTACACTTCGCGGTATGCGATGGACTTTGCATCGCCGATGCGCGATGTAGTGTTGTGCCGCCACGTGTCTCTTTACATCGGCACATCGCATCGCCTCACCACTTCGCGGTATGCGATGGACTTTGCATCGCCGATGCGCGATGTAGCGCTGTGCCGCCACGTGTCTCTTCGCATCGGCACATTGCATCGCTTCTATCCTTCGCATCGCATTGCCAATTCTACGACTTACGAATTCTTATCATATGAGCATCGCCGATTGCGATATGCGATATGCGACGGGTCCCACTCCTTTGATCATTCCGCCCTTTTATATACTTTGGTTCAAACTTCAAACACAAGATATCAACATTATAATATATATATCCGAGCCCATAGAATTCCTGACGGTCAATCTTACTTTTCAAAGAAATATGGTTATAAACCATGATAAACCCATCTCATGAAATTCAAACCAATATATAGACTTTGGTTAAAATACCAAAGAAGCCGATAATATAAATACACTCGGGTCCCACAAAAATTGTCAATGCATCTTTGCCTGTGATCTATCCGCTTATGATTTCAACTTTAAGGTTTAAAACTCTAAATAAATCATATAATTACTTAGGGACCCACAACTTTGTTTCACCGTGCCTCTCCATAATATTTCCAAAGCTTACACTTTATGTTATAAAGTTAACATAATACTTTATAACTTACCCTTTGCGCCTATCAACAAGTCGCACATATGTCGAGGCATGCTTGCATGTTAAATCATATATGGCCCACAATTTACCAAAAGAACATATGCTCATACATCCAACGGTTGACACCTCATCGTCCTCCAACTCAACAATCCAACGGTTATCGCATAACTACGATGCATGACTTTTAACATAACTTGTTTTAAACCCCGTGCAATTACCAACACGAACACAGTCGGATCTCCCACAAATCTAATCGGATGGCAATCGCGTTCATTCCACCTCTGTAGTTTATCAACCAAAAGCAACGCGAAATGGGTGGTATTGCGCTCGTGACGTGTCGCAATATGACTTGATTGCGTTCGAAATGAATAAAACCGCTCATATGCCAAAAGTGGCGCGACAACAGTGTATGGTTTCTCTAAAACCGCTTGTCCTTCAAACTTTGTTTTAAATCGCGTTCAAACGCGGATTTTCACCATTTCTTCGTTTAACTTCAATTTCTCATGAAACCTCCTTTTCATTGCATAACTCAATAAACAGAGATTCATTATCGCTGCGCTCTCATTTCATTCCGCTCCACTGTTCCCTAAGTTATGCCAATAACCAGAGATTTCAGCTTCTGCCTCTATTCATTGAATGTTACACTTCTTAAACACACAATCTCATACCTTCCCTTTGAATTTGCCCGATTCATCTGCTTACATATATATTGTGCCAAACCCTGATTTTCTTTGTAATAACAACCCTAACTGTTAAAAAAAACTTCTTCCTGTCTAAACCCTCCTCTTGTAGCCTCTGCCACTTTACTTTCTTTCTCTGCAACAATTTCATCTAAATCTGATCTGCTCCCTTGTCATGGTGCTGCTCCTTTGTGCTCCTTTGCCATCAATGACAATATTTCCAACAATATGTTCTCAACCACTCAACATTTTGCCACTTTCTTCAATAATTCTTGAGAGGGTTCACATTTCGAACCAAAGCTGTTCTAGCGAGTAGTCAATGCCTCCTTTGTTTGGGAGTCAAGAGCTGGACGGTTAATTAAAGAATTGACAAAGATCCATAAATGGTTTTTGATCATATGTGCCTTCACTGCAGCATTCTTTTTCTTCTTATTTACAATGTTCATCACATGGTTTGCTACAAATCCACGTTGGAACCACCTTTAATGTTAGCTATTCCATTACAAAGATTACTTGTTGAAACTGTCCAGCACTTAAGCTCACACAAACCTCCCATCTGTCACTTACTTTTTCGTAGATTCTTGGAAGAGGCTCTAGCTTTGATTTGGAAGCTGCTTGCAAGTATAGGCCCATATAGTCTTGAAAAGTCTTGACAAGCAATCGTTGTTCGTTCAGCTCATCCTTATCTGTCATCCCAAGGCACCCAGCGATAACCACAACTCTCTTCCTCATCGAAGAAACAACACCATCTTGCAAGTATAGGCCCATATAGTCTTGAAAAGTCTTCACAGGCAATCGGTGTTCATTCTGCTCAAACTTATATGTCTTCTCAAGGCACCCAGCGATATCCACAACTCTCTTCCTCATCAAGGAAACAACATCATCTTCCAGATGGGTCATATTAAATTTACTTAAATCGGGCTTAATAGTGACCTTGGTCCAATTCTCTCCTAGCTTGCACTTGGTAACAACCAGGTCTGACTTAATGCCCATATTGCTCCTAAAAACCTTATTCTTGTCATCAATACCGCCAACAACCTTTGACCTGCCATCAATACTATTAGTAGTAGTACCCTCTGTCTTGCCATTAATCGCATGTTGGTCATCAGGTTGCTCATCCATTTCTTCATCTGATAAAATATTATATGGCTCCATATCACGACCAATAGCCAGTGAATTCTATAGATCTTCCTGTGACAGCTTCATAATAGACACTGTAATAGCTGTCAGTAGCCCTATTTGATGTCTTTGTGCTTGCTACCATTGATATTGAGTTGTACAGTAACAATTCACTGCAAGAGGTGTCTGGAGAGCCTTTGCAGACATTATTGCCTTTACCCTCCTTTATACCAGGAATACTTTCATTATTTCCTTCAATATTCTGCATACCTGAAATTTGAGTGATGTTGTTATCAAAAAGGGTATCCCCTCCCTTGAGAAGCCCATCCTGTTCCTTGAGATTTAGCCGACTTCTTTCACCTTCAGCACTTTTACCACTAGCTATGGTCTCTTTTTTGGAGGGATACAGCCATGTCCACGCTTTTGCCTTTGCTTCAGCTTTTCTTATACTTTGTTTTACAGACCTGAGCTTATGATCAGTATCATTCGTTTTGTTTTTCTTGCAGCTAGCCAAAAATTTGTTCCATATATTTGCTTTCTTTTGTGTGCCCTTTAATTCAGGTGTTTCATCAACCTCCGAAGTCATGGGTGTGGCAGCCATTATCTTTTGCTAAGTGGGTTGCCCAAAGGTGCCCTGCCCAAAAATTGATATGCCACCGAAACCACCAGAAGCAGCTCATTGTGCCTGACCAAAATTACCAAAAGAAAATGCACCCTGCATCTGGTCATGATTTAGTGATTGAAGGCCATTGAACAGGGGAGGAAGTGATTGTACAAGGCTTGCTGGCTTGCTCTGCGACATCATTGCTGGTGTGTTGCTAGAGAACAAGTTGCTTTCAAAGGCAAGAGTGCTTTGGCCAAAATTTGGTGTTGAAGATTGAAACATCACAAATGACTGAGTACTTCTAAGAGGTGTACTTGATTCATATGCAGGAGCTGACCCTAATGATGTGGACCCCAAAAAACATGCAGGTTGAGATGATTACTGTTGCTGCAAAAACTTTTTCCAATACTGTTCGCTCTCCATTGAGTCCTTCCTGAAGACCCTGGGTCCGTGACATCAACCTAGTCGCTCACAGGCTGGCAGAATGAGCCTGCTCTGATACCACTGTAATATACTAAGGAAATTATGTACTAGGATTTTCAGATAACTAGGGTTTCAGAATTTCTTTGCTCAATTAAGATACAACAGTTCATTAATTATAATACCATCCAATACAATGTCACTATTCGAAAATAGCATTTAACACAATGCTGTAACAGTCCAATAATGCCAATACAACCCAGGTTCAACAGTTCCAATACAAAGGAGTTCCACAGGCTTAGAATATTGTGCAAAGCAAATCCCAACTACAAATTGGGAAACTATTCTACTACCATTATCCAGAACATACCCAACTAGGACTGATAAATTTCCTTTCCCTATATGCGGCTATCTTCAGAGATCTCTAAACCATTTTTATGGTACGTAAGTTGTCCCAACAGATGACAGACTTGGATCAGAACCTCCGTCAATAATTCCGATATGTTACAAGTCAAGGTTACCATCCGACAATCATGGAGTAGAGAAAAAGGTGACATAAAGATTTGGCCTTTGATTTGGTTCACACAATTTCTCATACCTGTTTGTGGAGACAGCAATTACTCGTGCTACATGAATCCCAAACTTGGTGCTGTCGAAGTGTTCGCAAGCAGGTTTTCGGTGGGTCGCAGTACCGACCACAGGACACCTTGCTCATATACCCAATTTTCTGCCTCAGAGAACTCATTTACACGCAGCCTTCTATCATCGCAAGTGATCTCCCGTTACTCAAGTAAATTGGATTCGGTCTTTGGCTACATGTGTGATCCGCTGGGTAATCCACGTTGCCTATAGGCTATCACACAGAGTCAACGCTCCCTTCTATTAGAGCCGCTACTTCAAAATGTGACGTTGACTTTAGGGAAAACTACATTGTATCGACATCCCTAAGTTGCGTGTTGCCACAAGAAGATTACGGTAGCTGAAGGGTGGTCTGGCTCTAGTCCGACCTTGAATTGTTCAGATGGTTCCTGCGATTGCTTCAAGGAGCCCTTCACACTTAGCTTCAGGATGAGCCAATTAAATTAACAATCCTCTGCATGATCCAGCCTAAGAGATTCGACCTATTTTTCTTCAGAAGATCTGTGGTTGCCTCAGAAAGTTCGTTCTACTGGCCTCAGAGACTTCGGTGACCTCAGAACTGACATTTCTTGCTTAGGATGGTTTCAGCCTTCTTTAGAATTAACCTTCTGCTGCCTAAAGCGAATTTTCTGGCCTCAGAAAAGAATGTAAAAACCTTTGATAGACTCAAACAGAATACTTCCCTGCTCGCCAGAACAGAAGTAGAAAGAAAAAAGAGAAAATAAGTTTATCAACTAGTGTGGAATCTCTAGACTCTCACCACTGAAATTGATAGGAGAGAAGGGGTCTTAAAACCCTCGGAGCCTCAGGCTGAAAGAAAAACAGAGATTAATGATCCAATTCAATGATGATCCAAATGAATTCAACCCTCTTGTATTTACAGATTTCCTAAAGGGGATTCTCTCCTTAATTGATTGAGTTAAATTCACACCAAACCCCAACTTAGGGTTTCTTTGCCCAGATGCCTCAAAACTTGCCCAAACATTGGGTATTTTGGGGTTTTCCCCTTTATGAAGGACTATAGCCTACAGGGATCGATATGCTACTTCGTCTCTTGAGCGATTAATTTCTCGGGAACATTACAATTGTATTTATTATGACCATGGATGAGGTTGTTGCAATTATGATGGAGAATTGTGTATGAAATGAAGAAAATAACACAGTGAATTGTGAGGAAAAATGGTCCTCAAAATTTCCTAGGCATGTTCGTTGATGCATTCATGAGTATATTGGCTCTCTATTCTAGTACAGGGAACCTCGATTAGGATTTAAGGTGGCTGTCACCATGTAGGTCCACCTCTCCCCTTGACATTTATAAATGGCTCTTTTTGTAATGAAGATTCCCTTTCTTTTCTCTGGCATTAAGCTTTCTTTTGATGCATTTTGAAATGCATAGTATTGCGTGTCTTTACAGTATCTTATTATGCAGGGCCATCACAATCTTAATCCTCCACTCGGTGCTGTAAATAAAGTTGTAGCAAAAGTTAAACTTGGTTCTGTTGCTTGTTTCTATTAAAACTGCGTTTAAAATTTCACACTTCAAAAATATACAAAGTTCAAATGTTTGATTATAAAGAAAACACCTGCACAGTTTCTTAAAAATGGAGGCTTAAGTAGATTTGAAACATGTGTATGCTTAGAATGTGAGAAAAATATCCTTCTAGCCTGTTCACCATATACTGCATGTGTAATTGCTTCAAGAGGACTTAAAGGCGAATCGAGAGCAAAGCATAGGAGAATTCATTTTATTTAATTTTTTTCTACAGGAAAAGTGTATATTTCATCAAAACAAATTCTGTGGTCTAGAATACTATTTTAGCTTGTTAACCATATACTGCATGTGTAATTGCTTCAAGAGAACTTAAAGGTGAATCGAGAGCAAAACATAGGAGAATTCATTTTATTTAATTTTTTTCTACAGGAAAAGTGTATATTTTATCAAAACAAATTACATGGTCTAGAATACTATTTATATGGGCCAGAGAACAAAACAAAATTTAGCAAGTAAAGGAGTAAAGAGACAGTCAGTTTGATTATTCTCCATAACTTTGTATTTTCCTTAAATTCATCTAGCAGATATAACACTCTTTGCAGTGCATGAAAAGTTCAAGAAATCCATAAAAAGGTTAGTTTATTTGAATACATACATTCTATAGAGTTGCATGTCTCTACATCCATTTCTGTATGCATAAGAATAAATACACATCCTACAAGGGCAACCATTCTGTTTAGAATGTGGGTCTTATTTTCACTACTGTTGTCTTAGGGGTTTTTTTTTGTACCTCCCATGTTTTTTATTGGACTTCATAGGATGGATTCTGTGGAAGTAATCCCTAGTCCCTTTGACCAAGTCTTGTCTTTAGTGGACATTAATATAAATTTCAATTTCTAAGGGAATATATATATATATATTTCTTTTTAGCTTTTACATATTGCAGGATGAAGGGGGGAAAACCTGTTCCAGTTGCTTGATACTCTCAGAAGATCTGGAATCATCGGGAACAAGGGGGACCTCTTTCATGGCGCACATATCCCCAGTTTCTCTGCACCATTTTGCAATGAAAGCATACAACAGAAACTATAAGATCAGCATGCATGTCTCAAACTGATGACTTTTTTCATTATAATCATAAAGAAACTAAAAATGCATCAGACTCTTCTTGCAAACGAAATCAAACTCACTTGTTAAAACCAGCATAAACAGTGCCAAATGTGCCACTACCAAGAAGCTTTCCTTTTTGCCATTGACCTGGGGTGACTGATGTCTCAATTCTTCCACTGCTACGCTGGAAAACTGCTGATGGAGAAGATGGCGATAAAGGAGGAGGACCAACAGGACTAGTATTGCTGGGAGGAAGTGGCAATGGGTGTACATTGTTAGCATCATCATGCCATCCTGTTGAGAAGTCTGACGCCAGCCTTGATTGCAGAGGAGACATTGCTCCAGTGTAAATTCTTGATCTCTGAACAGGACTTTTTATCCTTGGACTCTGGAGTGGTGAAGGATCTGGGCTAATCGTGTTTTTGTCTGGCGAATGTTGTGCAATCATTTCAGCCATCCAATTTTGGCCCAAAGATGGAACTGATGAAGAAGTTCCAAGCTCCTGTCCATTAGCAGCCTTGAAATTTCTCACAGGCAAAACATCACCACTGCTCAGCCTTCGTGGACTAAGGGCGGGACTTGAAAAGGCAGTTGTGGGAGCACTTTTAGCCACACCACTCAACCTAAAATAACCACCCTCCCCCCGATCACCCTTAAGCTCTTTTATTGATTTTCTCTCCTTCCCTAGATCAAATCCAACTGATTGTGCTGTCTGTTCCGGTGACTTATGGTTCATCTCAATAAATGATGGTCTGAAAAGTAAAAAAACATAGCATTATCCATGTCATTGATCATTCACTGATTGCATTCTCTCTCTCTCTCTCTCTCTCTCTCTCTGGCTTAAACAGTAAAAACCAGTACCACCACCTGCTTCATGATATAGCAGAGCTCAATAATATGGTAAACAAAGTAATGGTTTGTGACTTCAATGGGAGAACAATGAACCTACAGACGACAAGCCTCACAGAAACTGTACATCAGCTCTGATTAAGCAACAGAGAAGAACAACATCACATGCAATCAAAGAAATCATCCAATCTAGGGATGAAATTCTATCCATGTGCAATGCCCACAATCTAATCATATACCACTAATTAGCATGCTGAAGGCACTCAGGAGAAGCTACATGTTCTAATTACAACAGGCAAAGTGTAGTCGATTATGTTATTTTTCCAGTTAACAGAATAGAGAAAATCACAAACTTCACAAGGCAAAAGTGCCATAAAGAAATGAATTTGGCTCATTGACCACTTGTTGTGGAGCTTAAATGGCAAATAGATATTTTTAGTAAATGGGCAGCAAATTATAGCAGAAGCATCCCAAAAAACTATAGCAATCACCATAGAGAAAGCAGAGATATTCAAGAGGGAGATAGATAAAACAACTATGTAGACAGGCCTTACAAATGCATCAATAGAGGTAAAGGATAAATGTAACAAGCTGATGAAGGCTATTCAAATGTGTCTCAAGCTTGCAAAACTAAGGGGTCAGAGAAAGAAGCAATTTAAACAGATTCAGGGTGAACACTTGGTTTAACGAAGAGGACAAAGAAGCTAGAAAACACTTCTAGAAGAACAAGCCCAGTGAAAGCCTCGAGGCCTACAAGCAAGTAGTAGAATTACAAAAGAGTATGTAAAAATCAAGCAAAAGGAACTACACGAGATGGCAAATAAGAATCCAAAATCAGTCTAGAAAGAATTAAGGGTAAAGAATCAGATGCAGGAAAATGACAATATGGAAGAATAGTTGTTGACCAATACCAAAGGCCTCCATATAAAACTTGCTGAGAGAAAAGGCACACCAAAGATCAAAATAAAGGGAATGGTCTTCACAGAAGTGGATGTACACCAAGGCATCAAGAGGTTAGCAGCAGGAAAAGGAAACGCCATTAATGAGCGCCAAGCAGAGCCCCTGAAATGGAGACAAGAATTCCTTAGCCAACACATTTCAGCCATGTTCAACCAAATGGTCAAAGAGGCTTTTTCAGAGGGTTCGACAACAAGCCTTTGCACATTTTTAAAATAGAGGAAAAAATTGACCCAACTACAGAACCATTATACTTTAGCTAATATTCACCCAGCTCAATGGAGGGATCATAGAGAGAAAAATCAGCAAGAACCATTATACTTTAGTCTTTAGCTAATATTCACCCAGCTCAATGGAGGGATCATAGAGAGAAAAATCAGCAAGCAAGAAGAGGAGAAATGTAAAAGGGCCTCAGGCCAAGCTAAATTTAGACCAAAATCCTCAAACATTGACCACTGCCTTGGCCTGAGTCATGTGTTCAAGAAAGCATGGGACACTAAAGATGAAGAACTATGGTGTTGCTTTATAAACTCAAGAAGGCTTTTGACACAATCCAAGAGAAAAATTATAGGAGAGGTTGGAGGTATTAGCAGTCCCTAATGAGTGGAGAACATTGATACACTGGGTATCAAGCACGTAAATGCCAAAATCAAAACCAAGAACAAGTTGTCAGAGAACTTTGATAGTGCTATCGGAGTGAAAAAAGGCTGCACCCTCTCCCCCGCACTCCTTGGACCATTATAGAAAAATCGGCATTGGCAAAAAATCAGTGAGACAACTTCTCAGTAACATAAGTGAAAAATTCAGCAAACTGCAGTAATTATGAAAAATTCCAAAATAAATCCATTTGTTTCAATTTTTTAGACATTTAAACCAACAACAACATCAAATAAACACATTGACATATGAATATGGAAAAAGCACTAATATATATCATATAATGGATGCCAAATCAAAAATGATACATCAAAGTTGATACTGAATCTTGAATCCTGATAGTTGTCCAATCAAGGACTCAAAAGATGACAACCAAATACAAAATGACATAAAATTTATAAATGTATCTCATCATCATGAGTCTTCTACAATGACAAATCTAGCAGCTAGCTATCTAGCATCAAATCCCTCTCCCCCCTTTTATAGGGAAAGGTCATGGCTCATTTGCCACTAGAAGGTCCTTACATCATTTGTTTGATGCCGAATGGTGGGTGCAGCAATATCAATCTATGGAGAAGGTGATGTTGATGCTTTCATATCACCCTCCATGATGTTGAAGTCTTCCCCTACTCTTGCTGCTCCTCCCCTACCCATTGTGCCTAATGTTGTTGTTGCTCCTCCTCTAACAATGTTGGTGCCTCCCCCATAATATGCACCTCATACTCCACCTATCACTCAGGAAATCTGTTAATATTGTCCAAGGAAAGAGCATCCACACCAAGTATCTTCTCTGACTGCCTTACCCACAATCAAAGATTACAGTGAACATATACCACATCATCAAGAGGTGGAAAATTCAACCTGTAAGAGGGTCATCATAATTTCATGAGTCTTGAGGGTCATATATATGTCAAAGGATCATAGATTATAATAGTTTCAATTACTTAGTTGAAGTTCTAACTTATTGTGCTTCTTTGAGTTTATTTTTTCAAACACACTCCAATTGCACTCACATCGTGAAGTATAGGTTTGTCTGAGACCCAAATGGAAAATTTAAATTTGGTGCTTTTGCACCATAATTTTTCCACCAAACATCTAACAAAAACAAGGAAAAAAAAGACTTAAATTACATCTTGTTACACAACATAAAATAGGAAATAAAGAAAACATAATTCAACTTTCAAATAAAAACACATTTAAAATTTTTAATTGTAATGGCTTATAGGTGGAATCAAGATACTCTTTTGCTTAACAGCATCAACAAAGCCAAATAGTCCACCTTCCAAATACATCTTTGTCTTGCAATTAATTGCTTTGCTAGTATTGGAAGCATAATCCAATTGTGTTATGCAAACTTGGCTTATTCACTTGAGAGGAAGGCGAAAAGCCTCAAGTGAATGCCAATAGTCATGAGAAGTCCAAGAGACCTCTTGGAATATGAAACCAAGGGTCAATGAATTGTATTAATATGTAAATCTTGAGAGTAATATGGAATCACAAGAGTTATCCAAATTGGTCTATTATTTGGTGTGTATGTTCAATAGTGGTATCAGAGCTAGCACATATTTTATGGGTTTGTGAGCCACGCATGTGTGGACTTCCCAACCATTAGTTTTGTGGCCTTCCCTTGACCTAAGTGCAGATGGGCAATCTTAATAGAGTTGTATTCTGCCACCAGCAGATCCATCACTATTTTTTCTTGCATTGTTCTCCTATCGTGCTCGACCTTCCGACACTCTTTCCTCACCTAGGTCTCTGCATGAGAGTCAAGCCCGACACCTGTTCATTTCTCAGGCTTCAACACCTCGGCCCAAGTGTTTCTATAATGTTACTTGCCACCCTGTTGGTCAATTCTATTCTTTGCCATCTTTGCCCCTGCTAGTCTAACCTGCTCATTGTTTGGTGTACAAAAACGCCTTTGAGATCTGGAATGTCAACATAGGTTATACGAGTATGTCAAAGCTTTCCCTATCTCATTTTTAGCTAGTGTCGACAATAGGGATTTCAATTGGACACATCAACGCAGTTGTAACCTTCTGGTTTTTTCTAGCAAGAAAGTTGTCACTGCCCAAGGCAGTGTTCTACAGGATATGCCAATTTTTGGGAGCCATTTGTGGCATTGGAGTTGTGAAGGGATTCAATCAGAGCCAACACAAGGTTAATGAAGGAGGCGCTAACATGGTGGCGCATGGCTACACAAAGGGAGACAACTTGGGGGTCGAGATAGTGGGCACCTTCGATCTTGTTTACACAATTTTCTCGCCCGCCAATGCCAAAATAAATGCCAGGATTCTCACATTCCTCTATTGGCACCACTTCCCACAGGGTTCACAGTTTTTCTGGTCCACCTTGAAACAATTCCCATCACCGACATTGGCATCAACTCGGCTCGAAGCTTGGGCGTTGCCACCATCTACGACAACAGTCACGCTTGGCACAACCATTGGATTTTCTAGATTGTCCATTTGTTGGGGCTGGCTTGGCTGCAATTTACCATGTAATTGCCATTCGTGCCATTCCCTTCAAATCTCACCCTTAGAAGCAGCGAATTAGATTAAATAGAGGATTGGTAGCACCTGTGTATTGTTGTGAGATGATAGTCATGGTGTGTAAGTGTGATTTAGGCCAAGGGCCATTTGCACGTTCTGCTTTAAAATGCTCTCGAAGTTGGTGATCATTAGAACATTTTCACAAGATCCAGCATTATTGTCTAAGATCGGGTTCATAATTTGATTATGAAGCTACCAAAGGAGTTTGGAGTTGATGTGAGCAAGGTTGTTGCAGAGTATTAGGCTTCGAAAAAGGTTGAAAAAGGGCCCCCCTCAACTGCCCTTACCCTTGCCATTTCGTGGCGTAGAGCCAAAAAAATAAAAAATAAAAATAAACTCGAGGAAATTGCTTCATCGTAGTGCAGACATTTCGTCAAGCAATTTGCCTACAAATTCAAGCACTTTGTCAAAGATTTTATGGTTGTTCTTACATTTTTGTGGGTGTTCAAGTTTGGAGGATTTTGATGCATTCGACGTCTCGAAAATTGAATTGATATCTTTGACCTGCCAGCCAACCACCCATAAGGTCCTAGGAAATATGTGCCCGTCTTGAGAGGACCAATGAAGAAATTCATCTGATGACTTGCCAAACTTGCCATATTTTTTTGGTTCTATCACAACATTGCGACTTGGGAGTTATCATAGTTCCCTCAGGCTGTTTTTACATCGTAGTAGCCACATCCTATTTGAAGAAGTTGTGGATCTACGATGATTGCCTTAATTAGGATACGTCTCCTCAAAGGGTTGGCACAGAGTGGTGGACAACATACCCCTCTACCACCTTCTTGGAAACACCTTTATTTGTTGAGTTGGGGTTGTTAAAACTTAAAATAATGGCTAGAATTGATGACTTATTATAGTTATTGAACACTCTAATAGTCTCTACTATGGACGATACAATAAAAATCAGCAAAGCTTCTCTCATTGATATTCACATCTATTTACAAGATGCACAAGACAAGATTGGGTTTCTTCAGCTCGAATCACAGCTACAACAAGATGACCTACAGGGAAAGAATCAACATTCTGAACTAGTGTATGTTTAGAATAACTACCTTTTTTTACTCTGAAGTTGACTCTCATTAGCAGCCAGAAATTGATAAGATCAGTGAAGGCATTTCAAGAACAGATTTGCATGAAGATGTCAACTTGGACTTCCCAGGCCCATCATCAGACCTTGGGAAGAACTTATCAACAACAAGAAGAGAGCCAATTTTGATTATGAAAAGGATATGTCCGTTCACATTCTAGACTCTTCCAAACCCATCCAGTTTCAAAGTGTTGGTTTCCTTCACGACAATTCATCTTCACCTACTCCACATTCGATTCCACATCCTGCTCCTCTTCCACAGCCACTTCGGATTGTCAAATGCCAACATTGTGATCAGGTTGGCCATGTGAGAGATTAGTGTTTTCATCTTCACCCTTGTGAACATTATGGAAAACATACTCATCATTTAGAGAGACGTTCCAAACACAAGACTCCTGCAAGTGTAAAGATTCGCCTTGGATGGATCGCTTCTTGGCAATGGTATTCTACAACCAAGAAGATATATTGGTCCTACCTCAAAGTTCAGTCTCAAGTATTGACACGTCTTGCAGTGGAGATATCTTCATCTTCTCACCTTGTATCTGACAGTGGGGGAATTGATGGTCAGCTACTAGTTTCAAAGATATATCAAGCGAGCCTGAGCCACAGCCTAAACTAGAACCAGCTACCAAAGCCTAGAGCCACAGTCAACCATAGTCATATTCAAAGTTGTAGCCAAAGACAAACTCATGCTCCATGAGCATGTTTTGGTTGGTGACTAACGTTAAACCACCACTTGTAGAAGACTTTGGCTTCTACTACCCATTTCATCAATTTGTGTTCATCTTTAAACCATCATCAGGGATCAATTCCACTTCGCAGAAGACTTTAGCTTCTAGCCAGGCTCGGAATTTTTATAGGGACTGCTTTGAGCCTAGTTCCACAATTGGTGGTTAGTCATAAACCACCACCGGTAGAAACCTCGGGTTCTGCTACTTCATTTGGTTTGTGGTCTTCATCAAATCACCATTTTAGAGAGCACATACAGCCATTGGCTGCCATGCATTTTTATATTTTATCTCTCTTCTTGGATTCATATATACCCCTTCGGATTCAGGGGGAATTTTGGAAACATAATCCCCTTTGGTTATGCAAACTTGGCTTACTCACTTAAGAGGAAGGCGAAAAGCCTCAAGTGAAGGCCAATAGACATGAGAAGTTCAAAAGACCTCTTGGAATATGAAACCAAGGGTCAATGAAATGTATTAATATGTACAGCTTGTAAGTAATATGGAATCACACAAGTTATCCAAAATGGTCTATTTTTTTATGTGTGTTCAACAGCTAGCATCAACATCAGGTACCTTCTTCTGGAGAGATGTCAGGAGCTTGGAGCTCTCCCATCATCCTGCCATCAAAATCAAAGTTGCATGAAAAAGCATAGGCAAAGTTGAGGAAAAGAGTTGCTACATGAATGGGTTGACAACGCATCTTTGATGTCAGGAGCCTGGAGCTCTCCCATCACCATGCCATCAAAATCAAAGTTGCATGAATAAGCATAGGCAAAGTTGACGAAAAGACTTGCTACATGAATGGGTTGACAAAGCATCTTTGACCATCGACTATCAATCAATTTGTAGATCATCATGTATTTATTCTTATATGGGGATACCTTCATCCACATAATAAGATCAAATAGCTTATTTAGCCCTATCCATGGCCTCCTACAAATAGCCCATTGCGAGCTTATCTTCATCAAACAAGAGGAGAGCCTTTACGAAAAGTTTGCTAACCATGCACACCCCCTACACTCCTTCCCAATGTTGCACAAAGCGGGGATGATTTTTGGAAGCGAAGCGTCGGAAGTGTCATTTTCCAAAAATCTAGGAAGCGAAGTGCCTCTAAAGCGTCTACTATATATATATTAAAAAAAACATCTAAAATACCAAATTAGTTGTAGAAGATACGAACATGCATATTTGTATATAAATCAAGATAGATATGGCACCCATTGTACATCAATGATTAATTATTCAAAGTGTTACGAAATCGTGATTTTTTTCGCGTGGTGATTTAATCAGCCGATAAAATCGGCGAGCTTTTCCCAAATGAAAAATTCACTATAAAATCGTAAAATCGACAAAAAATTGCCAAGAATAAGTTAAATTTTGACTCATTAAATAATAATAAAAAATTGAAAAATTAATATTTTTTATTTTATTTTTTTTGCGGATTTTTATCTATTTTTTCCCAAATTTTACGAATTTTCCTTTTTCCGGACCCTCATCTATTTAATCCCAATTGCGATTTTCGCAACATTGATTATTCGAGCATCAATGATCAACCATATAGATTCTAGCAATTAAAAACATACATCAAACTTTTAAGCATATCATAAAAACACAAAATATTTATAAGATAAAATCATAAAACATTCAAATAACTTATCTAGCAAGTGACCAACTGTCAACATGAGTCATGTCCAAAATTCAAATAATAATGTTTACAAAATAGGACACCTAGCCACCACCAAGTACACACTGAACTAGGAAGAGTAAGACAGAAAATTTCAAATTCACAACAAGTCTAATCTATGACAAAAGTAGTAAATTGCGAATATATCTACTAATCTCTCCTCCTTCCACCACTAACACTAGGTGAGCCTCCACGTGGTGATAGTGAAGAAGATGGTGGTTGTGGAAGTTGTGGAACTGTTGAAGATTAAGCCCCTATTGTTGGTGTTAAAGAATGGAACCTGGGAACCATGGGACCGGATGGGGTTGGCATCTCAACTCGATCATCATCATCCTAGATAAGAGCATCCTCCAATTGCTCTAGTCGCAACACTCCATCCTCCAAACTGGCCTCCTTTGAATCTTTGTCCCAAAGCTTAAGGTCTTCATTATTCTTTGCATCCTCACAATAATGGGACAACAATCGCAAGTTGTAGTGAACATAAACCAAGCTCTCTGCCCGGTCTAGATTTTAACCTGTTCCTTTTAACATTGTGGATGAAAGAATAAGAGCTCCAACACCTCTCTGCAGAAGAAGTGTTTAACACCTGTGATAGCACTCGCAAAGCCAAAGTTTGTAGAAGTGGAGTAGCACCTCCATGCATGTTGCACTAATCAAGAGAAGAAAAATTCTCTCGATCTTTAATTGCATGATTGCTACCAAATGGACCAGTGCCAAGCATATAGCTGCTCAATTGTTTATGTAGCATGACAGACTCCTCATCAGGAACTAATTTATCCAATGCTTTCATATAACCAGATAAAACCTCTGGATCTAAGTGTGGTTTTCTCTTGCTCCCCCCGCTAGGTGCTAGTGTTGAAAGTCGTGATGGATGATAGTATTTAGGTGTTAGAACATATGATAAGGCATGTAATGGAATGTTTAGCATTTCCCATCGTTTTTCCACCTCTACACAAATATAATTGTACAAGGTGATATCTCTAGGCTCAACAATGTCTTTAATCTGCCCCAACATGTTATCCATCTGCTCATACACCTCCCCAATTATTGGTCGATCTGAATCTGCAAACTTGATCATGTAATAAATTGGTTTGGTGAATTGCAAAACATATTTAATCTGTGACCAAAAGTAACTGTCAAGAATAGTGTCCTTGACTACATTAGCACCATCTCTATGAGTGTTAAAGTCATCCCATGATTCACATGTCACCATATTAGTTAAAGCTTGTCTCACCTTCACTAGCCACCTAAAGGTGAGGTAATAACTCACAAATCTTGTTTCTGAAAGTTTAAGCAACTACAACTTGGAGTAAGTGCCATAAAAGTAGTTTACCCTTCTATGTGTTGTGACAAATTTAATGAGTTGCTTCCCTTTCTTGTAAAGCTCATTAATCCATCCCAATTATTTATGCTTAACAATATCATGCATCAAAAGGTTCAATGTGTGCACCAAGCACCTGGACCAAAAGATGTGTGGACAAGTATGCTCAATAATTTTCCGGTTTCCTTACAATCAGTTGTATTATCAGTGATCACTTGAACCACATTATTAGGACCAACATCTTTAATTGATTTCAATAGGAGATCTGCAATGTTTTGGGAAGTTGCACTGATGGAGGAGTCATGAATTGCAAGAAACATTGCACCACTAGCAAAAACACCTTTTAAAATGTTGGTTTCTAACATTTGTCCAACCACTTGATACAATGGATACCCCACAATCCACCCCGCAATGCATCAAAAGGTTCAATGTGTGCACCAAGCACCCGGACCAAAAGATGTGTGGACAAGTATGCTCAATAATTTTCCTGTTGCCTTACAATTAGTTGTATTATCAGTGATCACTTGAACCACATTATTAGGACCAACATCTTTGATTGATTGCAATAGGATATTTGCAATGTTTAGGGAAGTTGCCCCGACGAAGGAGTCATGACATGTAATAAATACTGCACCACTAGCAAAAACATGTGGAAATTTCTGAATCTTTACACTTTATGCAGAATTATTATCATAATCCGGTAATGTTCCTCCTATTTAGACAAGTTATTAAATGAATAAATTCAAGTTAAAATCGAGGCAAAACACATAACAGATCTCCACCAATCCAAATCTATAACAAGTTCATGCACACATAGACAAAGTGACACAGCTATTTCTGGACAAATAGTCCCCGAAAAAACCCAATGCGAGAAAACCTGTCTCTGGCTGCTGGAGGGTTTTATTATTAAGAATTTTATAAATACAACAAGCCTGGGTTCCAGATCTGGAAAACCGACAGAGAAATACTAGATCTACAACTCACTGGCTGATCTAGGGCCAAAATAATGACTGATCCACACCCTCAAATGGGATTTATAGAACTCAGCCAAGATTAGGGCCTAGAAACCCCAACGCCGCCCCTAAAGCCCCCTCGCGTCAACTCCCCGAAGCCCCTCTAACCCCGCACCAAACCGGTGACGCCAGCCTCGTACGCTACCCCTTAGGGTCTCTACGTAGCTCCTAAGGGCTTCCAGCTGAAAATCACGTTGTCCTTGAGGCACGTAGGCACCGCGTTGTCCTTGTAAGGCCAGCCTTCCCTTCTCCTCTCGCGGGGCCGTCCTGAGGCCGATCTCTCGCCCTTGTGTATTCTAGACCCGGGATCAGATCATCCCCTCGTCTAAATTCCCTCTCTCACTCGAAACACTTCCTATCATTCTCTGCAAACCTACCCTAGAATCTCAGCTTAGCTTCAGTGCTCTCCCTCTGTGTGTCCTTACAAATGACCCCGAGCCTTTCCTTTATACTTTTCTCGTTGGGAAACCAACAACCATGATCAGATCTTGAATCAATGGCTAAGATGAAAAGAAAGTTTGATCCGTGTGACTTAAGACAATTTCATCACATGTTTAATTAAATTCACTTTAATTATTTAAGTTCCCTAAGTTTTAACTTAGGAAATACATTAAAATAATTAATTAATTTAATATCTCCTAAACCAGATGAAATTTCCCAAATCAATTTCTCGGCCTTGCAGATCAAGTGTACTCTAGTCCCTCCACAAAATTTGGGAGCTAGAGAACAACTGATGCTACCCCAAATACACAAAATCTCAACACTCCCTCTTAGCATCAAGGGTGTGCTCTAGTAATACATCACACTATGCATACAAAACTTTGGGTATTGGTTATGTGCTGCTGATGCTTGGCTTGCTGCCACTCAACTCTGCACTACTGCTGCCCATGACTCTGCCACTGCCACTGCAACCACTGTACTACAGCTCCCTCTCAATACGCTGCATCTGTGCTGCTCATAGCACTGCCACTGCTGATCTGTTGCACTGCAACTTCAGTTGTTGAGAGAAACAACTGAATCTCCTGCCCAATCTTTAACAAACAAGTCTGATGGGCTGCATCCTCATCACTGAAGCGCCATAGGCTACAGATTTGTGTTGGCATCTAAAGAACGATGCACAGCTACAGCTCTGCCTGCGTAATCAAACTCCCTCTACACTACTGAAGTCACATCAGCCCCTTGTGCTGAAATCTATCACGTTGTTGTTGCACTGCGCTATCCCTCTGAAGCCTTCTGCGCTGCTGCGGCTCTGCACTACATAAGCAGCACTGCTCTGCGCTGCTGAAGTCACATCAGCCTCTGCGCTGTTGCTTCTTCTACGCTGCTGCTGCTTTGCTCTGCGCTGCTCCTCCCAGTCTTCAGATCTGCCTCTGCCTCTGCTTCATCTGTGATCTATGCACCCACTGCTCCACTTGTCCCGCTACTGTCTTAAGGCTACCGTAGCTCGAATGTGATCCAAGAGATGAGTTGCTCAAGGATCCCGCCTTCTTCTATGTAGCTCCTCTACATATCCATGTCACCCCACCTCCATGGTTCATGAGCACTCATGGCTGCATCATCTCCTAACCCATCATCTACCACAACTGCTTTGGAAGAAGATGCTTCCTTGTCCTTTTTCTTCTCAGGACAATTGCTAGCAAAATGTCCCATTTCACCACACTGGAAGCACTTGATCTTTGAGAGATCCTTCTTCTTTGGTTGCTTCTTCGATGCCAAGGCTGCATCTTCCTCATCTTCCTTCTTCACTTTGCTCGATCCAGAGCTATACTGCTTCTTGGTGAATCTACGAAGTTCTTCTTGACGCAGAATTGACTACAAGCTGTCCCAATCTAGGGGGTTCGCTCTGCCCAAGATACTTTGGACAAAGGTTTCCCACTCATTTGTGACTGCATTGAGGGCAGTCCTGACCATCACATCGTCTTCCAACTTAGCACCAATTGCAGTCAACTGATCTCTGATCGACTGCAATCTGAAGAGGAAATGCTCCATGTCTTCTCCCTTGGCCATCATGAATGACCTTATCTGAGTCTCCAACAGCATCTTTCTTCGGACAGATTTTCCCTCATGCAGGGAGGTCAAGGCCTTCCACATCTCGTTAGTTGTCTTCTTCTCAGCTACGTGTGGTAGAATATGGTCCTTGATTCCATCCATAATCAGCCGTTTGGCATGCCCTGCAGCCTCCTTATGCTTCCGAAGGAGATCTGGGTCTGTCGGTGTGGCTAGAGTTTGCCCTGCATGGTTACTAAGATTGTATGCCTCAAGGACTATTAGGATCCTTGCCTTCCAAACTGAAAAGTTTGAGAGGCCATCCAGCCTATCCTGATCACGCAGTCCATGAGGAGCCATCTGCTCAGAATGTGTAGGAACTTCCTTTTCTCTTTGCTAGAGAAATGGATCTAAGGCCCTTGGTGAAACAGGCACCTTCTGCTCGCTCTGACAGCTGATTTCCCTCCTTGGAAATCTACCAAATCAACTATGATTCAGCTTTTTCTTTGATCCTCTAATCAAAACTGCAAGTTCCCTTTGGCGAGAAACTCTCTGAGAAGTTGATCTCCTCCCACTCTTTGTCACTTGTGCTAAGGCTAAAGATCTGAAAACTTCAGAAAATTACCCCACCAACACTTTCTGAATTTCTGCAGTCTTTTCTGGATCTGACAAATTTAGATCTGAATCACACTAGTTGGCTTCAGACTGATCCACTGTTGTTTCTGAGCTGCCTCTGTGCAGTAATTGCGTGGGCTTGCTAAGAGACAACGTTAGATTGTGTCACCCTTCCCTCTGCGTGGATCTGCCTCTGAAAACTGCGTTGTCCCTTCATATCTGCGTTTCTACTGCTTTTCCAGCTGCTTTCTGCAGCTAGAACCTTCAGTCTCTTGCTGGTGACCCTCCTAGATCTGCAATTGCTCTGATACCATGTGGAAATTTCTGAATCTTTGCACTTTATGCAGAAATTATTACTGTTAATCTGGTAATGCTCCTCCTACTTAGACAAGTTATGAACTAAATAAATTCAAGTTAAAATTGAAGCAAAACACATAACAGATCTCCACCAATCCAGATCTAGAACAATTTCATGCACACATAGACAAAGTGACACAGTTATTTCTGGACAAATAGTCCCCGAAAAAACCCAATGCAAGAAAACCGGTCTCTAGCTGCTGGAGGATTTTATTATTAAGAATTTTTTGAATATAACAAGCCTGGGTTCCAGATCTGGAAAACCTGACAGAGAAATACTAGATCTACAGCTCACTGGCTGATCTAGGGCCAAAATAATGACTAATTCACACCCTTAAACGGGATTTACAGAAATCAGCCAAGATTAGGGCCTAGAAACCCCAGCGTTGCCCCTAAAAGCCTTTGCATCAGCCTCTAAAGCCCCTCTAACCCTTAGCACTGCTCTAAAAGGGATTGTGTTACCCCAGACTAGGTGACACAGTCTCTACGTTGCCCCTTAGGGTCTCTGCGTAACCCTCTGAGTGTTTCCTGCTTAAAATCACGCTGTTCTTGGAGGGACTATGTTGTCCTTGCTGCTGCAGCTTCCCTTCTCCTTTGCGCTGTCCTTGAGCTGATCTCTGCCTCTTGTGTATTCTAGACCTCGGAATCAGATCATCCCCTTGGCCTGAATTCCCCTCTCTGCAGCTGAAACACTTCTGAGTATTCTTAGCAAACCCTGCCCTAGAATCTCAGCTTAGCTTCAGTGCTCTGCCTCTGTGTGTCTTTACAAATGACCCCAAGCCTTTCCTTTATACTTTTCTCGTTGAGAAACCAACGGCCATGATCAGA
Organism: Pinus albicaulis; assembly: GCA_034641835.2. Taxonomy (NCBI): domain Eukaryota; kingdom Viridiplantae; phylum Streptophyta; class Pinopsida; order Pinales; family Pinaceae; genus Pinus; species Pinus albicaulis. The sequence goes on from CM076572.1 coordinate 562,758,048, forward strand.
TCTTGATCAATGGCTAAGATTAAAAGAAAGCTTGATCCGTGTGACTTGAGACAATTTCATCACATGTTTAATTAAATTCACTGTAATTATTTAAGTTCCCTAAGTTTTAACTTAGGAAATACATTAAAATAATTAATTAAATTAATATCTCCTAAACCAGATGAAATTTCCCAAATCAATTTATGGGTCTTGTAGATCAAGTGTACTCTAGTCCCTCCGTAAAATTTGGGAGCTAGAGCACAACTGATGCTACCCCAAATACACAAAATCTAAACAAAACACATTTTCAAATGTTGGTTTCTAACATTTGTCCAACCATCTGATACAATGGATACCCCACAATCCACCCACTCATTTGTAAAATGTGTCAAAGCTCTTTGAACCTTTGCTTTTTTTTCTTTCTAATAACATAGTTCTAACTTTCTCATAGTTGGGGCTCTTGTATCCTTTTGGGCCATCATTGATGGCCTTAACCATATCATGCGAATAGGGAAAGCGAAGCACATTGAATGGTACATCGTAAGCACAAAGAAACTGGACCACCTTTCCATCCACATCATCCCTCCCAGCAATATTCAGGAAATCTACTATTGTTCTTCTATTTTCAGAGGTTGCAAAAGTACCATGCGAAGATGAGCTACCCAATCTAGAGGTTGCAGTTACACTTGATTCATAATGAGTTTTTTTTTCTTGTTTTCTTTTTGTGCGGCCTCCTTTATTTGGACGTATTCTCTCTTTTGTTCCATTGAAACCTTAGAGCAAATTGAGATCCCTACAATGCCCTTTTTTTCATCACTGTCCATTACCCCACAGAGATGCCTCCCCACACAAGTATATGAACCACTATATGGTTTTCCACCATGACAACCATGAGGGCACACAAACTTGTAGCTTCCACCACCTCTTCCACCCTCAAGTTTTGTCACATAATTCCACAAGGGTGTCAATGCAACTTTCCCCACTTGCATTCTAGTGTCCTCTTCGTCCCCTTCCTCTTCATGTTCAAACCCTTCCTCCTCATCATACATTGGGTCACTCATAAGGGGACCACTATCTTCTTCTTTTTCTACCCTTCTACTCCTACTCCCCAACACCATCATGAAAACCAAAAAATGGAATGATACATATAAGCCAAAAGAACGTCATTTTGGAATATGAATATAGATGGACAACCTGCAATGAAATGAGCAAGAAAAGAGAATGGGAAAGAGTAGGAGAGGGAGGAGAAAAAAAAAACAACAACAATGACAAAAAAAATGAGGGAGTTTGGGGTTTGCACTTACCTCTTTATCTCTTGTATATGGTAGCCCTCCTTTACTCCTCCAAGCTCCTCCAAGCTCTCCTCAAACCTCTCTTTTCCAAGCCCTCTTCTCCTCTCTTCTCCAAGCTCTCCAAAGATGAAAGAATGAGGAAAAAAGAGGGAGAAATGCCTTTTAACCCCATCTATCATTTCCCTAATTCACCATAAACCCACCTTAACCCCACCCCAATCCAACTTATGTCAAAAAATAAAATAAAATAAAATAAGAGAAATCGGGCCCCCTGCAAAACTGGAGATCTGTGCCCAATCCTCCACAGATTTGAGGCAGATCCTTCTCTGGATTCATGGATCGGAAATCTAGACCGCAGATCAGGCCCACGCGGTTCCAAATTTCTAGGAATTGCCCCAATCTGGCAAAAGCGCGGATCTGATTTTCAGATCCGCAGTTTCATCGGAGGATCGGTCGCAAATCCGTACAGGACACAAGCATTAGATCCCTGGGGGGGGGGGGGGAGGATCGTGCAACATTGCTCCTTCCTAGAACAAATTGGTGTAAACTAGTTTAGTGATGCCAAACACATTATATCTTCCTCTAAATGCATAATCATGCCACTCATCACAAACAAACATATGCTTCAACCCAAACTAACACTAGAGTAAAGACCAAAGAGAAATGAAGTTCCTAGAAAAACGTGTGATTGTAGAACACATCACACAACACTTCCCTATTTCTTGTGAATTTCCTCATGAGGTTTATAACAAAAGTGTGGTTATATATGAATTTTGTAATGTTCCTAGCTCGATAATAGCCTCCTTGACGAAGGATATTTTTTCGACATCCTCAAGCATCAAATTGGGGCAATGGGCAACACATGTAGTCCAAAACACTATGGGGTACCTCTTCATTAGCAACTTGTCAACAGCTGTGAAAATTTTTGAATGTTACTTTATGCAGAAATTCTACTATTAGATCTGGTTATACTTCTCCTACTTAAACAAGTTATTAATACTAAAATATTCAGATTAACATCGAAGTAAACACATAATAAACGTTCACCGATTCAGATCTAAAACAGAAATACATGCACACATCGACAAAGTGACACACAAGATTTTCTAGACAACTGTCCCCGGAAAAACTAGTCTTCTGGCTGCCGAAGGGTTTATATTATTAAGTAGTTTTCTGAATACAGCAAATCTAGGAACCACACTAGTTAACCCGACAAAGAAATAAGATAGATCTGCAGCTAACCTGTTGTTCTAAAGCCAAAATCTTGACTGATCCACACCCTCAAACGGGATTTACAAGACTCGGCCAAATTATGGCCCTAGAAACCCCAGCGCTGCCCCTGAAGCCCCTATGTCAGCCTAGTCAGCCTCTGTGTGCCTCTGTGCTGACCTGGAGAGGGTTGTGTAACCCCAAAATGGGTGACGCAAACCCTACGCTGCCCTAGAAAGGTCTCTGCGTAACCCTAGAGGGTCCCCTACTGCCCATCGCTGCCCCAGAAGCGACTGCGTAGCACCTACGTAGCTGAAGCTGCCCTTTGCGCTGCGCAGCTGCTGCGTAACTACTGATGATGCCTCTACTTCTTTGCGCTGCCTCTGAATGCTGCTCTCTTCCTCTTGCTGATTCTTGGCCAACACTACCCCTCTCTACAACTGAAACACTTCTGGAAATTCTTAGCAAACCTTGCCCTAAAATTTCATCTTAGTCTCAGTGCTTTGCCTTCGTGTGTGTGTCCTCCAACTGACCCAAAGCCTTTCCTTAATAGTTTCTCGTTGGGAAACCAATGGCCATGATCTAATCTTGAATCGATGGCTAAGATTAAAAGAAAGGTTGATCTGTGTGACTTGAGTCATTTCCATCACATGTTTTAATTAATTACCTTTAATATTTTAATTTTCCTAAGTTAGACTTAGGGTCCTTAATTAAAAATATTAATTAATTAATTATCTCCCAAACTGGATGGAATTTCCCAAATCCCTTTCTGGGTCTTGGAGATCTCATGTACTCTAGTCCCTCCAAAAATTTTGGGAGAGCTAGAGCACATCCAATGCTACCCAAACACTCAAAAAAAACACTCAACACTCCCTCTTAGCGAGGAATGTGCTCTAGTACAACTCTGCTTCTCCCCAAAGCTCTACATTGATCTCTGGTGTGGGTCTCCACACTGATGCTGGACCTGCTGCCCTTCATCACTGTATTGCTGCTGCCATTTTGTATTGTTGCCCATGACACTACCGCCGCCACTACTACATCTGTACTGGAGCTCCCTCTCAGTCTATTGCATCATGCTGCCAACTGCTACACTGCATCTTCAACTGCTGAGAGAAGCACCTGAAACTCCTGCCCAATCTTTGACAGACAAATCAGTTGGGTTGCATCCTCGTTACTAAAGCTCCATTGGTTGTTGATCTGTGTTGTCATCTGGAGGATGATGCACAGCTACAGCTCTGCACTACGTAAGCAAACTCCCTCTACACTGCTGAAGTCACATCAGCCCCTTGTGCTGAAATCTCTCACGCTGCTACTACACTGCGTTGTCCTCCTAAAGCCTCCACGATGTTGCAGCTCTGCTCTGCGCTGTTGAAGTCACATCAGCCCCTACGTTGTTGTTGTTGCATCTGCACCGTGCTGCTCCCTTCAGCCTTCAGAAACGCCTTTGCTTCATCTGTGATTCTCTGCAACAACTGCTCCACTTGTCCCGCTACTGTCTTAAGGCTCCCATAGCTCGGATGTGATCCAAGACATGAGCTACTCAAGGATCCCACCACCACTCTATAGCTGCTCTACAGAGCCATGTCGCCCCACTTTCGTGGTTCATGAGCGCTCATGGCTGCGTCATCTTCTGACCCATTGTCCGCCACGGCAGCCTTGGAAGTAGAAGCTTCCTTGTCCTTCTTCTTTTGAGGACAATTGCTGGCAAAATGTCCCAGTTCGTCGCACTGGAAACACCTGATTTTGGATAGATCACGCTTCTTCTTCCCTTGCTTCCTCTTTGATGCCAAGGCTGCATCTTCTTCTTCTTCCTTCTTCACTTTACTAAATCCCGTGTTGTACTGCCTTTGGGTGATTCGGCGGAGTTCTTCTTGACGAAATATTGCTCACATATTGTCCCAATCGGGAAGGTTCACTCTGCCCAAGACACTTTGGACAAAGGTTTCCCACTCTTCTATGACCGCATTGAGAGTAGTCCTTACCATCACATCATCCTGCACCTTTGCTCCCATGGTAGACAATTGATTTCTGATCGACTGTAGTCTGAAAAGGAAGGGCTCTATTTCTTCTCCCTTGGTCATCATGAATGACCACAACTGATTCTCCAGAAGCATTCTCCTATGGACGGACTTCCCCTCATATAGGGTTGTTAAGGCTTTCCAAATTTCATGAGCTGTTTTCTTTTCAACTATGTGTGGAACTATATGATCCTTAACCCCATCCATTATGAAACATTTGGCATGTGCCGCAGCTTCCTCATGCTTCTTCAGGAGATCCACAGCGGTCGGTGTGGCTAGGCCCTTTTCTGCATGGTCCCTTAAACCGTATGCCTCCATAACTACTAGGATTCTGGCCTTATAGACTGCAAAGTTGGACAGGTCGTCCAACCTATCTTGATCACATAGTCCATGAGGTGCCTTCTGTTCAGATCTACTATGTTGGAACTTCCTCTCCCCGCTTCTCTACTAAAGCTTGGATCTAGGGTCCTTGGCGAAAAGGCTCCCTCTGACAGTTGATTTCCTCTCTTGGAAATCTGCCAAAACAATGAAACAGCTCTCTTCAATCCTTTGATCGATCTACAGATTTCTTTGGCTAGAAACCCTCTGAGAAGTTGATCTCCTCCCGCTCTTTGTCTCCCAGTGCTTAGGCTAAATTATGAATCTTCAAAAATTTAACCCCACCAGCAACTTCTGAAGTTCTGCAGCTCTGCTTCCGGCACTTCTGAATCAAACAGCTATAGATCTGTGTCACCCTAGCCGGCCTCTGCGTGAGCAGACAATCCCAGCGCTGCCTCTACGCAGTAAGTACATGGGCCTGTGTGGAGACTGCGTAGGACTACGTCACCCTCACCTCTGTGTGGCTCTGCTCCCTCTGAAACTGCGTTGTCCCTTCAGATCTGGCTTTCTGTTGCTGCTGCTACTCTCTTTTGCTTTCTGCAGCAAGATTCTTCAGTCTTCTGTTGGTGACACTGCTAGATCTGCAATCGCTCTGATACCATGTGAAAATTTCTGAATGTTACTTTATGCAGAAATTCTATTGTTAGATATGGTTATACTTCTACTTAAACAAGTTAAAAATGTTGAAATATTCAGATTAACATTGAAGTAAACACATAACAGACTTTCACCGATTCAGATCTAACATGCACACATCGATAAAGTGACACATAAGATTTTCTGGACAACTATCCCCGGAAAAACCCAATGCAAGAAAATCGATCTTCTAGCTGCTGGAGGGTTTATATTATTAAGTAGTTTTCTGAATACAACAAATCTGGGCACCACACTAGTTAACCCGACAGAGAAATAAAATAGATCTGCAGCTAACTTGTTGTTCTGAAGCCAACCTTGATTGATCCACACCCTCAAGTGGGATTTACAAGACTCAACCAAATTCTAGCCCTAGAAACCCAAGCGTTGCACCTGAAGCCCCTGCGTCAGCCTAGTCAGCCTCTGCGTGCCTTTGCGCTGACCTAGAGAGGGTTGTGTAAACCCAGAATGGGTGACGCAGACCCTATGCTTCCCTAGAAGGGTCTCTGCGTAACCCTGGAGGGTCCCCTGTTGCCCAACGCTGCCCCAGAAGGGACTGCATAGCTGAAGCTGCCCTCTGCGCTGCGCAGTTGCTGCATAACTGTTGTTGCTGCCTCTAAATGTTGCTCTCTGCCTCTTGCTAATTCTTGGAACTGGGATCAGACCATCCCCTTAGCCAACACTACCCCTCTCTGCAGCCGAAACACTTCTAAAAATTCTTAGCAAACTCTGCCCTAGAATTTCAGCTTAGTCTCAGTGCTCTGCCTCTGTGTGTGTCTCCTCCAATTGACCCTAAGCCTTTCCTTTATAATTTCTCGTTGAGAAACCAACGGCCATGATCTAATCTTGAATCGATGGCTAAGATTAAAAGAAATCTTGATCCGTGTGAATTGAGTCATTTCCATCACATGTTTTAATTAATTACCTTTAATATTTTAATTTTCCTAAGTTAGACTTAGGGTCCTTAATTAAAAATATTAATTAATTAATTATCTCCCAAACTGGATGGAATTTCCCAAATCCCTTTTTGGGTCTCGGAGATCTCATGTACTCTAGTCCCTCCACAACTTTTGGGAGCTAGAGCACCATCTGATGCTACCCCAACACTCAAACAAAAACTCAACAACAACCACATAATAAATTAATTGCATTATCTATTATAATTTGCACAACATGCTGCAAACCAATCTCTCAAATCAACCCATCCATCAATAAACACAACAATATCGCATCTTTAGCATGCGCCAATGCATCAACAGATTTGATAAACATTGTACCCCTAGGACACCATGACAAGAAATTAAGAAGGGGCCTACCTGTCCCATATGTCCAACCATTGGATATCACCATTCATCAAATGGATTCCCATGGCTTCTTTACGTCCTCCAATCTAACGTTGATGAATTATTTGTCAGCGTCAAGAATTGGCCCTGTCACCTCAAAATCTAGCAGGCCTTGTGCGGGGGAGATCAGAAGACAAAAGCTAGGCTAAGTGACAACATTATGAGGTGTGGCCCACTGTCACCACAGCCACTACCTCCTGCCCTTTAGTGGATTTGCACCACAAGGGAGGCTTCTCTAAGATTAGTCACTTAAAGGAAATATCAATTCCAAGCGTTAAAGGTGACAAATGATAGGCCAAGGAGAGACACTCTACTTAAGAACAAGGCTCAGCTAGCACAAACAAGGTAATACGTTCCCTCCAAAAGGCCTAATTAGGGCACTGAATGACCTATGGTTTAAGAGTAGGCAAGGTCAACAAGCTTACCTAGGATCACAAGGCCAAGAAAAGGCTTGAAATAGATAAGTATGATCAACTTTTGGCACAACAAACCTTCAGCAAGCCCCAAGTTGAAGCCTACGGTAAGACTAGGGTTTTCGTAGGGCAAAGGACATCATCCCAAGAATGGAGAAATTGACCACATGAAGAGGTTGATTTTGAGGCAAAGGACCTCACAACCAATTGTTGAAACCCTCCACAAGGCAACGCAGTCAACCCTAGTTGAAATTAAACCCTAACCCTAGCCTAGTGGCTTTCTTTAAGAGGCCAAAAATCAGATTTGGGAAAGAAAAATATGATTTGAAGTTCAATTTATGTGTGATCAACAATGCGAATAAGGCCAATGCCTTGACCTTGGGTGATGGAGTCTAAAGGAGGTCTACTTAGGAGAAAAAACTAAACCTTAGCAAGGAGTAAGGTAATAAGAAACCTTAGTTTCAAACCATAGCTATCATTTTATGAGGGAGTGTTGACCACTCAAGTGTCAATTACATGAATTATCAAAGATTCCGTGCCAGAGGACAGTTCAGAACATTCCATCATGGGTAGAACAGTCGGATATCAGAACTTCATCATCATCATTTCAGCTTCAGGGTCATCAAGTTGTATCCAAAATTATATTGCCCTGTTGGGATGATGTAAAAATGATTCTAGTATGATCAATATAAAGCCATGTAACACATCTATGTAGCTTAAGACTTTTGCTAGAGAGTTTTCACTCTAAGGAGTTTTTTTCCTTAGCTAATTATTTGTGTTTCTCAACAATAAATAATTGGTTAAGTTTTTCTCCCACACATCCCCAAAGCTAGAGTGAGGCTTGATAGTAAAGTCTTAGGTGAGTCCTAGTGTATAGAGTTGATGTAAAATGCCATACTCGATCATGTCAAAGTTTCGCAAAATTTGGATAAGTGTCAATTTTTAATTGTCAAAATTCCCATGTTGAACGGAATCTTTATGTAATATTTGATGTAAAATGTAAAAAGTGTTGTCTATAGAAGTTGTAGGGGGTATGAGCACTCAAAATTAGACCTCAACAACTCAACTTTCTATCTAAACACAGGTTAGGAGTCAAAAAATGTGTCAATACACCTCAAATTATATTTTTTCCATTTTTTGGCAAAAAATGGCAATTAATTTGCCGGAAATTAGCCAAAAAAATAAAATTCTCTCCAGGTGGAAAATATTTTAAAAAGGATGAGGACTTTCCCAAGAAAGGAATCAAGTAAAAAATTTGTGAAATCTCCACAAATCAAGCAGGAAAAGTCCCAAAAAGAATTTAATGTTCCAGAAAAGCAACTTATTTCCCAACAAATCAAATTTTTAAAGGAGATGGTCCAAGTTGGTTAAGTTGAATGAGAAATTTTCGAGGAAAAAAGGTTGGAAAATATATTTTAATGGTCCAAACCACTCCAGCAATTAATTTTCCACTCTCCGGGGCATTCCACCAAGGCAAACGAATTTCTCTCTCCATAATTTGCGCAGGGGCTTCTAGAGAAAGTCGAAAAAAAAAAATTGGGATCAAGTCAAAGATGAGCAACTCTTGGGACCTAGTCGTTTTCACTTGGAGAGGGATTTAGATCTCTCATTTTTTCTATTTAAGGAAGCTCTAAGCTCCTCATTGTATCATGAAAAACTTTGAACCCTTGGCTAAGTGAATCTTTGTTGGATTTGTAATAATTTTCTCTGAGTAAGAACGAAAGTCTTTGGAGGCAAAGTTATTGTGTTATTCTTCTATCTCCTATGGTAATGTTATTCTAATTTATTGTGCTTTATATTCTACTAATGTTATAACTTGTTATTTCCATTTGCCATTTGGATTTATTGAAGTATAGTTTATCTTGCATCAATATTTGGATTGGAGAAATACTTTAGATTGGGCAAATCTAGTGGCTTTTCGGTTGAACCCCTACACTTCCTTTTCACTGTACTATCCAATCCCTTGGATCTAACATATATTTTCGAAAGTGTGTAGAAACCAATTTATTGAATCAAATCTTGAGCACTTGGGGATGTTCTCGGTTGAACCAACCAACTCTCAAGGCATAAGAGTTGAAGAACCCACATTAGAGCTTTTCAAAGGCTTATCATTCGAAAAAATAATTGAAAGAGTTTTCTTGCCATTTGCTCTAAAGAAAATTTATTTATCTTTAGATCTCTTTCATTTTAATGTGCTATTACAGAATAATATGCTATTTCAAAAGCTTATTTACTAATCAAAGGGCGGAGGTGTCTTCATACCCTTTAGATTAGCATTTGTAAAATAATTTTGTAAATATTTTGTATATTTTTTAACCCTTATATTATATTATGAATTTACTCCTCTTATATATACTTGTCTCTATCTATCTTGATTTGCACAGATCTAGCTGAAGAGGGAGGGGTTTCCTCTTGAATTTTCATCATGTAAATTTTGTGGCAGTTGGAATGTCTTGAAGATCAAAGGAATCGAAATTTTTGAGAGGCATAATTACCCTTACTCGTTGATCAAACCCTTCTCTCTCTGCACAAAAGGCTTGATGGCCATGGTTTCAAGCTAATTTACAAGTTCAATTTGGACAAATTCATTATAATTTGGCTTGGAATCAAAGATCAAAAATTTTTGGAGAGTCGTCTTCATTTTTCAAGACTATTTCTTCTAGCCGCAACCAAAAGAAAGCCTCCTCCTCTCTCCTCATACGATTTTTGGTGTCCAAGTCTCTTGAACAAATATTTTTAACGATAAATCTAATTTTTTGGGAGATATCACATTAAAATTTGTAAAATTAAAATAAAGTTATTGTGAACCTTATTTTAATCTAGCCGTGAGCATTTGAGGGCCATCCCTCTCTACTTGCGCAAGAGATTTCTCTTTATCCGAGTGGCTAGGGTTTGAGCGAATAATTGTGAGGATTTTAATTAATTTGAGGAAGATCCATTGTGATACAATTGTTATTGCCTCGCAATTTCCTCATTTGTTCTTAGTAACTTTGAGGATGGGTTTTCTTGTTGTAGGGATCTATTTGTTGCAAACCCTCCTTGAGGTTGTAGAGCCCTTCTCCTTATTTAAAGGGTCTCTCTCTCTTTGTAACATTAATATAAAAGAGGTTTTCTTGAGGGAGCTTACGGTTTTCCCATTTGCATCCCACCTCCTCATTGGGAAAGACTCTCTTTGGTGGTGACTAACTTGTTAGATTAAATTTGTCTTTCTTATTTTCTTCTTCGCATAGCATCCATAGATCTAGTTTCTAATTTTCTAATCTATCTTAGTTTGATAACTACTTGACATAATTTGCAACTTGAGTAGTTCTTGTCTTGATCTCATTTGCATTCCAGTTGAAGCGGTATATCTCTAACTATTAGATCTAATTAGCAATCTCATCTACCATCATTTCTACTTTCTCTTGTGCTTCATTATATAATTTACATTTGCTCTATTGGTCACTGAACACTCTTAAAAGCACATTATAAGTTAAGTGATATCAATAATTCATTTCACAATTGAGCATTTTTAGTTTCTATTGAAGCACTCGTGTTATTTCTATAACACTTAGATCTAATTAACACTTGAATTAGTTTGATCTTATTTACTTGAGCCTTATTGAGAAATTCACAATTGTTTCGTTTGGAATTTATTGCTCATATTAAAATCATATTCTAATTTGATCAATTGGATGTGAAATTGTATTTCGTTATTGACATATTTAGAGCATTTCACTTTTGAAGCATTATGGTAAATCTCATTTGAGACATCTTGTTCAATTGTTGATTTCATTGGAGCACTTGTTTAACATTGCAACCTCATTTGCACTTCAGATATAGTCTAGCATCTCTAAAATTTACCTCCAAGAATAAGCTTGGTTGATAGAAATTTTAGGACCAACTTCCCTAATTGTCATTCAATTCAATAAATTTGAGTTTGGAGAAAAAGTTCAAACATGTGACCTCGCAGTCCTCTTATGGCCAAACCCTTGTAGGAACGAAAGCACGTGGGTTGTCTTGAAGTCTAGGTGGGTATCGTTAATGAAGGACTAGTGCCCTCTCGTCCTAGCCTTCTTGCAGTTCACCTCAGTCCTTACCAAGTTTTGAGGAATCAAGGGGAAGTTCACACCATAGATTAGGTATATAATTGAAATTTACCAAGACCACTTTGTCTCACACACTCACATAACATTGTCTCATCTTGCATTTGGTCATTGTAATTTGGATTGTGAGCTTATGTCTTACTTGCAAGCATATCATCTCCTCATACTTGTCTATCTGCTCTATATTGTCATATCTTATTTGGGTACAAGTTTTCTTGCAAGTTATTCTTCAAATAATTATTGCTCATATCCCTAAATTGCATATAATCTCTTGTGGTATTGTTTTTAGTAATGCTTGTTTTGCAGCATTGCCTATCTTGTAACTTGAGGAAATATTTCCTTATTTTGCAAGTATCATAATTGTATTTGAGCATTGTTTAAAAGCATTGGTCTTTCATCTTATATCTCATTGGATGTCGTATAGATTTAATTGAATCTTTAACATCTACATTACTCATAAACATTTATACTTGCTAATCAATCATTAAGTTATACTCAATTTACATTGAATGGTAATTGCCTTGCCCTTTGTCTCCTAGGCTTCTTATCTTCAACAAGTTTTCCTTTAATTATCATATTTAGGGACCACCCCCCATAGCTTAGCTAGGAGAGAGCTTAAACGAAGAGAGTTGGGAATAGGTGACAGCCCCTTCTCTAAGTGTTGCACCTTGAAGACTACACCCTGTGAGGTTAAAAACTTTTCCCACATTTAGGTGTACATCTTGGGCAACAACAAGGGAGAAAAGTCAATGAAAAGAGTTTATCATGAAGAATTACTCATGGGATTGTCACACAAATTCTACAATGGATAATGCATACAATACCATTGCTAAGATTCCATAGAAAAAATTTTAATAATAACTAGCACATAGAAACCTTAGACAATATCCATTCCATGCAATAGCCATAAAATTAATTCCAACAAACAACACTTACAAGAGAGATGCATGAACCAATCCCTTATTGCTCCAAAATGACATCTCCAAAACAAGAGAATAGCTCCATAAGCAAAAACTCCATAATAGACCACATCTCCACGAGACAAAAGACAAATTTCAGCTAGACAGAAATCTCTAAGAGGGTCAAATTGATCCAAATGAATGAAAGTAACTTCTACTTATATGAGGTTTACCTTAAGTAATTTAGCCTAATAAAGCCCTTAATAACAAGTTTGACATGAAATGAACTCGGGTTACAAGCCAACCCATTAGAAATGACAAAATATACCATAAATTCCCACACAAGTGACTTGTTGCCTCTCTAAATGTCCATATCATGCCCTTTTAGGGCTCCAAATGCATGAAAAAGTGTGCTAATGTGTCTTATTGACCACTCAAGTGTCAACTACCCAATGAGAAAAGTACATTTCAAAGTTTTCCATCATGTTCAGATCAGTCAAAATTGTCAGACTTCATCATCATCATGCAACTTCTAGTCATTATGTTGTAATCCAAATTTTGTGCCCTGTGGGTCATGATGTAAGAATGATTCTAGTATGTTGAATATAAAGCCGTGTAATACATCTAGGTAGCTTAAGATTTTTGCTAGAAAGTCTTCACTCTAGGGAGTTTTTTTTTCCTTAACAAATTATTTATGTTTCTCAACACTAAATAATTGGTTAAGTTTTTCTCCCACACATCCCCCAAAGTCAGAGTGGGGCTTTATGGTGAAGAAGTAGGTGAGTTCTAGTGTATAGAGTCGACGTAAATTATCATACTAGATCATGTCTAAAGTTTCGCAGAATTTGGTTGGGTCTAGAAGTCAATTTTTTATGTGTCAAAACTCTATTTCTAAACGGGATTCCTATGTAATATTTTATGTAAAGATGTAAAAAGTGTTGTCTATAGAAGTTTTAGGGGGTATGAGTGCTTAAAATTACACCTCAACACCTAAACTTTCTATCCAGACACACTTTGAGGGTGGAAAATATGTTTATGCCCCTCTAGAGTCATATTTTTATTTTTCCGACAAAAAATGGCAAAATAATTAGCTGGAAATTGGTCAAAAAATTAAAATGAGAGAAATAAAATTCTCTCCAAGTGAAAAATATTAAAAAAGGATGTGTAGTTTCCCAAGAGAAGAATGTCCACAAATCAAGCAACGAAGAATCCCAGAAAATTTGGTTGGTCCAAAAAAAAGAAATTATTTCCTAGGAAAATCGATTTTTTGGTGAGATGGTCCAAGGTGGTCAAGTTGAATGAGAAAATTTTGAGGAGATAAATTTGAATTAACCAAATTTAAACAAAACAAAACAAAAAAATTGGACTGGGATCAACTCCATCTTCAAGGAAATCGAATTTTTTCCTCCAAATAAAGGGACAAGATTATTTTGATATGGATCAAGCTTTCAACTAGTCGTTTTCTTCTATGATCAAGTAAAATTTGTGCAACTCATTGGACCTAGCCATTTTCACTTGGAAAAGGATCTAGATCTCTCATTTTTTTCTATAAATTGAGCTCAAAGCTCCTCATTTGTAACATGAAAAAATCAAGCTCTTGGGTATTGAAGCTCTAATACAATTTTGTACTGATATATATTTTATGAATAATAAAGAAGTCTTTGGGGGTCAATTCATGGTGGTGTTCCTCTCCTATCTTTTACGGTAAACTCTTTCTAAATTTTGTTCTTAATGCTCTACTAGTTTTAAATTAAAGTACTTGTATTTCACTAGCCAGTTGTGGATCTACTATTTGCACAGGCATCTTGCATTAGTATTTGATGTTAGAAAAACATTTTTGAAATTAATCGATCTAGCAGGTATCTCTAGATCTTTTGGTTCATTGTGTTATCTAAGTCCTTGTGATCTAACAATTTCATCTTCAGTGAGTAGAGATCATTCATCTATTCAAATCTTGGGCATTAGGGGACGTCTTTGGTTGGACCAGCCAACTCCCAAGACAAAAAGATTAAAGAGCCTACCTTGTTTGCCATCAAAGACTTATCTAATGATTTTGCGCGGGTTTCTTAGCCATTGCTTGTAACAAAAAAATATTTATCTACTCTATTCTCTTTATCTAGTGCTTTAATTGAACATATCTGGATAAATTAGAGTTTATTCCTATTGATCTACGGACGGAGTTGTACTTATACTCCTTAGATCTAGTAGATCTATAAATTTGTAAATAATTTTTGTATAAATTTCTTAACCCTTTGTTTTGCAGATTTTGTATATATTTTCGATTTTCTTCTTCTTTCTTTGTAGATCCGAGGATAAAGGCAAGGATTTAAATTTGGATTCACTGATAACATTGTTTTGCAGGTGGAGTGTTCGAGCAAAATTGAAAAACAAAAATTAAGCTTTCCTCCTCCTCTAGACAACTAGGGTTTCTAGCACAATAAATTTTTTGAATGTCATCTAGAATTTATGGGAGCCTCTCCCCTTAGGCCGAGAGCTCTTTTGAAGCTTATCCTTGCTTCCCAAATGCAGATCTTTAAGGGTTTTAAAGATAACAAAATTTTATGAAAAAATTTCTAAGAGTTCTTGAAATCGATTTGGAGAAGGTTGGATTGGGGTTTTAAAAATTTGCACATCTGAAACAAAGTTTTGAGGAGGCCACAAGCAAATTTTGGCATCTTTCTACTGAGCCACAAGAAATTTAGGCCTGATATTTTCTTAAATGTGAAATTAACTAACCCTTGAGTGTTTTGTAGAGAAAATAAAATTTATTTCAAAGGGTTTAAGGAGATCCTACTTGATTTGATCTTATAATTAAATTTTAAAATTTTTTTGAAGCCCGATCTCCTTTGGCCAAGAAGCCATAAACTTCCTCTGGTCCGAAAGTCACCTCTGGCTTGGACGTCTTGCAAAGAAATCTAATTTTTTTTATTAAAAAGGTTTCCAGGCTTAAATTTTTTAAGAAATCACTCATAAAAATTTATAAAATTTAAATTAATAAAGAAACAAACAAACAAACAAACAAAAAAATTGAAGTATTTTACTATTTTCCAACCTAGCTGTGAGCTTGAGGACCATCCCTCTCTCTTTTTCAAGCTACTAAGGGTTTAAGCGAATTGTTTTTTGAAGGGATTTCAAGCTTGTATTGAAGGAGATCTCATCTTTGGTGACTGTAATTTCAAATTAAATTTTTCGGATTTTTTTCTCTCTAGGCCAAGAGCGAAAGGAAGCCTCTCCTTTCCCTCCTTGTGAAAATATGATTCGACTAGGGCTTTAGAGCAAGCATTTTTAGTGGATATTTTCCTTTCCAATCGAAAGGATCTGATCAGATAAAATTCTAACAAGTTTGAGGCAGCCTATCTTCAGCATCGATCCAGTGAGAAACACTAATTCAAAAGGCTTGATCTCTGACATAAATTTTTATTTGAGAAGGCAGTGTTATTTTTCGTCTCTGGTACAAAGTTTTTCTGCTAACTTGTTTTTTTGCAAAGAGGGTATTTCATCAAAGACTTCAAGCTTGTTTTCTAAAGAAAATATCACATCATTTTTGGGCTTGAAAACTGAAATTTTTTAGGGCCTTTTTCCCTGTCTAAGGCAAAGAGTAGAAGCAATCCTTCTTTTCTTCATTTTGCAAACCTCCTTCACTTGGGACAACCACAGTTTCAGATTGACAATTCAGTGAAGGGTTGGCTCAGATTTGTTTGAGGGAATCATATTGTAATTCATCATAAAATCCTCGTAATTTCCTCATCCAATTGACTGTAGTTTGAGGAGAGGCATTGGTGCTACTGTGATTGTAAGCCTTCCTTGAGAGTTTCTTAGACCCTCTCTCTCTGTCTAAGAGAGTTCTATCTTGTAATTTCATCAATATAAAGAATCACTGTTTCTTGAGGGGGCTTGGGATTTACTCCCATGGTATCCCTCCTCCTGATTTAGAAGGAGGATTTTTTGTGGTGACTAACTTTTTTAGCTTAGTTTAGATCTGATCTTTTGAAAGTTGCATTTCTTTGTCACTGTTTAGATCTAGGTATCATTGCTATTGTGATCTCTATTGCTACTCGGTCTAATTTACACTTGAGAAGTTCTTGTCTTATCTCACCTGTGTCTTAGATTGAAGTATTTTATCTCTAACAAATAGATCTCATTAGCAACCTCATCTGCCATCATTTGAAGTAACTACTTGTGCTCTATATTGCTTCATTGCCCTTGAGCATTCTTGAAGACACATTATAACTGAAGTGACGTTCTAATCTAATCAATAACTCATTTCACTTTAAGAGCAACTTTTCTTTAAGCACTTGTGATATCTTTTCTAACACTTTGTTTCATTCGGTAATCTCTATTTGCTTCATTGATCATTGTCATAAGCTAATCTCAGTATAGTCTTGTGCTTAAAGTGCTTATCATAATTTTGATCATAAGTGAAATAATATATTGATAAATCTTAAAGCATTTCACTTCTTTGAAGCATCTTGTTATAATCATATCTCATTGAAGCATTGAATTAACATTTGCATATTAGATCTAGATTTGCATCTCTAAAATTTGCCTCCAAGCATAAGCTTGGTTGAAGAGAAATTTTGGGACCAACTTCCCTCATTTTCATTCAAGTTGATAAATTTGAATTTGGAGTAAGGTTAAAAGTTAAAACGCATGACCTCACAATTCTCTTGCGGCCAAGCCATAGTAGGAATGAAGGCACGTGGATTGTCAAGAAGGCTGGGTGGGTATCATTAATGATGGACTAAGCGTCTCCTCAGCCTATCCTTCTTGCAAGCCACCCCAGTGCTTACCAAGTTTTGAGAAATTGAGGGGAAATGTTCACCATAGTGTAGGCATATAATTAAAATCAACCAAGACTCTTGCATTACGCATAAATTAGTCTTGCATTCATTGCTTCAACTTGCATTTGTTGATATGTGAGCATTTCATCTCACTGGAAACCATAGTTTTAAAAATCGATCGGAATGAACCGGAAACTGGTCAAACTGGCCGATTTGTTAAGCAACCGGGTCGAGCCAAGCAAAAAACCCAGTTTAAGGGCCAACTTAGCCAAAAAAAACAGAAAAATCAGACCAAATCGGTCGGTTTATGACAAAACCGGTCGATTTATGGTCAAACCGGTCGGTTCATTGCCAAGCCCACAGCGGACCCACACAGTCTTTTTGGAAGCTTCTTGGTTGTTTTGGAGGGAAAGTAAGGGTTGTTTCCCTCCAAAAACACCCTCTCCAAGCCTTTAAAATGACCTCACCCCCTCATTTACCTCACACATCTCATTTGGAGTTTTTGTGAGTTTCATTGGGAGCTTGGAGAGTGTTGAGTTTTTGCTAGAGTAGTGGAACAGCAGAGAGTTTGAGCTAAGTAGTAGCCCTAATGATCTGCAAATATTGCCAAAAATCTATTGAAGAAGGGGGTATTAACAGGTTCAAGCAACAATTAGTTGGGATAGGAGGCCATGTAAAGCCATGTGGAGCACCAAATGAAGTAATAGGGCATATTAGGGCAGAATACCTTCAGAAGTTTGAGACTCAAGTCACTGAACCAATAGAGAAGTTCGTGACTCAATTAGTTGCAAAGTTTGGGAGTTGAGACACAACCAACTGAGTTTGATCGTGATGATAAGTTTCAAGTGATAATGTTGATCACTAATATCATATATGTAGACTTGTAGTAGTCCAGTGGCCCCATAGTTTGTAGGCTTTGTTTTTGAACTCTAGAGGCCATTTAGAGCCTCATTGATTATATATTTTGTTGTTGATATGTATTGCACTTGGTGCCATTTATATATATTCACCTTTACATGGTATATATATGAGCAAACTTTGCATATTTTGTGTCTATTGATTTGGAATCATGGTTTTAAATCTTAAAAATAGTTTCTTTCATTAAAAATTAATTATTTCATGTGTTTTTAAAACCGATTCATTGAGTTCTAACCAGTCCCGGTTTGACCGGTTCCGATTTGAAAGCCAATTTATTAGGTGGACCGGTCCTGTCACCGGTTCCGGTTTTTAAAACTATGCTTGCAACATTGCATCTTATATCTCTTGTACTTGTCATTTTGAATTACTTGCTCATTGGTTCATAATATTGTTCTATCTTTTCTAAGCATCTCTTTAAATTACAAGTTTCATTTATCTTGCAATTTCTATCTTTTTGCTCATATTTCAATATTGTGCTATCTCTTATACTAACGCTTGTCTTGCAGCATTACTATCCTTGTAACTTAAAACGTTTTTACTTGCAAGTATCATTATGTTTATTTGAGCATTGTTTATAAGGCACTGGTCTATCACACTTTATCTTGTTGATGTCAAATTGATGTAATTGAAACTATCTTTTGATATCTACATTGCTCATTAATATTCATACTTGTTAATTGATCTTTAATTTAAGTCACACTGAAAGGTAATTGTCTTGCCCTTTGTCTCCTAGGACTTGTTGTTTTTCAACAAGATTTCCTTTCATAATCATCTTTAGGGACTATCCCCCTTAGTTTTCCTAGAAGAGAGCTTAAACGGAGAGAGTTGGGAATAGGTGACAACCCCTTCTCTAAGCGTTGCACCTTAAAGATTAAACCTTGTGGGGTTGAAAACTTCTCCCACATTTAGGTGTACATCTTAAACATGTCCAAATGTGTGAAAGTGCCTGGATAATCCAAAATTTGAGGGATTGTCCTCAAATCCACCTTAAATTCTCCTATGACGTCCCACGTTCAGTTGGGGTGCGATCATGTGGTCTCCATGTGTCTCCAAATGTCAAATAAGGCCCCCTTCTCTCTAGTGTTATGGCTTATCCAAGTGCAACACATGTTAATTTTAGTTAACAACAGTATGTTCTATGCTTAGCACAATTTACTTCAATACTCCTTTAGCAACCCAATGACAATTTCCAATTATTTCCAGTAACAATCACATTAACCATTAATCATATTGACAGTAAATGCAGTAGAACATAAAACAAAATGTTGAAGACAAGCCAAGACAAGAGGACACAATATTTAGCGGATGCCAAGGAAAAACCCCAATGTGGGGAAAACCCTTTGATCAATTCTTCTATTATTATTCAATAGTTCAACATAGAGAGTACTTAAATCAAATTCACTTGCCCAAAACACAGTCAAATCAGCCCTGTCAAAACAACAGTCAACACTTGTCAACTTTTAGCCCTAACCAAAAAGTCAACGTTGGTCAAATCAGCAACAAAGAATCTCCTTATCAGCTCAGTCAAAGTTAGACAACTCGGCCTCCAAGACGAGTCAAAGTGAACCCAAAACAATCCCTAAAACACTGGTCAAACTCAATCAAACTTCAGTCAAGCCTGCGATAAAATAGGCATGCAGTCAACGCAGGTCAAACTCAGTCAAATGCCTCGATTTATGTGCCAACAAGTACATCCTGCAAAAATCGAAATTATGCTCAGAAAAACGCAGTAAAAATTAGTCAAACAAGCCCTAGTCAACGTTAGTCAACGCTGGTCTGCAATCTGGAAATTCGGCCTACGATTGGTCTCTGAAATTTTCGGCCTCCTTTGCCACAGGTGTGAGAGAGAGAGAGAAAGAGAGAGAACCCAAGCTGTACGAACCAATATGAAGTGGAGAGAGAGAAGAACGTGTGAGTGAATGATGTGAAGCAAAGGAGAGCGGTCACTCCTATTTATACACTTCATTGTGGGTGAAGAGATACATCCATTGGGCTTCATGAGTCTACATTTCACTGAGGCCGACCTTGACAATTTTCACATGTGTGAAAATAAATTCAAAATCATACTTTTGCTTGTCCGAATGAGATGCTCTTTAGATCAATCTTGGACCTCTCAAAAAGAGGAATCCAGTAAAAATATTATATGCATCATATGAGTTGTCCCAAGGTGGAATTTAGCCCTAGTTGCCAATTTTAACAAGAAGCCCTCCCTAGTCTCTCAATGGGAGACCATCCTCATCTAGGCTCTAAATCAGTGTGGAAAAAGTAGCGATTAAATCGGAAAAGTCCAATTTTTTGGACTAGCCGATTTAATAGGCCGACTTTTTGGCGATTTTTTCCTAGTCGAAAAAGTCGGGATTAAATTGTGATTCGATTGAAAAAGTCATGGAGCCCGCCTAGGTCACGGATAAGTGAGGGAAAAGGCAAAAAAAACACTCATTTTCACTCTTATTTCTGTCATTCGTACCTGTGGAGAGAGGAGGTGTTTGAAATTGCCCAAGAGGAGGAGATTTGCTACTTTTGTGGTGTGGATTTGGAGATTTGTCCACTGCTCAATGTGCGAGATTCAAGGTGTCGATTTGTTGCTGCCAGGTATGTATTTTAATTTCTCTCCTAGTCTTTGTTACACAAATGACTTCTTAAATCTTTCTATTAGTTTGTTTTTAGCTTATTTAGCTTAGAAATTTCAATCAAAACATTGTTTAGAATCTAGATTGAATCAAAACTTCAACTTTTAACTTTCAAGAATCAAATGACAAAAATTCAAACCCTTGTTTAGTGAATTTGAGTGTGTTCAAGTGAGTCAGAAGAGGCATTTCAAATTTAAAATCAACAATTACATTTGTGTATGCTTCTTATGGGAGGGGAAAATTTTAATTTTTTTCTTGTTTTTTTTGTGCCCAAGTTCAAAGATTCAAACAAAATGCCAAGGAATTTGGACCCTATGTGGGAGTATGGTGAACCTGATACTATTCCCGAATCTTGGGGGGGGGTCAATAGAATGTATTTGACTTGCAAGTTGTGTGGCAAGCATATGTCAAGGGGTGTCAACAGATTAAAATTCCATTTGGGACAAATTTCAGGTCAAAATATAGAACTTTGCCCAAATCCATCTCCAGAAATCATCCGGCATGCCATTAAATCGTTGATGGATAAAGAGGAGGGCAAAGACACCAGGGCATAAGTCACAGCCTCCTGTGACATAGTGGGTCTGTAGGATCTCACCAACCCACGCAATGGCTCAAGAAACCCCTCTACATATGTGTACACTCTCCTAGCATCGGATAGATCTGGTACCATAACTAAGACCCTCAAAAACTTTGATATATACTACTCTGGATGGCCTGTCTGCCTGAGCTGGGTCAGCTCTCTGAAATGGCCCTTCGGGTCTCTCCTATCAAAGCGCTCCACCACTCTCCAGGGGAAGTCCTCATATGAGGTCACGTTGGCATGCCCTAGCTTGTCAAGCCATGAAACCACCAATCGTGTGCCTCTCCCTCCAAATGCAAGGTAGCCATTTTGATAACTTCCACTTCAATCATCCGGTTGAGCTGGAAATAGATATCCAGCTTCTCCACCCAAGCTCGAGTTGTGCACTTGATGGATCCATCATACGTGGGAAAGTACATCCTCCCAATGGTACGCTGCAACTCTGAACTCTGCATGCTAGATCCCCCGCCACTACGGCCTCTCTCGTTCTGCTTGATCTGGCAGTAGTCTCTGAAAGTCAAAGTTGCTTTGAAAATCCTCCCTCATGCACTGCCATTCCCGGAAATAATCTCCCATTGGCATTTGATCATCCGTTCCACCCTGCTCACTAAGTGTTGAAGGTAAAAATGTAGGCAACGTGGTGCTGGTTGGCCCACTGAAAGCTGGTGGGTGAGTAGCTAGTGAAGGGTGGTCATACTGTTGTGAAGCCCGTGAAGTCTCCCCAAATAGGAACTCACCATGATTGCTCTTGTCCCTATCATGTTGCTTGTGTTCCTCCAACATCTCTTTCTACCCTTTGGCTAAGTCATTCAATGCCTATAAGAGATTGTCAAATGTTGCCTCCTCCTTACTCCCTATTTCCCCCATATTTTCCACCACTACTGCCTTCCCTAGTCTCTTAGTATCAGGTGTAATATCCAACTCTCGTTCCCAGCGCTGGTACCTACGTTGCAGGGGTTCCCGAACCCGCACCGGGTTCCCGCACCCAAGTACCGGATTCGGGTACGGGTTCTTCTCAGAAGAACCGGGTTCTTCAAAAAAAAAATTCGGGTTCTTGGGTTCTTTTGATATGAAGAACCCATCGTTTGGGTACTTAGAACCCGAATTTCGGGTTCTTCAGGGTTCTTCATGAACATTTTTTTCAAATATATAAATTTTTTTAAATGATTAAAAATTAAAAAATTTAATTAAATTTTAATAAATTATAATTTAATAAAATAAATTATAAAAAGTTTGGAGCTTCAATGGAGAACAAGATTTTCGAGAAATATTGAGGTATTCCAGTGTTATCAGTTGATTTTATACGCTTATTTGGTGCTTTCTATTTCATTTAGCAGGTTGAAAGATCTCATGATAGTCTGAGCACATAAATCCAAATCTGGGCCTGTGAAGATGAATTCCATTGTTAAACAGAGGTTGAATTTGTAGTTTTGAGTGGCTATTCTCATCATAGTGGTAGTCTGAAGATCCCAGTAGTTCGATTCACCCTTTTTGTGGAGCAGCTCGAATACCAGTGAGAGATACTCTCTTTATTTTAATGCTGGACGAGTTTCCTTGTTGTTTGGGACTGCATATTGGTGGCAGAGCTGGACATATGGACCGTGGGGTCTATCTAATGCCCTAGCCAAACCGAGTACCTAATTAATGGGTTGCGTATCAGTGGCAGGGTTGTGTGTAGCTTTGTGGGAGTTCAAAATTAGTTATAGTCAAGGTATTTTATTCTCTGGTGGGGCGTGAGTCTGAGTATAATGCACAGCTTAAGCTTAAGCCTTTGATTTCCTGCTGTCCACGAGTTCTGGAGAGTTTATTGAAGGAGATATCTGATGAGCCACTCTTGTGCACTCATCATTGTTGGAAACACATTATGGGCAGCATACTACCTCTAGGATCAGTTCTGCTTGGAACCACAAGAGCTGATATCAAATGTGAACCTGTACATGCATTTCTGGGCAGCGTATATCACAGACCACAGCTGGAGGGTTGTCCTAGTGCGCTGATATTTTGTATATACACCCATTAGTGCTGTTTGTCTTCATCTTCAGAAATATACTACTTAGAAAGACCACAACTTTCACATATTCTGGGTTGTTGAAATCTCATATAAAGTGCTGAAGAGGATGTTGTCATCATATCAACCCAAAGTAACCAGGTTCCATGCGTCCTATCTATTGTATCAGCTCACTGTTTTAGTCTCACAATAAATAGTATTTCACTGTAAAATTCCGAGTTGAAAATGTTAGTGGAAAGTGGCAGATTTTGTTATGGCATGGTGTTACTCGAATAATATTTGTATTACTGAGTTTAATGCATGAATACATCTCTGTTGTGGGATATCTATGAGTTTATGCCACTGATTTTAAAGGCCAATCTGAACTGAAACAAGAGAACTCACCTACAACAAAGAACATGTGATATGTTTGACAAACTGCCTAGCTGGAAAGGTGTTAATTTTGGGCAACTAGGTCCAAAATATAGTATTATATATGATATATAAATTATAATTTATAGTTTATAATATATATTAATATAAAAATATCCAGACGAACCCACGCACCCTATTTCAAAAAATGTCGTCCCCGTCCCCGCACCCACGTTTCCTGGCAACATAGGCTGGTACCCTACCTCCGGTAAGTAATGTTCTGCCTATCCTCCTCGTTCATAGGAAAGATCCCCGCGGCTAAGCTAAGAACAGAGCTCTGATACCACTACAATGTTCCTAATTAGGAAAAGCAGTGATAAACAAAGCAATAGCTGACATGTATACACAAAATTCAGAAATATAAGTAAACACCCATATGATTACCAAAAAACACCATCCAACTGAGCCATTTTATTATATATTTGGTTCAATAGTACAATGGGTATGGAAGGAGTGCACTTGGGCTTGCCTCAAAGGCAAGCTAGACAAGACCCAGGTTGGAGAATACAACGCCCAAATGCTAGAATGCGCTGCCACGAAAATGTCTTGTGCTGCCCAAGAGGAACTGCACTGTCTACCAGAAAAGAACTATTGAAAGACCCACTTCTAATGCTTTGAAAATTCTGCAAAATTAGCCCCAAGCTCCTCTCAATAAACCCACCAAAACCCATAAAGGGTTTAAACTTTATTCGAGTTCTGACCCCCGAAAATTGACCCCAAATACCACGTCCTCCTCAAACTGGCTGAAAAATACGGCCTGTCTAGAATTTTGCTGAAGCAGCCCTCCAATCACCCCAAAAATGTTGAATTCTACTCCTCGAATGATTTCCTCAAACTCCTAGCACAACCCCGCTCCCAAATTCCTCTCCTCAACCTCACGCGTATGCCCAGAAACTAGCTCCTACGCTGGCCCTGAGTAAGAAGAATTCGTCCTTCCTTAATACAACAATATTTGGCCCCAAACTCCTCACCTAGCTTAGACTTCCCCTCGACTTGCTAAGAAAAATTTCTCCAAGCAAATGCCACCCGAAAGATGGTTGGAATAAGTGGTTTGATATTCCCTACTGTGTCCTCCTAGAGCACGAAATTGGCTGAATGAATGGTTGTACGATGCACCCTGAGCTCCACAAATCCTCCTCCAAAATGGCATGATTTTACCTTGCTAGGGTAGCACTCGTAGTCCACCGAAAGAAGGGTGAGCTCTCCCCTTGGAAAGCTCTGCGCTAAACAGCATTGTGACCCGGCTAAGCAGCTCGAGCAACAAGAGAGATATTAGATTGACAAAAGACCCCAATAGCTGCTAGGCCCCTTCTATTTATAATTTTTGAGCGGCCTTCCCATGTGGGCCCCTTCATCAAGCATTTCGACCTCCTACCTTAGCAAATCGAATTTCCCTCTAAGAAAATGTGTACTTCATGTGGGTGTGGCCCCCACATCCCACAAACAAAACGATTTTCGGCCTCCATCTCCTAAGACTTAGTCCAGAATTTTGTGGGTCCCAAAATAAACAAAATTGCCAAAATTGTGAAAGTAAATTCATGGAAATTATTCTAGGAAGGGACATTACAGGAAAAAAGTCTACCAAAGACACACTTCTCCATATTTACTTGCAATTTGTGTTGGAAAAGAAGCTAAATGATTATATAAACATGCTCCAAGCATTTGGCCAAACTTTTGCTATAAATCAAGTTATCATCCAAGTAAACCACAACAAAATTTCATGGTGAGGGTGGAAAAAGTCATTGATGATATGCTAAAAATTGGCAAGGATGTTGGTCAGATCGAAAGGCATGACCAACCCTTCACATAGACCAAAACTACTCTTGAAGGTCCTCTTTGATACATCACTCAACTCCATGAAGACTGTTGAGATTTTGTGTATTTGGGGTAGCATCAGTTGTGCTCTAGGTCACAAATTTTGAGGAAGGACTAGAGTTCACTTGATCTACAAGACCCAGAAATGGATTTGGGAAATTTCATCTGGTTTCGGATATATTAAATTAATTAATTATTTTAATGTATTTCCAAAGTTAAAACTTAGGAAAATAAAATAATTAAAGTGAATTTAATTAAACATGTGATGAAATTGTCTTAAGTCACACGGATCAAGTTTTCTTTTAATCTTAGCCATTGATTAAAGATATAATCTTGGCCATTGATTTGTCAGCGAGAAAAGTATAAAGGAAAGTCTTGGGGTCATTTGTAAGACACATAGAGGCAGAGCACTGAAGCTAAGCTGAGATTCTAGGGCGGGGTTGCTAAGAATTCTCAAGTGTTTCAGTTGTAGAGAGGGGAATTTAGACCAAGGGGATGATCTGATCCCAAGGTCTAGAATACACAAGAGACAGAGAAGAGATCAGGAAAGACAGTATGAGGCTGACCAGTGGCGACAGAGCCAGTGTGATTTTGAGAAACCCTTGGAGGTTACGAGAGACCCTTAGAGAGCGTAGTAGCTTGCGTCACCAGTGCGAATCTTATAATCCCCTTGATGTGTGGCCAGGCATTTGGAGAACCTTGGTGTGAAATTCTGCTGAGGCGAGATGCAGGGTTTCTGAGCTAGATCAGGCTGATTCTGTAAATCCCATTTGAGGGTGTGGATCGATCAATATTTTTGGTCTTAGATCTGACCCGGTGTTGAGATCTAGAACAGAGCTTTGTGTATTCGAAATGCTGTAATAATGAGCCCTCCGGCCGAACCAATTTTCCCACATTGGGTTTTTCCGTGGACAGTTTGTCCAGAAATAACTGTGTCACTTTGTCTATGTGTGCATGTGCTTATTCTAGATCTGAATTGGTAGAAATCTGTTATGTGTTTTGCTTTGATGTTAACTTGAATTTATTCAGTTGATAACTTGTACAAGTAGGAGAAGCTTAACCGGATTAACAGAAATAATTTCTGCATAAGAATTAAGATTCAGAAATTTCTATATGGTTTCAGAGCAATTGCAGATCTAGAAGGGTCATCAACTGAAGAATCTGAAGGATCTCGCTACAAAAAGCAGTTGGAAAGGCAGCAGAAAAAGCAGATCTGAAGGGACAGCGCAGTTTTCAGGAGGAGATTCACGCAGAGGGAAGGGTGACGCTGTCCAGCGCTGTGTCCTAGCAAGCCCACGCAATTACTGCGCAGAGGCAGCTCAGAAACAACATTGGTTGGGTCTGAAGCCAGCTAGTGTGATTCAGATCTGAATCTGTCAGATCCAGAAAAAGTCTGCAGAAAGTTGCAGAAATTCAGAAGCGCTGGTGGGGTTAAACTTCTGAAGTTTTCAGATTTTTTAACCTTAGCACAAGTGACAAAGTTTGGGAAGCGATCAGCTTCTCAGAGAGTTTCTTGCCAAGGAAACTTGCAGTTTGGTCGAAGGATCAAAGAAGAAGCTGAATCATAGTTGATTTGGTAGATTTCCAAGGAGGGAAATCAAGTGTCAGAGGGAGCAGAGGGTTCCCAGTTCGAAAAGGACCCTAGATCCAAGATCTCTAGCATAGAGAAGAGGAGCTCTGACACATTCTGAGCAAATGGGTCCTCATGGACTGCGTGATCAGGATAGGCTAGAGGGCCTCTCAAACTTTTCGGTGTGGAAAGCAAGGATCCTAATCAAGAAGAAGAAGAAGAAGGATCTTTCAAAGATCAAGCGCTTCCAATGTGGTGAAATGGGACATTTTTCCAGCCATTGTCCAGAAAAGAAGAAGGACAAGGAAGCATCTTCTTCCAAAGTAGCGGTGGCAGATGATGGGTCAGGAGATGATGTAGCCATGAGTGCTCATGAACCACGGAGGTGGGGTGACATGGACATGTAGAGGAGCTACATGGAAGTAAGGCGAGATCCTTAAGCAGCTCATCTCTTAGATCACAAGCGAGCTACGGCAGCCTTAAGATAGTAGCGAGACAAGTGGAGCAGTGGGTGCATAGATCACAGATGAGGCAGATCTGGAGGCTGGGAGGAGCAGCGCAGAGCATAGCAGCAGCAGCGTAGAAGCAGTGACAGCGCAGAGGCTGATGTGACTTCAGCAGTGCAAAGCAGTGCTGCTTACGCAGTGCAGAACTGCAGCAGCACAGAGAGCTTCAGAGGGACAGTGCAGTGCAGCAGCAGCGTGATAGATTTCAACACAAGGAGTTGATGTGACTTCAATAGTGCAGAGGGAGTCTGATTACGTAGGCAAAGCTGTAGCTGTGCATCGTTCTTTAGATGCCAGCACAAATCTGTAGCCTATGGAACTTCAGTGATGAGGATGCAGCCCATCTGACTTGTCTGTCAAAGATTGGGCAGGAGATTCAGTTGTTTCTCTCAACAACTGAAGTTGCAGTGCAGCAGATCAGCAGTGGCAGTGTTATGAGCAGCACAAATGCAGCATATTAAGAGGGAGCTGCAGTATAGTGGTTGCAGTGGCAGTGGCAGAGTCATGGGCAGCAGTACAGAATGGCAGTAGTAGTGCAGAGTTGAGTGGTAGGAGGCCAAGCTTCAGCAGCTCAGAACCAGTGCCCACAATAATGTAATACATAAGTGTGATGTATTTCTAGAGCACACCTTTGATGCTAAGAGGGAGTGTTAAGATTTTGTGTATTTGGGGTAGCATTAGTTGTGCTCTAGGTCCCAAATTTTGAGGAAAAACTAGAGTTCACCTGATCTACAAGACGCAAAAATGGATTTGGGAAATTTCATCTAGTTTAGGAGATATTAAATTAATTAATTATTTTAATGTATTTCCTAAGTTAAAACTTAGGAAAATAAAATAATTAAAGTGGATTTAATTAAACATGTGATGAAATTGTCTTAAGTCAGACGAATCAAATTTTCTTTTAATCTTAGCCATTGATTAAAGATTTAATCTTGGCCGTTGATTTGTCAACGAGAAAAGTATAAAGGAAAGGCTTGGGGTCATTTGTAAGACACATAGAGGCAAAGCACTGAAGCTAAGCTGAGATTCTGGGGTGGGGTTGCTAAGAATTCTCAAGTGTTTCAGTTGCAAAGAGGGGAATTTAGACAAAGGGGATGATCTGATCCCGGAGTCTAGAATACACAAGAGATAGAGAAGAGATCAGGTAAGACAGCATAGAGGAAGGCAGCAGCAGCAAGGACAGCGTGATTTTCAGGAAACTCTTCAGGGGTTACGCAAAGACCCTTAGGGGCAGCGTAGTGACTGCGTCACCCAATCTGGGGTAACGCAGTCCCTTCCAGTGACAGTGCTGAGCATTTGGAGGCTTTTAGAGGCTGACGCAGTGTCTTTCAAGGGCAGATCTGGGGTTTCTAGGCCTAGATCTGGCTGAGTTCTATAAATCTCGTTTGAGGGTGTGGATCAGTCAGTATTGTTGGTCTTAGATCAGCCAGTCGCTGCAGATCTAGAGTTTTCTCTGTAGGGTTTTCCAGATCTGGAACCCAGAGTTGTGTATTCAAAAATATTCTTAGTAATAGAGCCCTCCAGGAGCCAGAGA
The DNA here is from genome assembly GCA_034641835.2 of Pinus albicaulis. NCBI lineage: Eukaryota > Viridiplantae > Streptophyta > Pinopsida > Pinales > Pinaceae > Pinus > Pinus albicaulis. Next base: position 562,787,050 of record CM076572.1, read on the forward strand.
CCGGTTTTCCCACATTGGGTTTTTCTGGGGACAGTTTGTCCAGAAATAATTGTGTCACTTTGTCTATGTGTGCATGTGCTTATTCTAGATCTGAATTGGTAGAGATCTGTTATGTGTTTTGCTTTGACGTTAACTTGAATTTATTCAGTTGATAACTTGTATAAGTAGGAGAAGCTTAACCGGATTAACAGAAATAATTTCTGCATAAGAATTAAGATTCAAAAATTTCTACAAAGACGTGGTGATAACGAAAACTTAAATCAATCTAGATGAAATATTGTGCTCCCTTGATCTAACCAAGCAACTTATCAATCCTTGAAAGTGGATAATAGTCGTGGCATTATGTTGTTGAGAACCTTCTAATTTGTGTAAAGTCTCCATTATTTTTTCCTTCTTAGCAAATGATGTTGCCTCAAAATCTAGCAAGTCTTGTGAGAGGGCTCACAAGACAAGAGTCGAACAAAGGGGCAACACTATGACGTGGAGGCCCATTGTCACCACAGCTCACCAGCTCCTACTCTTTAGTGGACTTTCACCACAAGGGAGGCTTCACTATGTCACTTTGTCTATGTGTGCATGTGCTTATTCTAGATGTGAATTGGTAGAGATCTGTTATGTGTTTTGCTTTGATGTTAACTTGAATTTATTCAGTTGATAACTTGTATAAGTAGGAGAAGCTTAACCGGATTAACAGAAATAATTTCTGCATAAGCATTAAGATTCAAAAATTTCTACAAAGACATGGTGATAACCAAAACTTAAATCAATCTAGATGAAATATTGTGCTCCCTTGAGCTAACCAAGCAAGTTATCAATCCTTGAAAGTGGATAATAGTTCGTGGCATTATGTTGTTGAGAACCTTCTAATTTGTGTAAAGTCTCCATTATTTTTTCCTTCTTGGCAAATGATGTTGCCTCAAAATCTAGCAAGTCTTGTGAGAGGGCTCACAAGACAAGAGCCGAACAAAGGGGCAACACTATGAGGTGGAGGCCCATTGTCACCACAGCTCACCACCTCCTACTCTTTAGTGGACTTTCACCACAAGGTAGGCTTACCTGTATTGGTCACCTAATAGGTATTCAAAGTCTATGGCTTTGAGGTGACGAAGGGATGGGCTCAAGAATGGCACTCAACTTATGTACAAGGCTCAATCCAACAAAAGCAAAGCCCAAACCTTTAGGGCACCCACTCCACAGGTACCCACACCAGAGGGACATTTATTTAGGGTGTTGGAAAAATCTTAGCATGAGTTTTATCCCCCTCATTAGCCATCACCTAGTTCCTCAAGCATTTAATGCTTCATCTAAAGAAAGGAACTCTTGTATGTCCCAAACCTTACGAGCAATAAATCTGTAGTGGCCTAGGGTAATTATGCCCTAGAATTTCTTAAGGTTTTTCCATAAATCTTTCCTTTCATTTAACAGTGAGGCAGATAACTCATTCAATAGCACAAGACTAGAATTACAGTGTAGTTCCAACAGTAGCATAGAAATATAATATAGTAATCTAGCGGCACTATTTTGTAACTCAAGCAATAACCCATTCAATAAGAAGTACTATTCAACATGAAGCAATATTCCCATTCAATAATAGTACCAAAAATTCATAAGTCCCCAGATTCAATGACAGCTTAGTATCATATCCAAATTCAACATAATTCGACTAACAAGTACTAACCAATCCAATTGGCCTAACTATATTTGCAGTCGTTATCTAGCACTATCTTACATATATCGTTAAGAAATATTTATACTAACCAATCCAATTGGCCTAACTATATTTGTAGTCGTTATCTAGCACTATCTTACATATATCGTTAAGAAATATTTAACAGCTTCAAAAAGAGGGCCTGATTTTGATACAGGCTTGACCATGAACTACAAAACTCCACAATCGAGATTCTACTTGCCTCAGGGGTGCTGGTGATTTTGCCTCCAGAAATATATCCGAAGTCGTTCTCCGATTTGGTCCAGATTCGACATATCTATGCACCAGATCGACCCCAGGGTATTCCCTTAGCGAAATGCGGGTGAACTGCTTCAAATAACTTGTGGTGCCCCAATTATCTCAGAAAAACTTGTTAATCTGCTTCTACGGCTACGAGTGGTCTCAACTGCTTTAATAAACTCTTCGTAACTAGCGCAGATGTATGAAGGATTCTTTGATTACTTCATCCTCGACGCAAGTTATGACTGTCGGACCAATTACTTCGCTCTAGCTTCCACGTCGTATCTTGGCTCATAGCGTGACCGCATCTCTGTATTTCGTGAGGGTGGTTGCTCTAGCTTCCACATAGGATCTTGGCCCACAGTAAGCCTTATAATCACTTCGTTCAACTTCACAACCCGTCTCCACCTATAGCGAGAGTGCTAAGGTTTTCATCCTGTAATGCGTTACACAATGTGCAAGTGCCTCACAGTCTTCTGAAACTTCCAATTAAATCCTAAACTCAGCTCCAGGAAAGACGTCCCAATTCACAAAATCTAACCGCACTTTCTTAACTTGGTTATTCTAAGAGAATCACCCTACTAGGACTCAAGAATTATTACAAGTTTTGTTGTCCAATCGGGAGATTTCCTACAAAAAGCACTTTGTTGCCTCCCGATGGTCGTTGAATGAACAGAACTTTTCTAACTTGTAATTTTTGTGCCAGAATTATTAAAAGATGTTGCAATGTCTTCCAAAAGGTATTTCTAGGCCCAGAAAAAAGATCAACAACCACAAAAAATTCGTTGGCCTTCAATGATGTCTTTGTGCTCAGAACAGAACAAGACCAATGGAAACTTGCTTCTTCAAAAATAATTCATGTGCCAAAGAAAAGAAATAGGAGGGTGTCAACTAGGGTGGAATCTTTCACCATTGAAATTGGCAAGAAGAAGGGCTGTTAAAACCCTCAGAGCCTCGAGCTCAAGAAAAATAGAGATTAAAAGATCCAATCTAATAATGATCCAACTAATTTCATCCCTCTTGTATTTATAGATTTCTTTGAGGGGATCTTCCTCCTTAATTGATTGAGTAAATTTTACTCCAAACCCAATTTTGGGTTTCTTTGCCCAGCTGCCCCAAAACTTGCCCAATTTTGGGTTTCTTTGACGTGGTTGCACATGAGACTTGGTGTTGGATTTATTAACGATGTACCCAGATGGACCTAGGATGCCCCCAGGCTGGCCTTGACACTATTTGATGGTTGTTACTTGTTCCGAAGCCTAGATGATGATGGTTTTCCTTGAGATGACAAGGGAGGGCTTGCACATCACTAGTAGACCCCAACACTTGAGCATCATGGTGCCATGTCACCCTTTGCCCTTAGAAGGGTGAAGTGCAGCACAATGATGATGTCATCATTGGTTTTGGAGGCATACCCATGGCACTTTGAGCTTTTCCTTAGAGCATGGAATACTCATGATTCATTTTTCACTTGCTTGTGTGATACTGAGCACTTATGGAGGGTGATGTCATAGTGGAGGAGCTTATTTTTGCACACGTGTGGCATTAATTGTTTATGTTTTTAAGTTATATTGAGGTTAGCTTGTAACCTCACACTTGTTGAACACTCACAAACTTGTTATAGGGCTTTAATTACAAATTTAGTGAAAATAAGGTGAGTTACTCCTCATATAAATATAGGAGACCTTATTCCTCTTTTCATCATCACACATTCATCACTCTTCTTCTTCTAAAGAGTACGAATTATCCTCCTTGTTTCGACTTGGAAAAAATGTGGTCCTTTTATGGTGTGAGTTTGTCTTGGAGATGATATTTTGGGATTGATTGAAGTGTTTCTCTTGGAAAATTTTGTAAGTTTACAGCACATTTTCTATATTTTGCATATTGTATTTGTGACATGTGCAATAGGGTTTCTAATTGTGCCATACTATAATTGCTAAATTTATCTTGAAATATTGCTCCTCTATGATATGTGAGATTGTTTTCCAAGAAACCTTTGAGGTAACTTCAAGTGTGCATGTAATATTCCAAATTAGCAGTTTCGCTAATTAGAATATTAAATTTTGCTATCTCTAATGTTATGCGGAAATAAGGTGGGTCAGGGACTCGCAAATATTATTTTGGGAAAAGCTAAAGTCATTTCCTATAGTTCCCAAGAGAAAATTGCGGCTTTAGTGGGGTCCGAGTGGCCAGCATCAAATGAGTGGCAGCGTGAGGGTGACTCAAAAGATGCAGCGCTGGGTTGGCTCGAAGGAGAGTCTGCGCAGTCTATGGTAGGGCCCAAGAGGAACGTTGAGGCTCACTTGACAAAAGGAAGAAAGGGCATCATTCCTCATTCATTCACTTACCTTTTTTGCTTGTCATTTTGACATAGCACGCTTGTGTCAGGTGCCAAGTGTGCAGTGTTGTTTAGTACACGAGATTTTCAGGCGAAGATCTCAACCTCTGCCTTGGGTGACTTCAAGTGCCTGCTCAGGAGAGGAGATTTACCATTTTGGAGGAGTATTTCATAGCCAGGATTACAAGAGGAGCGTTATCACTCTAGGGACTGCGCAGAGAATGCAATGGTTGCGTAGTAGGGACGCAGTCCAGTGGAAAGGTTGTTCCAAGCGAAGAGAAGAGAGGGAGATTGCAACAGAGATTTGGTGGGGTAGTTCAGAGCTTCCTAACAGGGTTATTGCTCAGCCTTTGGAGCAATTTTGCAGTTGTTTCTACAGGTGTGGAGCTTCAGCCAGCAGCGCAGTGGATCAAGCCCAACAGGGGCAATTTTCCTTAGTGAGCTATTCCATAATTCCTTCGTGGGATTTTGTGGGTATCCTGAGTAGAGTCCAGTGTCCAAGTCCCAGAATTTTCAGAGCCCTAGAAGCAGCCCAACCAGCCGTCCGAAGTTTGCAGCAGCTGCATTTCTGGGCAGAACTGCACAGCACCAGAGCCACGCAGAGCCATTTCCGGAGGGTCATTCCAACTTGTTTTGAGATCGATTTCAACATGCCTCGAGCAGGCCCAGGTGCAACCATTCCAACATCATTATTATACTCATTTCCAAGCATTAATAAAATGGCTCAGATCATGTTTTTGGCTCCAGCTTTCATGTGTTAATGGTGTGATTTAATTTGTTGTAGTTTCTAGTCTATTGTTGCTTTATATTACTGTCAATTTCCCTTTTGGGATATTACAGTGGTATCAAAGCTCATAGACTTGGCTCAAGAGCACACAGTCTAGGACACCAGAGAGTAAACAGAACGTGACTTACCAAAGGCAGAGATACAGGAGCAGGGAAAGGAGGCTCAAAATCACTCCAGACCAGGTTGATAGCATTCTGGCAGTTATAGAGAGGGAAATGGAGCACGCAGAAGATGGGAGGAATGAGGAGAAGGAATTTGCTCACCTTCTGTTGAAGTCAATACAAGACCTCTTCAAGAGGATTGAGGAGATGAGCGAGAGGCTTAGCAATGGCAACAAGGGAAAAGGAGTTCAAGGAGAATTTCAAAATGGAGAAGGGTATGGCACTTCGCAGCACCAGGCAGGCCTCCACACTACATTGCCAGTCGTACCATATACTCCGCCACGGTCCACTATCCCCACGTTCCTAGCTTTAGGGGCAGGGGGGCAGCAGGAGCCAAAAGAGGCTCACTATGGAGAGTTTTTCGTAGAATATCAAACGTATGGGCCAGAGTTTGAAAGGGCCATTACATTCAATGAGTTTTACCAGTTGAAGACTAGCAACAAACCCAGAAGTCAGGCCAGAGGAGGATTCACGTAGGGGAGTGACTTACAGCGTACCGTAGGTAAGTTGTTCCTCCCAACTTTTGATGGCTCCTCGAAGAGTTCCACAAAGACATGGGTGGAGAAGTTGGACATTTATTTCCAACTAAACCAGATGACTGAGACGGAGGCAATCAAGGTTGCTACCGTGCACTTGGAGGTACAGGCCCATGACTAGTGGTTACATGGGTTGACTACGCTGGGGCACGGAGGCATGACAGTGTATGATGAGTTCACTAGGAGGGTGTTGGAGCGGTTTGAGAGAAATGATCGAGAGGAGTACTTCAAAGAGTTGACAAAGAGGCAGGGAGTGTTGAGGCCAACATATCAGAGTTCCTGAGACTGTCAATTATGGTTCCTGACTTATCGGAATCTCAGAGGATTTACATGTTTGTAGAGGGCTTGGCAAAGCCACTTCGTGGTTTAGTGAGATCGAACAGATCCACTACCTTGCATGATGCAATGGGGAGAACAAGAGATCTGCAAGATGCTCTACCCAGAGTCCAAGCACCATAGCCAGCCAGACCAGTCTTTCGGCAGAGGGGAAGAGATTCGAGAGCCCCACCACTGAGGGGTAACCAGGGCCGAGGACAGTTGGATGATGAGACCAGGGGGGATCTTCGAAGGGAGAAACTGTGTTTCACTTACCAGGAGCCATGGGCACCAGGCCACAGGTGTGCAGGGGGGAAGGCACACTACATAGAGGTCTTCTCAGATAGTGATGGAGATGACGATGCATTCTTTGATATGGGAGGAGAGGACAGTGTAGCACACAGGGAGGGAGGACCTCCACCTCCACCCCCACCGGCACCAGGAGGGTCCCATTTGCACCTTCAAGAGGGGTCCTCGCATCACTGCGTGGGTTACCCAAGTACTTGACCTTGAGGATCCGAGGTGCAGTAAAAGGATAGCGTGTCTCAGTGCTTGTGGACAGTGGGGCCACACACAACTTCATTGATGCTCAGATGGTGAGTAGGAGGGGCATTAAGACGGAGGAGTTTGAGGGGTTCTTTGTGCTTGTGCCGGGAGACAAGACCATGCAGTGCACCACCTATGCCCCAGCGCTGACAGTGACCATGGGAAGCTACTCCCTGACCGACCACTTCTTTGTGGTTGACATTCCAGACACCAACATAGTGTTGGGAGTCCAGTGGCTCTACGCACTTGGCAGGGTCAACATTGATTGGAAGAGACTGGAGATGGAGTTTCTCGACACAAATGGCAAACCAGTGATGCTGAGGGGCATGCACTCATATGCACCACAGACAATTCCTGCGCACAAGATGGAGACAGACTTGAGGCATGGGGATATAGAGTGGGCTATCGAGTTGACGGTTGCATAGGCTAGTGGAGCAACAAAGTCACCTCACCTGGATATCTAGGCCATCCTTGATAGATACTCCATGGTTTTCGAGGACATACCGCCTAGACAGCCCCTAACCAAGGATTCGAGCACACCATCAAGCTAGAGTAGGGGATCCAGGTTGTGATCACTACCCCATATAGGCACCCCAAGGCCTATCTGGATGAGATTGAGAGGGCCACACACGAGCTCCTAGCATTGGGGCATATCAAGCCAAGTTCGAGCCCTTTTGCTTTATCAGTTGTTTTGGTGAAGAAGAAGGACAGTACGCTGAGGATGTGTATCAATTACAGGGCCTTGAACAAGAAGACGATGAAGAACAGATACCCCATCCCGCGATTGATGAGTTTATGGGATGAGCAGAGGGGAGCCAAGTTCTTCTCCAAGATAGATCTGAGGTCAGGGTACCATCAGATATGGGTGAGGGACAAGGATGTCCCTAAGACAACTTTCAGGTATCACTATGGGCACTTTGAGTTTTTGGTAATGCCTTTTGGGCTAACCAACGCTCCAACTACCTTCCAGTCATGCATGAACCACGTATTCCGTGTGCAACTTAGAAAGTTTGTGCTGGTATTCTTCGATGACATATTAATCTACAGCCGAACTTGGGAGGAGCATTTACAGCATGTGGAGACGGTGCTTCGCATATTGGAGCAGTAGTTTTATGCGAAGTTATCCAAATGAGAGTTTGGGCTGACAGAGATGCTCTACCTGGGGCACATCATAGGCACTGATGACATGAGGGTGCATGAGGAGAAGATTAGGGCTATCCAGGATTTGCCAAAGCCCAAGAACATCACGGAGATGAGAGGGTTTGTGGGCATTTTCACCTACTACTGGAAGTTTGTGAAGGGGTTTTCACAATTGGCAATGCCCCTCACAGATTTGACAAAGAAGGGGGCCTTCGCTTGGACCGCTACAGTGCAGGAGGCATTTGATCGCGTCAAGCAAGTGATGAGTAGTTGTCCGGTCCTTGCACTTCCAGATTTTACCAAGCCCTTCATTTTGGAGTATGATGCATCGGGTGAAGGAGTGGGGGTCGTACTGATGCAGGAGGGGCATCCCATAGCCTTTGAGAGCTGGAAACTCTTGCCTCACAAGAGACTCTACCCCATATATGACAAGGAGATGCTAGCCATCATTAATGCGCTAGCCAAGTTCAGACAATACTTGGTGGGGAATCGGTTCATGGTGAGGACAAACCACAATAGCCTTCGATTTTTCTTAGATCTGAGATAGCTTCAGGAGAGGCAACAAAAGTGGGTCAGTAAGCTTCAGGCTTACGACTTTGACATCGAGTATGTCAAAGGGAAGCACAATGTGGGGGCCAATGCTTTGTCGAGGAGGCCAACGTCTCTCTCACTGATGAGATCGAGGCGGATTGGAAGGCCCAACTGCTATTCGAGTACTCGAAGGATCAGTTTGCATGCAAGGTTTTGGATGGGCATGTGACGGATGACCAATACCGAGTCATGGATGAGGTGATTTACTACTGGGATCGGATCTATTTGACAGCTAACTCCCAGTTGCGGGGGAAGATTCTGCATGCAGCCCATGATTCTCCATTATCCGGGCACCTAAGGTTCACCAAGACCTACCGGACCATTAGAGAGAGGTTCTCATGGAAGGGCCTCAAGGAGGATGTTCTGAGACATGTCCGAGAGTGCGAGGTTTTTCCAAAGGAATAAGGGGGAGTTGAGTTGACCCATCCGACAAGATTTCTACAGCCGCTTCCCATCCCTAAAGGGAAGTGGAAGAGTATTTCAATGGATTTCATCACCGAGTTGCCCATGGTGCAGGGCAAAGACTATATCTTCGTCGTGGTTGACATATTGACGAAGTACGCACACTTCTTAACCATTACAACGCGAAACACGGCCTCTCAGGTGGCTGAGTTGTTTTTGAGAGACATTTTCAGATTGCATGGTCTCCCCAAGACCATAGTCAGTGACTGGGATAGCAGGTTCATGGGTGGATTTTGGCAAGAGTTATTCTGATTGGTGGGCACAGAACTCACTCTAAGCACAAGATACCATCGGCAAACAGATGAGCAGACCGAGATAGTTAACAAGTGGGTGGGGGGCTACTTGCGTAACTATGTCACAAGTCAGCAAAGGGCCCGATTGCAATGGCTACACTTGGGGGAATACTGCTACAACACGACGTTCCACATGTCTATAGGTATGACTCCCTTTTGTGCTTTGTACAATTACGATGCACTGACGTTTGTTGATGTTATGTTTGGAGTTAGCAAGGCCCCCAGGGTCAAAGACTAGATCCAAGAGAGCCAAGACATTCTCAGGGCTCTCAAGGATAACTTGGTGACAGCCCAGAATCAGCAAAAGGTGTATGCAGACAAAGGTCGTGTGGAGAGGCAGTTTGAGGTGGGGGGCTTGGTTTACCTTCGCCTTCAGCCTTACAGACAGTCCACGTTGAAGCATAACGGGGTTGAGAAGCTCAAGCCTTGCTTCTATGGGCCATACAGAGTCATCCGGAGAGTGGGAGAGGTAGCATACAAGTTGGAGCTGCCACAGGGAAGCCAAATACATAACATTTTTCATGTGTCTTGCCTAAAGAAGGCCTTGGGACAACGAGTCACAGCAGCCATCGAGTTGCCTCCTATAGATGATGAAGGGCACTTGGTGCTCCAGCCAGAGGCCATTTTAGACACCAGGGAGAGGCACTTGAGGAGCCGGGTAGTGAAGGAATATTTGATTCGGTGGAGGAACCTTCCAGTTGAGGATGCCACTTGGGAAGGGGAGCAAATCCTCAAGCACCCATCATTGCAATTGCTTGAGGGCAAGCAACGTCTTGGCGTTGAGGACTGTAATATTCCTAATTAGCAGTTTTGCTAATTAGAATATTAAATTTTGTTATCTCTAATGTTAGGCAGAAATAAGGTGGGTCAGGGACCCACAAATATTATTTTGGGAAAAGCTAAAGTCATTTCCTATAGTTCCCAAGAGAAAATTGCGGCTTTAGTGGGGTCTGAGTGGCTAGCATCAAATGAGTGGCAGCTCCTTAGGTGGCAGTGTGAGGGTGCCTCGAAAGAGACAGCGCTGGGTTGGCTCGAAGGAGAGGTTGCACAGTCTATGGTGGGGCCCAAGAGGAACGTTGAGGCTCACTTGACAAAAGGAAGGAAGGGCAACATCATTCCTCATTCATTCACTTACCTTTTCTGTTTGTCATATTGACATAGCACACTTGTGTCAGGTGCCAAGTCTGCAGTGTTGTTTAGCACACGAGATTTTCAGGCAAAGATCTCAACCTTTGCCTCGGGGTACTTCGAGTGCCTGCTCAGGAGAGCAAATTTACCATTTTGTAGGAGTTTTCACAGCCATGATTAGAGGAGGAGCGTTATCACTCCAGGGGCTACGCAGAGAACGCAGTGACTACGCAGTAGGGATGCAATCCAGTGGGAAGGTTGTTCCTGGAGAAGAGAAGAGATGGAGATTGCAGCTGAGATTTGGTGGGGAAGCTGAGAGCTTCTTAACAGGGTTATTGCTCAGCCTTTGAAGCAGTTTTGCAGTGGTTTCTACAAGTGTGGAGCTTCAGCCAGCAGCGCAATGGGTCAAGCCCAATAGGGGCAATTTTCCGAAGTCATCCATTCCACAATTCCTTCGTGGGTTTTTGTGGGTTTCCTGAGTAGACTCCAGTGTCCAAGTCCCGAATTTTTCTAAGCGCTAGAAGCAGCCCAACCAGCAGTCTGAAGTTTGCAGCAACAGCATTTATGGGCAGAATTGTGCAGCACCAGAGCCACGCAGAGCCATTTCCAGAGGATCATTCCAGCTTGTTTTGAGATAGATTCCAGCCTGCCTCGAGCAGGCCTAGGTGCACCCATTCCAACGCCATTATTGTACTCATTTCCAAGCATTAATAAAATGGCCCAGATCATGTTTTTGGCTCCAATTTTCAAGTGTTAATGGTGTGATTTAATTTGTTGTAGTTTCTAGTCTATTGTTGCTTTATATTACTGTCAATTTCCCTTTTGGGATATTACATTGCATGCCTTAAATTTAAAATCTCCCTCACAACGAAATTGTTGGGATATTAATTGGATGTCCTAATCATCCTCCCCTTGCTTCATCGAGGGCATTCTCAGAGCTTTAGTAGAAGACTCCATTTAGCTCATTTAGGACAAGACACTACTTATAGTTGTGTTGTCACCCATATAATTAATTACGTTTCTCCTTTTTCGTTTTTCCTATATACCTAGGGGTAGGGCTAGGGTGTTATGTGGAAAATCGCTAAAGTAATTTATGTTTGATGTTTAATTACTCTTAAAGTAGGAATGCATTAATAAATTACATAAAAGGAAAAATCTAGCATTATTGCAAGTCAAACCCTATCTTTTAGGGTTGAATTCATCATTTATTTGTTGTTTATGCATGTTTTCAGCCATAAATTCCATCAAAAACCCTAAATCCTTGGTATTTACTATTTATTTTAAGGTCATGCCTCCTTTATTAATTATCCTTTGAAAGACCTTTTCATTTGGTTGTTATATGGTATTGTTTTCCATATTATTGAAAATTTGCAAAACCCCAACTTATAACAACTCTCTAAATGGTCTACAAATAGAGTACTTGAAATTTGGCATAGAAAATCTAGGCCTTCTAGGTCCCTCTAATATTTTATCCTGCCTTATAGACCTCATATTGATCACCTTGAGCCATAATCATTGAATATCCTTTAGGTGAGTTCAAGGAAGCCTCCCTTGTGGTCAAATACCACTAAAAAGCAGGATAAAGGTTATTGAGGTGACAGTGGCAACCCTTTCTCTTGTTGCCCTAAGGTATGGTTCTGCCCAGTGGGGCTTTGGACTAGGCTCGTTAATTTTGCAAAACAAGGGTTATCAATGTTGAAGATTCACAAGATGGAGTACTAGGCCAAATTTTTCCAGGCCAATTTTTTCCATCTTCCAATAATTGTTTTATCTCAAGCTCAATCTTAGTACTTTCCACAAGTGTGGTTTTGTATGCAACGAAATTAGGTAAGGAAGATTTTGGTACCAAGTGCATCGAATGATGTATGGCCTGAAAGGGTGGCAATACCTTGAGTTTTTCATAATATGGTAGTTCAAATATCAAACGTAGGATATGCTTGCTTTTGTTGACAAGGTGTCATGTACTTATTCAGAGTGACTTGTTTAATAGCTTACCTACCAAAAAGAAGATAAAATAAGATAATTTTATTAGTGTCCAACGAATGACCACAAAAGTAGATCAATAAGACTAGAGGATACATACAGTAAGAGAACGATGTGGGAATGCAAATGCCACTCCTAGAAAAGCTAAATCTCATACAAAATATATATATGCAAGATGAGGTAATGAAAAATACAAACAATAAGACATCCTCATGAACATGAACATGCATAAAACTGTATCGGCGGCCTGATGAAGAGCCCATGAAGAGAATTAACAAAAGTGATCTTGTAGACCTTACTGTCCTTCTGAAGCTTGCAGGTTTTTATGATACCCATGATAAACGGATCTTGTATCAATCTAGGAAGGGTGGCCTTGAATCATGCCACAGGAATATAGTGGTATGACATCATAGTGCATGGGGTCTCAGAAAGGTTCTATGCCAAAGGTATATCGAACACCTTCGTGTGGCCAATATAGGTTGCTTAGTGTCCTTGACCCATTTAAATCGATACTTGTGATGAGTTGAGGTTACCAATCTTAGATCCTTTACCAATCATTGGGATACCAACTTCTTCTAGTTGTGCTTATCTATGATTATGTAAGCTAATTTGTTTTTGATCTGGTGGTGCTATGTAAATAGAGCTTCCTTATTGTTGGTTGAGTAATTTTTTTCCAACAAGATGTAATGTCTCAAAAAATAAATTGACTAAAATTTATGGAATTTTGAACCATAAATTTCTTTATTTAAAACCCAATCAAATTGTACAATTTGCACCATTAAATTATTGGCACAACAAGTGAATTTTGGCAATACGAAAACCCAAAACGGCAACAACTCAAGATAAACATGAAACATATGCAGCAAAATTCAGCCTTATTATATTAAATGTGGATCTGAGAAATACATGCCAAATATGATTCAGAGAATCTGTTAAAACACCAACATGATATATGTATGGCTGATGATGACTCCTCCAACATTATGCACCTAGGAGAAATCTGATTGACCTTTCCTCGTGATCAACACATTAAGCCCAATGAGGAGATCTGATTTGATCCCCCCTTTGAGTGGCTAGGGTATATGATCTCAATACCAAAACCCCTCCCCACTAGATCAACTAGAGTGGAACACTTACCATCGAAACTAACCCTCTACATAATATGGACTCTTGCCCAAACAATCCCTAAGAGCTCAACTCAATCAACAGCAAAACAATAATCCCAATACATGCCTAAGGAGTGAGCTCTCATTTCCTTTAATGGTCAAGGACTATCAGAATACCATCTTAGTCATTTTTTAATTAATTATTTCTCTCATAGCCTACAATTAATTTTTAATTTGTAATCTAGGCTACTATACTCTTCGTTCCCAATGCCTGGAAAAAGGGACATTACACAAGATTAGTAGAGGAACCATGGAGATTGGATTCTTGGCATCAACCATTGAAACTCAAATTTCCAATTATTGCTCTGCAAGTGGGGACTTGCCTTTTTTGGCTTCTTTGCCTACATGGTGCAACACTCCTCACTAGAAAGGTTGCATGTTTTGTGATACACAAAGAACTTCTTCATGCCATTGCCAATGGTAGTTGTGGAACCCACTACTTTAATTTGTCCATTGTCATTCAGCTAATACTTCACAGTGAAAGGGGGAGGAAAAAAAGTGGTTTTCTTATAAGTGGATTGATTGGCACTGGGCAACTTAACTTCTATCTCAAAATCTAGTTGACAAGCCCCCATACTTCTGACATTTCCGTGACAAGGAAACTTAGAGGGGGACAATTTATGTGATATTCCCGCTCAACATTTTGCTAAGTGAAATATCAATTTTGGCCATTTTTGTTATGATGCACGGTTGCACTTAGGAAATGTGGGTTTAGAGGCCCCACATGTAATTTTGGCTTAAATCAAACCCAAACATTAGAGCTGGAGGGAAACAATGCGGCCTTAGTGGAGCTTGGGGGCCACCTCATGGGAATTACGGCCCACATGATGTATACGCTCTCATTGGAGCGGAATTGGTGGGGTGAAGTCAAGTTGGGCCCACATAGGCATTTTGGAGGCTCTTTGACAAAAAGAGCAAGAGGCACTCATTTGGTCATTCATTCATCATTTGCAAAACTGTCTTTTGACATAGCACGCTTGAGCTGAAGCCAAGTCTAGAAGTGTTGTTTAGCACACGAGTGTTTCCGAGCAGAAATCTCACCCCTTGCTTCTGTGGATTTCGAGTGCCAGCCCAAGGAGGGAGTTCTACCCATTTCCAGTTCGTGCCAACAGTAGGGAGATTGATTTTGGTGAAAGTTTCAACTACAGCAGCGCAGGGGTTGCGCGGTTCTTGGAGGAGACACGCTTGGAGGTTGAGGAGTGAGCTGAGGTTGGGCTTGAAACTTGTGGAGGAGTCCGGGAAAGTGATTTGAGGGAGATTGCAACCATTTTTTAGGCTCTTTTTAGCAGGATTGACGGGTGGGTCAAATTAATCAGCAGTAGAACCATTGAGGGAAAAGAGGACCGAATTTCCGAGGTCAACCATTGGCCAAATCCATCGTGGGTAATTCTACGTATTTAGTGGAGAGGCCGAGATTAATTTCCCGGAATTTTCTGAGCATCAAAGGAGGCCATAGCAGCAGCTCTTTGCAGCCAGCAGCATATTTCTAGACAGTTCAGCGCAGTATTCAGCAGAGAGCAGCAGCAGATCAGAGAGGGGCTTCATATCTTTCACTTGGGCTTTGCTAGCTTGCCTTGTGCAAGCCTAGGTGCACTCTTTCCAGCACCACATTGTACCCTCTTGTTTATTAATAAAATGGCTCAGCAGCGCAGTTTTTGGAGCAATTACATGGTCTGATTTGTGTGCTTGTGTTTCATGGTTTTTATGTCTATGCATGCTTTGTTATTTACTGTAAACTCTCCCTAGGAATATTACATTTTCCCACATCCCCCCTTTTAGGGAAACTCAAGGAGACGCAGGAGGGACGTTTCCCAAGAAATGGGGTACTCTTAGGCATTCGCCCCAAAACTTTTTCCCAATGGATTTAGAAAAAGTCAATTTAAAGAAACACACCAAAAAAAAAAAATCAAAACCCTAAAGCAAATGTGAATATATGTTTCATAATTTCATTGTCCATGTTATTGACTTACATTGCTTCTGATATAGTTTATTTTTTGAAGATTTCAGATGAAGTCTCCTATGTCAAGGACCTCAATGTTTCCCATGGCATTTCATAAAATTCGGGGGGTGTCTCCACACATCAGAGGTGTTTCAAGTTTCCCATTCCCACGTACCCCTATCCCAGAAACTTGGTGGAACATTAAAGTCTGCTCCGACAAAGAAATTGGGAAGAATTCCAACACTTTTCTAATGTTAGGAAGCAAACATGAAATAAATTTGATATGGAGGATATCCTCATGGTCTTGTACCTCAAACTTGATGGAGACCTTCTTGAAGACCTTGATGAACCACTGGACTGAATGGCCGGGAAGTTGTTGTACTTGTAACCATTGAAACACAATGGCATCCTTGTATCCTGATTCCTAACAGATAAAACCACTTTCTGACCACTGTTTTCATATCGTCACATTTGGCGACAGGCTGATGACTCAAGGATGTCAGGATCTTAGTGTGAATCAGCCACTAGTTGAAGGCATGATCCTCCATGTGCATTTCATCCACCAAGATATTCTGAGCTCCAATCAAATTGGGTTGGATGTTGAAATAGGCTCCAAGACTGCAGAGCCATGAATCCAGCTTATCCTCCTTATGGGACTCATCAAATTTTGAGACAGGGACCTCTGTATCCAAATTTCAGGATTGTGCAAATGGTATACTGTGTTGCTGAGGCAACTGAAGCAGTTGTTATTGCTGTAGAGTCAATTGTTGTGTAGTCACCATCTGCTGAAACATAGGCATCATGTCGTGCATCATCTTAGCCTGGAAGTCATTTTATTGGTGTCTTTGTTCAGCAGGTTACTCTGCCAGGAACTCACAATATTGGCATTGTTGTTCTTGCAACTAATCTGCCAAGAGCTTAATGAGAATGGACTACTGGAAAGTGTCTGAGTCTCTTGGACCAGAGAGATTATGCTGGAAAAATTGCTCACAGACATGGATTTAAAACAGTAATTCCACCAGAAAAATGCGGACAAATTTTGAATCCCATGGGTTTTGTCAATTTTCTGTGAAAATTTGCATGTGCTGAAAATCCCACTAATTTTGGCATATTGCAACTTTCAAGTGGATGGATCTTAGAAATCAGCGGAAAATTTGCTGCTTTTCAGCTAGAAACTGTGGAAGGATTCTGGAAACAGATTTTTTTCTAGAATTTAAATACATTACACAGAAAAGTTACAGAAATTCTGTTGATTTTTCAAATATGTAAAATGTGGAAATCTCAGAACTGAAATCTGCACAAAATCGAATGATTTTGAGATATAAGTATCCCAGTAATCTGTAAGTAAGGCCTAGAAGTCAACTGTGCACATCTTCTTTGAAATCTCAGTGAAAAGTTTGCTGAGTTAAAAGGGAATTCTGGGTTGGAGAAGCTCCAAGAAGAACCATAATTACAAAACACAAAAGAGGTCTTGTCATCAAGTTCTAATACCAATAGATATGTGCACAAATTGTAACAGAAAATGAAACAGTCACATAAGAAAAAAAATGACAGACAAATTGTTGAACTGTATACCCTGTACATTCTACATTTCATGAGGTATATACACGATTATAAAATTGGCAGGTGAAGTATTCTATGTCGTGGTAGTTGAGACACCCCCTTTGACTAAGTCTCCTGTATTCAAATTTACAATACAGTAATTGAAATAGGTGAGATACACAAAATTTATTAATTAAAAATAAACAAGAAAAGAAGAGGGAAGTACAAACGTATCTTGGACTAAGTCAACTAGGAAAATAAGTTTCATTATATTAATCGGCTAGAGTACCCAATAGCATCAAGAAGGGCTTTCAACTTTCAACTTTACAGGACAGTTATCTCACTAATTCTACATAAATATAGCACCACACCATTAGCAACGTATAATCTGAAAAAATGGTCAAGGAAAGATCCCTAAAGGAGCTAGAATGCAGGTTAAAAATTAACATGAAAAAACAGGAATTAAGTTCCCTCCAAACCATCATCCCCATGAGATCAAATCAACATTAATGAATGGAAGGTCAACTGAGAAGAAGAACCTTGATGGCAGTCAAAAGATACAGATAGATTGAAGTTGAATTCCAAAAAGGTTTGGCTGCAACAGGATGATAAGAGCACAATAAAGTAATATATCTACCACAAAACCCTGTCAATAAGTCAGGTAGTTGGAAATATAGAACACAAAACCAATGTTGCAAACATCAGCGGGATAAAATCGGAACGGGTTCAAAAAACCAAAAAAACGTAAAAATCGGGAAAATATCGGTAAAAATCGGCAAACATCGGCTCGGCCAAAAATTCGTGATATCAAGATAAAATCAGGATGTTATTGAGATGTTCGCAACACTGCACAAAACTTATTGGCTGTCTCAAATAAATATAAGGAAGCTCCACATGATTATATAGTTGAAAGGCTTCTCCAATGGTAGGGAAAAAATTAATTATTGGTACGATGAAGACCAGAGTCATTGTCCGCCTTCCTATGAGCCAACACTAGATTTGTCTAATAGAAATGGAAGAAATGTAAAAAAATTGACCAAATAGCAAAAGGCATGGATTGCAAAGGCCAACAAAATAAGGCAAAAGGAAAGCATAAGAGAAGATGAAGAAAGAGGAAAAGTATAGAAGATGAATGTTGTTATAGAAGTTAGGATCAAGGAAATATCTCAAGACAAGTTGACTGAACATACAGGATGCCTTCCAACATGTAATGTGAAACAAATATAGGTAAGGGTATTTTATCTGCACACTCTCTGATAATGCCCTCAGTTAGCAATATAAGCACGACCAACAGTCTAAGGACAAGAAGATCTTCAATATGGATATCAAATATAAGAGGACAAGAGGTAACTAAAAATGCATATATAATTTGTTTTCGGTGAGAAATGAAAAAATGCTTTTGCTTGGATCTAATTTGGAAACAGCATGTTTAGACACTGTAGTTACCAAATCCAGTGATCATTTTTCATCATTTGCATAATTAATATCGTTTGTCTCTTGCTTTGTTAATTTTAGGGAAAAGCATGCTTAAAATCTTTGTTTATAAGACTAGATACTGGCATATGGGGAGGCCGCAAGAGTACTGCATGGGCAGCCCTTAAAGAAAATGAATGTGCAATGGATAAAGAACTAAAAAGATCAATCGAGCATGTCCTAGCAAGGCAATAACCTGTAGCTGTGTTCAGAACTGTTTATTGTCCTTTGTTTTCTTGTGGCAATGGTAAACATTTTGAGGTTAGAATCTGAAAATTAAATTCATTAGTTGATTGGGTGCTTGTTGAAAGGATTATGCAACAAGTGCCAGGCCAATATTAGGTGATTGTCAAAGTGATTATTCAACAACAATGCACCCAAGGCAATATAAGCATATAAATTTTACATATTATTTCAGTACATCTTTGTAACTACTATTTGAAGAATGGCAAAAATTCATGGATGCTGTTCACATGTCGAACAAGAACAAATATTTAGAACTATGGTTCCGAAAGACTGAGCTCCATACAAGGAAAGTTCCTTAAAATATTCCTGCCTTTTCCTACTATTTGTCTGGAAGTAGCTGTTGCCAACTGGACCAAAACTCAGGTATAGAAGGCAAAAAATGGAACTGCTAAATGCGTTAAAAGTTTAGGGATTTTCCTTTTGCAAGTTTTCCAAAAGCCAAACCTTCATTCATACAAAGTTCTGTTTAGATACTCTTCAAGCAACCAAGAAGTAAGCAACTCTTCTATTACATGCCAACATTTAATACAAAAGAAAAGTAAAGTATTTTGCCACCCTTGAACATACCTATACTATGATAAATGAATTTATTACTTTATGAATTGAAGAGATTTGACCCTTATCAGTAAAACAATGATCCAATACAACAAATCACTAATGAAAACAGCAACTTTACCTGTAGGCTGTGAAATGTGAGGCCTTCTCTGAAGTCAAAGGTACCGCCTTGCCATCGACTTCTCTGTCAGTTTGCCGGTGATTCAGCTTGAAACCTAATCTGGGACTCCCCTCCGAACTCTCTACCAAACCATCACTAGATGCCGAATCCATTTCCCCCCAACAACTTCCATCCACATCCTCACTCTCAGTTCTGCTCAAGTCTTGCTTTGGCATTGGGAGTGGCAGCGGAGGTGACATATCATAATGGCTGAGGCCTAGCGGTGACATGCTTCCGGGAGCCTCAATCCGGCCACCACCAGCAGGCAGATCATGAGGCAAGGGAAGGGGCTGCGCTCCTAAATTACGGGGGGTCCGGGTAACCGGGGTGGAAGGCGAGGGGGAGGGGCAGGGGGATTGCCATTGCCAGTGCCAGTGCCAATCCCCAGGAGAACCATACTCGGAGGCGAGATCCAGGCTGGGTCTCGCCGGGCCCCCAATTATCAACTCATCATCAGAAAGGTGCCTCAATTTCCTTGCACGGGTGAGCTTGGGGGATGAAGAACAAGAAACAACAGCAGCAGCAGCAGCCTCAGCAGCAGCTGCCTTGGGAGAATCCTTGCGGCTCCTCAAAATATCCTGCAAACTGCGCTTGCTTTTGGTTTTCCCGTTCTTTGAATGTGATTTGTTCCACCAATGCATTATGGAGATCATCCAAATGCAACAAATTGAAACTCCTCTTATCTTCCTCTGCTGTCTACAATTTAACAGACTCTGAAACAATGTAGGACGATTTCACTGGTGAGAGAATTAGGGCTTCTTGTGCTAAGATTCTTCTGTTTTCACCGCTGGTTTGCAACAGATAAATTAACACAGTAGGTCACTAAATAACCCTGACCAGAGAGCATTTGTCGACGCATACCTTGTCATCAGAAGATTTTTACCTTCAAATGTACAGAATTGTGACACCAACTAACCCTTGCTGCCATGGTCGTGACCATACGCTAACTACCAGTGAAAATCCGGATAATTAACTATACTGGTCGTCAGTACCGGTTTTCCGCTCCGCTCGATCCTTGATGATGTTCTCCTCCTAGTGCTTGTCTGAGCAAGCTTCTCCCTTGGAAACGGAAACGAAGATTTAGAAGGCAAAGATCGGTTGCGTACGGATAGGGTCTGGCTGGCGACAATGAGACGGAATGAAGAGCGTTGCTGAATATGATGACTTTTTACCGTCAAACAATCAAAGTCAGAGCTTAACCAACCATGAATGGTTAGATGATGATTAATAGTTAATTTTATTTGTTCCATATTTTTTCAATTCTGGAAAGCCTCTCTGCACCTCACTTACTAGATATTTGTAAATCTCCATTTGCCTTTGACTACCTGCAGAGTATGCGTTTGACTGGACCAAATTGGAGTATGTGCATTTATTTTTGTGGAAAGTATTCTAATGGTAAACTTTGAAGGTGGTGTTTTCATATATATATATTCATTTGTTTGTGGTAATAAAAGCATTTTTTTTTGCATATTTATATGATTTAAAATTGGTTTATTAGATTTATTAATCTAATAAAAGGATATTTTTGCATATTTATATTGTCGTTTAAAATTTGATTAGGATTTAATATTAAAAAGAATTTATTTTTATTTTTTTAATATTAATGTAGTTTAATTTTAAAATTAAATAATTATGATGTAAAAATTGTTTTTTTTTAATTTATTTTAGATGGTTAGGATTAATGTGATTCTTTCATATAACTCTCCACTGATATAATGGCTTATTATCAAATATATTGTTATAATGGTTTATATTGTTATAATGGTTTTCTTACTCTTGCTTTTAGATTGAGAGAATGAGATGTTTTATAAGATGAAAAAAAACACCAAATTGTAAAACTTAAAAAGTGTTTTCAGGTTATGTTTCCTCTTTTATATGAATTTAAATTATTTTTAACTTATTAACAGCGATACAATATGTCTATTTATTTTAGAATAAGATTTCTATAATTTTAATTTAATTATCAATAATAATATGTGGATATATGAATTTAAACTATTTTTAATTTATTAAGTGCAACATAACATGGGTTTATGTCCACAATTTTAATTTAATTATCAATAAATAGTACGTGGACAATAGGGATTTAACATTCATGGAATATCTATGAAATATATTTTTAGTAATAGACAAAATAAAGAGTTGAAATTTATCTCAAAAATATTTATGCTTTTTTTGCTTCTTAATTTAATTAAAAAAATGTTCACAAGTGTCAATAAATTCTTATTGCTTATTATTGTTTTGCTATGTTTTTCTTGTTTATATATGTATGTTTACCAATAATAATAATAGTTATTTTAAATAAAGTTATAATTTAGTTGATTTTGTAATTTATTTTAATTTTTAATAATATATAATAAAATAATAATTTAAATAATTACAAAAAAAAATCTTATTTTGCCTAATACTATATATCAAAATTAAAAATAAAATTAACATTATATATTAAAATAAAATAATTTAAAAACTTAAACTAGATGTCATATCATCTAAGAACTCAAGCCCTTGGAAATTAAATTAATGATAACTTTTGACAAATACAATGACATTTTTGTCCTATGCTTTTTAAAGACAACATGAAATTATGATTCAATGCAATGAATGTGTCATTGATTACATTTTTGTTTTATTTTTAAGAATAATATAAAATTATAATTATATTAATATAATAATTAATTATTATTTTTTAATTATTAAAATGATAGAATTGATTACATTTTTCATTTATTTTTAAGAATAATGTAAATTTATAATTATATTAAATATAACAATTAATTATTAGTTTTTTTATTAAAACAATATTTTTTTTAATTTAGTTTACTTTTATTATATCATACACATCAAAACATTACAATGCTTGTTTTTTGGCTTTGGCAAGCCATTTCCAAAGGGAAGTATCAGAAACTTAATAACAAAATAAGGACTGCCTCAAGTGGGGAAACCAGTCATAAGTAGAGTGTATTAGGAGCTGCCCAAGATGGGAAACCAGCATGTCTAGTTTTGAGACTGAAATTGAAACATAACAAAAAAAAAAGTTCCATAACATTTGCAAACTAGATAACGCCAGAAGATAGTTGGAGTAAGAGGTGAGCACCCAGCAGTTGGACCTAAGGTAAGTCGTCATTCTTCTCAGGAAGGTTGGGAGCTTCTTCCACGATCTTGCAAGCATAAAGAGACTCGTCCTCCTCCTTGTTAGGCTCGTGGACAGAAGGAGGTAGAAGCAACACCTGGGCAGTTGGCGAGTTGGAGGAGGTTGCATGTAAGTTGGTGTCGTCTTCCTTGCCGTCCTCATCACTGCTTGAGCCATGATCACTGCGAGAACCAGAGCCACTGCTGGAGCGATGACTGTTGCTGGAAGCGCTCTGCACAGGCAGGGCTTTCATATTGTGGGGAATGGAAACAGGTGCAGACTAAATTGTGGATTTTTGAGGGCCTTTTTGGGACAAAGACCAGAGGATTTAGGCGGGGGATTAGGGAGACGAAGGGACAACTAAGCAAAGAGGTTGACAGGGTTGAGCATACTCGGCTCTTCCCAATCCACGGAGAGGTTCACCTACCTGCCAATGGCCATTGACGAAGGGGGTCTAGAGGAGAGGCCATGCCCACCAGTGCAACGGCATCTCATTTTGTGTCGCCTTGGCATGTTGAGCGAGTGAGAGGAAGCTCGAGACAGGGAGGGGATGCTTCCAGGTGCAACAGAGGAGCACCCGCAATGAGACCTCGCAGAGAGGCAACCACACTAAGACTGAGCAGAGCTGAGAGCCGAGGGCAAAAAAGAAATGCAAGAGGCAAACACAGAGAGCTGGATGGAGAGACGAATGGAGGTCGGAGGAGCGCAAAGGGTAGATTTAAGAGCCATTGATGCAGGACGAGGTCGAGTTAATGCACAGTAGCGAAAGAACGTCGTGTGAGAGCTGGCAAGGGTGGTAATAAAGGGAGCCATGCTCCAGCATTTATCAGTCGAGGGGTGACCATGTGCAGGCGCATGGGGCGGACAAGTGCCTTGCCACATGGCATCCAAGTAGCCCATCTTCTCAGTGCTGAGCACCCTCATCTGGGATATTAAAATGATATTTAATAATTATTAAATTAATGATTAAAATGATATTTTATTTAATTTATTCATAAAATATATTACATATTATTATATTTAAATAATTAATTATAAGTTTATCAGTATATTTATCTCTATTATATTTTATAAAACATGTCATTTCAATGTATAAATTGATAATTAATTATTATATTAATTAATTATAAATTTATTTTATAAAATTATAGTTAAATTATCCTTCATAGTTAAATGTGATTGTTTTATGAAACATATTGTCAACACTATCTAAATAGTCAAATTAATAATTAATTTGTAAAAGTTGTATATTTTTATGTGATTGGTTTATAAAGAATAGTTTAAATGTTTTTAATTTTAAAAGGAAAATGACTTTTTCCAATTTCTAATGTTATTTACTTTATCTCTTTTCAATTTAATCGATTATTTTATGCATGATACTAGAATATTTTGTTATTATTATTTGTTTTATCTCATCTCTCTTAAGCTCACAATAGTGGGATTTTTTTATTGATTTATAAAGATGTTATGTTTCATAATTCCCTTTCTTAAAGTAAGTATTTAGTGTTTTTGCATTGAGAATTTTAAGGGGAATTTGCTGCCCTGGTCATGATCACATTAGTGATGTCATTGTGGTTTTCTATCTATAGAACATGATTATTTGTCAATTTGACATTATTAATGTTGTCATGAATATTCATTGGCTCCACGTAATGGTGGGCCAACTTTGTTTCTTTTCACCAAAAAGGTTTTTGACTCTTCATTTTAAAACCCCGTGAAAGTTTTCCCTGTGAACATGACACTAACACCTTGATAAAACAAAGTCTACATTGCAAAGTAATGTTTTCATGATTCAACAATTGTATCCAATTATGATTCCCACATTTCCACACAATTTGAGTTCAAAGGTCTTTACTTCAATTAGAGTGCGCGCACCCAAAAAAAAAAAAAAAAAACCTTTACTTTTCTCCTAAAATTAATCACTCGTATTATGGTTTTAAGTATTACAAACATCAAAAAAATTAATCTAATCCCAAGATATCATATGGAGTAAAATTGTCCAAAATATATTATAAAATAATCTATAAAAACAAAAAAAAAGGCATAATTTTTAAAACATTTCCCAAAAACTGTGATCTCGATCATTTACTTTATACTTACTCTAATTATAACAATATTCAAAATATTGTTGCAAACTATTAAATTACTTAAATTATGTTTTAAAATAGATTGTTATATAATTTGTATGATGAAATGGTTCATATAAATTTGTTAATTATTTGGCATTTTTTTGGAAAATTTGGGGCTATTGTCTTGTAAAGCCCATTTCAAGGGCAAGTTTGTTTTTGGTGATTTGGGGTCCTACAACTTCCTAAACCCATTTGGGACATTGAATACTTGTTTTGGGGGTTGAAACTTTGTTTGGTAGCTTACAACCTCTCAACATTATTTGACGTGTGAAGTTTGTATGACGAAGTTATGCCTCCCACAAGTTGACTTATGCTTTTGATCGCCATGATACTCAATCATATGTGGATTTTCAAGAAGATTCTAGATGGTCTAAACCCTAATCATATACAACTAACAAGGCGTGTTGAACATTGGGAGATTAAGAATGGAAGGGTTTCTTTTCTTGTTGTATTGATTTACTATTCCATTGTTGAGCAAAAAGGAAATGGGAAATTGAAGTGGAACAAAGAAAGTAAAATACCTTAAAGCAACCATACATGTTAGAATGTCAACAACAACTCCAAGAGTTCGTGTTTCCTTGTAATTGCAATTCATATCCGAGAAAAAAAGAACAAGGCATAATCCTAATCTTCTAATTAAATTTTTCTCATGTTAGATTTCCCGAAGTACATGGTGTGTTCACTGTATATGGCTTAATATTTTATTTTAACTTCTTCTATTCCACTTCCAACTCATCTTAATATTTTAAACACTAAACTAATAATATTTCAAAAAAAAAGGAAAAAAAAAAAAACACATCTATCTTTCTCAAAATAACACAAATGCAACACTATTAACAATCTTTGTAAGATAAAACACTTTAACAAGCTAACAACAACATTAGTTGGCCAATTATTTATTTATATTTCTCATAGTAAAACAAATGCAACACTATTCAACATATTAACAAAGTAAAATACTTTAACAATTATGAAATTTTTTTAGAGAATTGATAACTTCAAAATATTATATATCAAAATGACATCAATTACAATTATTTCATAAATGTTACAATAATCCAATTACAACATATCTATAAAGACTTATACCTACACAATGGAAAAAATGTTCAAAGTGAAATGTTCACCAAACACTTTAAGCTAAAATTCAAAAAAAAAAACAAACATACCTACATACTTAAAACCCTATGAAAAATACAACATCACATTAAAAATCAACCCTCATTTAAATTTAAGTAACTTCGTAAAAGATACAACATCACATTTATTTAAATTTAAATAAAAAATCACATTGAAATTTTTTAATTAAAAGTAATAACTTGTTGCGTGCGAGAACTAAGTCAAGTTCAATACCTAGGTGAACAAACACCTGAAACTAATTATTTAAATATCAAAATTATGTCCACGAACTTAATAATGTATTTTTGTTATCTGATAGTTTGTTACTTCAATATGAGGAATGGCACGTCTTGTTATAAACTGATAACAGCAAATGGGGACACAATACGAAAAACCTCGCTGGTCATTAAAAAGAAAAAAACCTCGTTTTGCTAAAGTGTGAAATCAAGAATACGTAAACCCTTAATGGTCTTAGAAAACCCTCGTTTTCCTAAAAATCCTATATGTGAAATCATGTATCTTCATATGATAAGATAAGCATAAATAACTCTTTTATAATAACTTCTTTAAAAAAATGTTTAAATATATAAGCAATTCCAACTTATTATTATTTACAAACTCGGCATGCAAATAAGTTAAAAATATATTATTTTAATAAAGTTGTTCAAATTGAAGTATTTTCAAGTCCTCGACCTAAGATACCAACAAAAGGTGTAGGTCGAGTCAAGTCAAGTTAAATGTATAGAATATGTTAGTGGACATGTGCATGAGATATTTGCTAATGTCACACCTTTAGAAGTCATATTTATATTTTTATAAGTATTAAATTATTTAAAAATATATAGTTAATTTTTTAATTAAAAAATTATTTAAATTTATTAGTATAAAGTTTATTAATCTAATTTCTTGATGAGGTAATAGAGAAAGTGCATGGGGCACCTCGTGGCCCATGATGATCAACCGTTGGCATCTAGGTCGAGGGTCAACCCTCTTGCCCTCTCACTTTATTTGGCGTACGGGGAGGAGTAATGGTATGCGTGTGGAATTTAGTAGCGCCTCGACCAGTACAGGAGACGTCGTTCTAAGGTCGAGGATGGTGGACAGGGACTTCATTCGTGTTTCGTTTTGGCTTCATGCTCTTGCTTGGTTCTTTGCTCGCTAGCAAAGGAAGCGTCGTCGTTTTCGTTGGGTAGGGTGGTGCCCTCGGAAACAAGGTTCGCCCCCAGGCTATTGGCTCTGCAAATTGGTAACTTTCCTGCTGCAAGGTTTTTTTTGTGAGTTTATATGTGGTTTTTGACTCTGGTTCCCAGTGGAATTGGCCTTCTGGAGCTTCTAGTAGAGTTGGGTATTGGTGTTCTACAGTTATGGTTCTTTCGGTGGTTGGAGTGGACCGCGTAAGCAACATTGCTTCTAGGAGTGGTGGTGGTTCTCTAGATGGCTTTCATCTTCTGGTTGTTGGGCCCATAATTGGGTTGTTTGGATACTCCGAGTGAAGTTTTCTATGTCTTTTGGAGGGGATGGAGCAAGAATCTGTAATATCCCTGGCTTAAGCCACCGTAAAAACTCTCATAAAATAAGGTTTCTTAAATAATTAAATACTATTTATTATTATATTGATATTACATGAAGAATATTCTTGTAATTGATGATTATAAGAATATTGGAAGAATTATTTCTTAATTATTTTATTTATAAGAATTTATATTCTTCTATGGAAATAAATTATATTTCCAAGTTGGTATATTTTATGAGTTTTAGAAATAATGATTAATAGATTTGGAAAAAGTATGGATAAGTGATATTTTGCTCATAAGGAAAAAGAAAATCTACCCTTAAAAATAAAAGCATGAGAGATTTATGGAGTGCTTTTCTGATTTAGGAAAAATCAGATTTATGGAGGCTTTATGGAATGCTTTTATAATTTAGAAAAGCTGGAATGCTTTTATGATTTAAAAAAGCTGGAATTCTTTTATGATTTATAAAAGTTATTTCATTTTATTAATTCTATTGATTATAATCCTATGAGAGAAATAAAAGAGGAGAATACATGGAGAATGGAGCCAAGGAAGAGGAAGAGAGTATTCCAAGCATGCATCAAGAGATAAGTAACCATATTCTTTGAAAATGCTTTTGTTTGGATATGGGCCATGATGATATAATGAATGAATTTATTTGCAAGAAAAATTTCATGTGATAAAGAATTAAGATTAATTATTTAGTAAATCTCTATACAATTTTATTCATAGAGTAATAAGTGTCTTATTCATTGAATTATGAGAATAATTCATGTGTTGTGAATTGATAAAATATTTTCATGGCTAAATAATTCTGTGAATTACATGAGTTATTAGAAAATAGGGTCTAAGTATGACTTTGTATCTCGAAAACCGAAATAGATAGAAAAAACGTGAAAGATGTTTTTGTAAAAGAGGATTTTATGACCAAAAGCCTCTTTTAAAAATTCATTTCCCATGTCTCGAAAACCGTGTCCTAAATGAATGTAAAATAACGGAGAATTAATTATTACTTAAATCTAGAAAAATGAGCTCCAACAATTCATTTTAATCTTCCAAACCGTAACACTTGTGTAAAAACCGATAGAGGTTATTTTTAATGAACCCATTAGAAATCGAAACCTCTTTGGGTTTTCCAAAAATTGTTTCCATTTGGTTGGA
This sequence comes from Pinus albicaulis, assembly GCA_034641835.2. Classification (NCBI taxonomy): domain Eukaryota; kingdom Viridiplantae; phylum Streptophyta; class Pinopsida; order Pinales; family Pinaceae; genus Pinus; species Pinus albicaulis. Next base: position 562,815,412 of record CM076572.1, read on the forward strand.
AACCCTGTCTAAATTTGATGAAAAAAACAGGAAATTATTTAATATTTAAATCTGGAACAATGGGCATCAAAGATTCATTCAAATCTGAAAAACCATGACATCTGTGACAAAAATGAGAGAGGTTATTCTTATTATGTCTGTTCCAAACAAAAATCTCTTTTTGTTTTATGAAATTATTTTCCATATGTTCACAATACCCATCCAAATTGGATGACTAAAACAGGAAAAACAGAGTGAAACATAGTGCTTCCATTTCATTGTTCAATGAGATAAGAATAATTTTTTATGTACATATAGACATAATAATTATGTTGATGATTATTTACAAGGAATTAATTTATATAATTATCAAGTATATGCATTAAAAGTTTTAAAAATAAATATTGGACTCTTGAAGAGAGTATGTGTTTAGGTGCACATGAATAAGATCTAGTATATTTGATCTACTATAAATTATTATGTGATTTTACATGCATGAGGAGCTTGAGTCATGTAAAAATATACAAATAACTTATGTGAGGGGTAGCTCACATAAAACTTTTGTGTAAAAAACAATTGGTTGTGTTATTTGAGAAGGATTTGTTATTCATGTTATTTTTTGAGCAAATATTACAAATCTCTCTAATATGTGAAATGATAAGAAAATATTATCTATTTCATGCATAATAGCTATTGAGTTATCTATCTTTTGGAAAAATAATAATTAAAGTGTTAAATTCCTTGGAAAATAAATATATATAATCGTATGCAAGGAAGCAATTATTGGGTTAGAACTCTTCAAAAAGAATAGAAGAGAAAAATATATCCTTGTATTTATTATTGGATTAGATTCTTAGAGAGGAAAAATAGCAATCACGTGCTTTATTATGTAAGATTATTTAGAGAAACATATATATTCTTGGATGCATGGAAAAACTATAGTTTTAGGATTAGATCTTTTGGATGAGAGGGAAATTTCCCTTTGAATGCATGGAAAAATAATTGGTATGCGTTTGACCCCTGGGAAAAGAAATGTGTTTATTTTTCCATGAAATATGTATTTAGTTTCTTTTGGAAAGAAATATATGTTTTACATGAAAGAATAAAAAGTCTATGCTATTACATGCACAAAATTATAACTAGTATGTTAACTTGGTTTGAAATAAAGCTTGCATTGTTATAAGTATAGTCAATGTGAATAGCTCTTGTGTGGAAAAGATGTCTTTGGAACATTCATATGCATAAGTATAGAATCTGTTGTGTTAATCCCTATGGAAAATAAAACGTAAGAGTAGACAAAAAGGAAATTGCTTGTTGGGATAGTTATCTTGAAACTTGTTATGCATTTTCTTGCGAGGTTATTGGGGTATGTTACAACTGGTATTAGAGCAAATGGTTGCAACACTGGCGCCTTTTGGGAATCATTATGAAAAGAAAAAGTAGAGGTATGATGCTAGTGGGCATCATCTTAGGTATGATTTTAATTAAACTTGTAGTATACTACAATTAACATGAGATGCATGGTGTCTGATTAATGACCGCATGAAATAATAGAAAGTTATAATGTCTCTTTAAAATTTGTGCTCATGAAATTTGAATATGGATATGGATAAAAGACAATAAAACTTCTATTGTACCTATGAACCATCTTGAGCACTCACTGCTTATATTTCAGATTAATTACCAATCTTTGCATACATAATATGAGAAAAATGATTATGGTGCATTAGGAAAAAAAAAAACAAACAAACATGGCTAACGTTACCATGCACTGCCTATAAAGAATGAATACATGTATGGTTGGTGTGATAACTAAATAATTTAGAAGTTGGGGTTGACCCTAAAGAGGACAATGGAATGTTGAAAACAAAATATATATATATTTGAACGAAACTCTTTAGTTGTTAAAAATAAGCAATGAGTGAAGTAGAACTCACATAGTAAACTTAAAGTCAATGAAAAAATCATAGTAGCATAATTGTGGGTTCTCTTTCTTCATTTAGAGTTGTAGAGGAAAGGTTGCATTCCATGTGTTCGACAAAAAGTGGTAATCGAGATCCACAATTTTGTTGTTTTAAATAATTGCATCCGTGGAAGTTTTGGATGTGATGCATCTTAACATTAAGGGATATTCATACCTTGAGATCATGTAACTCTCATGTTGATAACAAGAAAAATCTATATTCAGACTTGGATCCATAATTTGGTCGACTTTCCTGATTAGACTCTCCTATAGGGATTGTTGGTTGTGTTGTTGGCAGAAATTTTACCATTGATGATATGAATATGATTCATGCTATTCTATAAATTCTAGTTTTACTATCTCTCATAGTTTAAACATATTTATGAAAATTTATTTCATGACCGCTAACTAGTCCCCCAATGGCGGTAGATTGTATGCTTGCCAAATATTTGGTAGAATGTCTCATTGACCATATATTTCATGCTTGCAAATTGTTGTTATAATTCCAAGATGAATGTAGATTGCATGCTTGCAAACTGTTTGTTGGAATGTCGAATTGGTTGTAGATTGCACGTTGGCACACTATTTGAAAAAAGTCTACAACGGTTGTAGATTACATGATTGCAAATTATTTTCCCAAAATTCCTCAATGGTTGTTGCTTACATGGCTGCACGCTAATGGCAAGGAAAGAAAAAAATCACATTTTTTGTCCTAGTGTTCAATGGGACTGTTAGTTCTGTACAATATTGATGGTTGCTAAGGTGAGACCTTAAATAAAGTATAATTCTATGGTATGAGAGATATGTTAATGTATTTGCATTATTATTATTAAGTGGAAATTTGGAATGTATACCACCTATATTACATGTGATGAATTATTGTCAATGTACTTTGACAAATTATGGAACCCATGTTGTGGGTCAAGTATAGATGCATGGTGTACATAAATGTTCCTTTGCCTTAATGATAATATGCAAATGGAAAATTATGTAAGTTACAATGGATTTGTAGACATTGACTATTTTTAGACATTGAATTTTTATTGGATTCAATGGCTATGGAAGCTATGATGGGATTGATGTAATGAGGTAATATTTTATTTTATTGTTGAGTTAATGAATACTTTGGTTGGGGTATTCAGGAAATAACTCTAGAGTTTTAGAAGACTTCTTGCCAGCTTATGAAAAGCTATTGGTGGTTAAGTTCAACATGGACCTTCCCTAAAAGTCTCCTAAAAATCCCTAGGAGAAAATAATAAAGAGGAAATATTAACATAATGGGAGAGAAATATTATGTTAATGACTTAGTTGGAGATAAATACTAAGTGGGGTAAAATAAAGCATAGTGGAAGAGAAAGGCATGTTTTAAAGAAAAAGAAGAGTATCTTTTTCGAAAAATATAAAACAAAAAGGCCTAGGCAAAAAGGTTGGCAGACCTTAAAGCAGGACGCTACTAAAAATCTGCTGGGAAGAAATCACCAAGGAATCAATGAGGTTGTTGATTCTAGTGGCAAGTAGATCTTAGCTCGATGGGTAACTATTTGATATAGTTCATGGTTGGGTGAAATATGCTCGGTTCCTCAATAATTCTTAGAAATTAACTACGGTTAGATGAAATTATGTCTATGTTCAAAATTATCTAAAGATGTTGGATGTTACAATAGATTGTAAATTTCAAGTCTCAAAGTTGTTGCATGTGTTATAGTTTTGCATGCATGATATATAAAATTATCTTAGCAACAATGTCGATGAAATAGGTTGTGTTTGTAGGCTTTTATGAGAAAGTGAACATGTCAAATATGACTTATCTATATGCATGCATAGAGGAAATTAATTGAAATATATAGGCGACTGAAATAACTCATGATAGATAAAATAATGAGTTATTGAACTTTAAATTCCTGACATACTAAAGGAACATGGCTGGAGATTAATGCCGTGAGTTTGAATTTGAATGAAATTACTGTGGGAGAGAAAGACAGTAATTTGCAAAGGAAATGGTTGGAGATAAATACCATGAGTTTGAATTTGATTGAAATTATTGTGGGAGAGAAAGACAGTAATTTCCAAAAACATTAGTGGGAAAGAAAGACTAGTGTAACTCCTAAATAAAATGCAACGTGCACTTGATAGAGTTTTTCTTATCATTTTGATGATTAAAGGACTAAGTTCACCTTGAGTTTTTGGTGGAATTATTATGATTTAAGTATTCTTTTACATTGCCTAAAAAAATTGGTAATGAAAATTAAAGGTTAATGTTCTAACAAGAGAAGAACATCGAGGACGATGTTCTTTTTAGGGGGGGAGTTTGTAATATCCCTAGCTTAAGCCACCATAAAAACTCTTATAAAATAAGGTTTCTTAAATAATTAAATATTATTTATTATTATATTGATATTACATGAAGAATATTCTTGTAATTGATGATTATAAGAATATTGGAAGAATTATTTCTTAATTAATTTATTTATAAGAATTTATATTCTTCTATGGAAATAAATTATATTTCCAAGTTGGTATATTTTATGAGTTTTAGAAATAATGATTAATAGATTTGGAAAAAGTATGGATAAGTGATATTTTGCTCATAAGGAAAAAGAAAATCTACCTTTAAAAATAAAAGCATGAGAGATTTATGGAGTGCTTTTCTGATTTAGGAAAAACTGTAATGCTTTTATGATTTAGAAAAGCTGGAATTATTTTATGATTTTATAAAAGCTATTCCATTTTATTATTTCTATTGATTATAATCCTATGAGAGAAATAGAAGAGGGGAATGGGAGAATACATGGAGAATGGAGCCAAGGAAGAGGAATAAAGTATTCCAAGCATGCATCAAGAGATAAGTAACTATATTATTTGAAAATCCTTTTGTTTGCATATGGGCCATGATGATATAATGAATTAATTTATTTGCAAGAAAAATTTCATGTGATAAAGAATTAAGATTAATTATTTAGTAAACCTCTATACAATTTTGTTCCTAGAGGAATAAGTGTCTTATTCATTGAATTATGAGAATAATTCATGTGTTGTGAATTGATAAAAGATTATCATGGCTAAATATTTCTGTGAATTGCATGAGTTATTAGAAAATAGGGTCTAAGTATGACTTTGTATCTCCAAAACCGAAATAGATAGGAAAAAAGTGAAAGAGGTTTTTGTAAAAGAGGATGTTATGACCAAAAGCCTCTTTTAGATTTTAAAATTTTGTTTCCCATGTCTCAAAAATCGTGTCCTAAATGGATGTAAAATAACATGGAATTAATTATTATTTAAATCTGGAAAAATGAGCTCCAAAGATTCATTTGAATCTTCTAAACCGTAACACCTATGTAAAAACCGAGAGAGGTTATTTTTAATGAACCCATTAGAAACAGAAACCTCTTTGGGTTTTCCAAAAACCTTTTCCATTTGGTTGGAAACCATGTCTAAATTTGATGACAAAAACAGAAAATTATTTAATATTTAAATCTGCAACAATGGGCATCAAAGATTCATTCAAATCTTAAAAACCATGACACCTGTGACAAAAATGAGAGAGGTTATTTTTATTATGTCTGTTCCAAACAAAAGCCTCTTTTGTTTTTATGAAATTCTTTTCCATATGTTCACAATACACATCCAAATTGAATGACTAAAACAGGAAAAACAGAGTAAAACATAGTGCTTCCATTTCATTTTTCAATGAGATCAGAATAGCTGTTTATGTACACATAGACATAATAATTATGTTGATGATTATTTACAAGGAATTAATTTATATAATTACCAAGTATATGCATTAAAAGTTTTAAAGAGAAATATTGGACTCTTTAAGAGAGTCTGTGCTTAGGTGCACATGAATAAGATCTAGTATATTTGATCTACTAGAAATTATTATGTGATTTTACATGCATGAGGAGCTTGAGTCATGTAAAAATATATAAATAACTTATGTGAGGGGTAGCTCACATAAACCCTTTGTGTAAAAGACAATTGGTTGTGTTATTTGAGAAGAATTTGTTATTCATGTTATTTCTGGAGGAAATATTACAAATCTCTCTAATATGTGAAATGATTAGAAAATATTATCTATTTCATGCATAATAGCTATTGAGTTATCTGTCTTTTGGAAAAATAATAATTAAGATGTTAAATTCCTTGGAAAATAAATATATATAATTGTATGCTAGGAAGCAATTATTGGGTTAGAACTCTTCAAAAAGAATAGAAGAGAAAAATATATCCCTGTATTTATTATTGGATTATATTCTTAGAGAGGAAAAATAGTAATCACGTGCTTTATTATGTAAGATTATTTAGATAAACATATATATTCTTGGATGCATGGAAAAATTATAGTTTTGGGATTAGATCTTTTGGATGAGAGGGGAATTTCCCTTTGAATTCATGGAAGAATAAGTGGTATGCGTTTGACCCCTGGGAAAAGAAATGTGTTTATTTTTCCATGAAATATGTATTTAGTTTCTTTTGGAAAGAAATATATGTTTTACATGAAAGAATAAAAAGTCTATGCTATTACATGCACAAAATTATAACTAGTATGTTAACTTGGTTTGAAATAAAGCTTGCATTGTTATAAGTATACCCAATGTGAATAGCTCTTGTGTGGAAAATATGTCTTAGGAAAAGAACATGCATTCATATGCATAAGTATAGAATCTATTGTGTTAATCTCTTTGGAAAAGAAAACGTAAGAGTAGACAAAAAGGAAATTGCTTGTTGGGATAGTTATCTTGAAAGCTTGTTATGCATTTTCATGCACAATATTATTATCTAGTATGTTATCTTTCCTTTGGAAATAATAAAAAAGTGCATGCGAGATTTTGTTAGCGGTTGCTAGAAAGATGATGCTTGATAGTGATTTATTTGTTACTAATGCATGTGAAATGATGCTAAAGAAGGCATTTCATGTCAACTTGGTTATGTTTTATACATGCATACAAATATTTGTTGAAGTATCACAAATAGAGATTGATTATTGGTTTATTAATATTTTATCTAATCATGATATCAAGTGTGCTGATGACAACAATGGCACGAAAGAAGGATGACTTGAGAAAATGATTTTTCAAGTTTAACATTGTGGAAGATAAATAGTTGTTAGTCCATGCAGGTTTACTAGTTCCAATTGCACGATGACCCACTGAAGGAAACAGTCTGACTACAAAGACAAAGATTGAGGATTTGTGGGTAAATGGTATCATGATGATTGTAATAGCTTATAGCTAGTTATGTTTCGTTTAAGATTATTTTTCTATGTAATTTTTATGACAATGGTCAAGGGATGGAATCCATTATAACCATTGAGTGAGGGGTGACAACCCTCACGAGCGTTTAATAATAAAATTAAATGTTTGCTAGTTTTCACCCTACGGGGTTTCCAGGGTATATCGGTGTCTATTTATGTGATTGTTCATTATGTCATTTTCATGATGTTAATTTCTTTCATGATGTGATGTTTATATTATCAATTAGGTGATGTACTAATTGAATTAAAATGATCATGGGATCGATACATAGTTATAACAGGAAATTTAAGTTAATATGCTACAACAAGGACAATTAATGGTTGTGTAACTCACTATGATTTTTACTAAATGTTTCTCTAAGTGATGATGATGGGTATTTAAATGGTTAATGCAGAAATATAAAGGTAATTTATAAGGTTACACATTTGTATATTTTGAAAAAAATTCCTAACTCCATGCATTTTCTTGCGAGGTTATCGGGGTATGTTACAGAATCTTAGAGGTAGAAGTGGTCTCATGTTGTTGGTGGGGTTGGTGGGGAGTTCCTCAGAGTGTGTTGGGAAATTATGTGCTTCTTTTGGCCTCCTGCATTCAAATTCCATTACCTCTCTGTGTTCGAGCCTGGGAGGCATAACTGATGGGGTGGGGGATCTCTTGAGTATGTTCAGTGTTGTGTGGTTTTGGGTGGTGCAAGTCTCCAGCCCTGTTTGGGAGGCTGTTGGTTTCTACACTGGGTGTGGCGAGCCTAGTGGGTGTGGGTCGGGTGCACTTGGAGGGTCTACTGCATTGCAAGTGAAGCTGCTAGTCCAGCGAAAATGCACCTAGATCTTAGAAGAGGGCGGTCCTCCCTCCCTCAAACGCGCTGCTCGGCGAAACGCGGGGACCTGACTTCTCAATTTCAAAACACAAAACAGGGGGTGGAGGTGTTTACGGCTCGTCGGGGTGGCAAGTCAATGGGACGCGGGGACCTGGTTTATTAATTGCAGAACACAGAACAACGAGTGGAGGTGTGTGTGCCTCGTCGGGGGGCAAGCTCCCAGAGGATGGTGGCTGGTGTGCAGGGTGGTCGAGGGTGTGGCAGCTCGGCGAAGAGCTGCAATGGTTGATCATCGCGGACACTAGCAAGGGGCGGGGCACAACGACATAGCGGCGCAAGACGACGAAGGGATGTGGAGCCTTCGGTTCTTGGTTCGAGGGTCATTCAACATTGTTTCCTGGAAAATTGTAGATATTTGATTCAATCCTTGCTTGAGCGATTGGAAATTACGGAATGGATTTGACACGAGGAACATGCGGAATTGGTAGCTACCTTGGATAAATTGCACTACTTTCAGTGCCACATCCGAGAGCGTATTGTGGTGGTCTGGCGAGGACAAAACCTGCTATCGAAGAAGGTGGAGAAACTGGAGTCTTGGATGGCTCATTTCATGGAGCACATCCAATGCTCGTTTCGACCTCTGCCTCCTCTTGGGACAGCCCCAGACAACCCAGCCTCCATCACGTCGGATGACTAACATGACTACAAGTTTTCTCTATGTTTTGCTTGCCTTATGATGCCTTTGGCCTTCTCAGTTTTGGTCGATGTCCTTAGTTTACTTTTTGTACTTTTGTCATATGGTGTATGCGGTGGTCAACAAACCTCGTCGGGGTGAGACCACATGTTTTTTGTTACTACTCTCGATGTACAACTTTTTTGAAGAATGAATAGAATTTTGACTGACAAAAACATATATATATATATACATATAATTATATTATTATTTTTAAATAAATTTTGTTTATTTTAAATAGCATTTTTAAGGGAATTTTTAATCAATTAGAAGTATTGTTATACGAGTCTAGATTCATCTTAACTTTGGATCTACCAAGTGTCAAGAGGGATCAAATATCTTTTCGCTCTAAAATAAGCTTTCACCTCAAGAGATTTGATCTCTCTCAACGCTTGGTAAACCAGGAGTTAAGATCTATCAAGGCTAGTTTAATTATTATTATTTTTAACAGTAAAAAGTAGTAGTTTTGTATTAATCTGCGCTGGGTCGTGGCAAAAACGGAAGATTACAATTTGAAATCAATGCCATCCATGGGAATTTTTGTTTGCAGATTGTCTACATGAGCCCAATTACTATGCAAAATTTCAAAATTTGGTTGAGCTTTACATAGGTATCAGGATATTCCTTACAAAAATGACCAAGTAGAAAAATACATTTAAAGTTTAACATAAAACACTATCATTTGGATCAGCAGATATGTTACACTCAATTCCTGTTGATTCCTTCTCAGAATGTGAATTCTTCTCAGCCAGCTAAATCAATTCTTCAGTTTGATTGTGCAGTGCATACATCTCGTCCTCCAATTGATGAATCTTCTGTCTCTTCTCTATGCTTCTCTCATTCATTTCACATGCTTCTTCTTCTTGTTTCTGGAAGCATTTCCGGAGTTCAGCCAAACTTTCCCTTAGTTCGAAATGATCTCGCATGCAGGGAGTATAAACATGAGGGTAGAAAGTGGCTAGAGGGGGGGACTCCTCCCAATTCGGTCAGAGCAACCCGCCACCCTGCCCGAACGTCGGCGACGATATCGCCAAGAATCAGAGCCATGGTATCTTCTTGAGAGAGAAATTCTATGGGGAAGACCAAGTCCCAACAATCACAGAGAAACAAAGTCTGTGACCCAAAATTCACTAAGGAGAAGCATAAATTCCACAACACCTAGGAGTCCCTTAGGAGAGAACCGAAACAAATTACCCCAATTACAAGCCCAAAAGACTCAACAAATTCAAAATTCTACCATAAACAGATTTCCCAGCAGTATTCTTGAAATCTATCAAATCGTCAGCACCAGATAAAAATTATCTAGGAGACAGAGGCCCTGAATCAACCATCGAGGAATTACTACCCAAATCATTCCACAAGGACCTAATTCGACATAGGGACCTAAACAGAGGCTCAAATGACAGAGACCCAACTCTCATAAGCTTACGGAAACTCTTGTTTTCAACAACAATGTTCTTAGGCAGAGACTCTCCAACACTTAATTCAACCCAGGGGAAAAATGAAACTACTTGAATTACCCATAGACAACCCCAACTATGCCTGTGTAACCTACCACCCTCGACATTCTAAATAGAGGCCTCTCTACTGCAACATTTCTAATCATTGTTTCCCAATTTATAGAAATCCTTGAGCCGTGAGAATGAAAACATACCTCCAGGGTCCTAATTACCATCCATTTTGTCTTGCAGTTTGAAATGACGTTCGCCTGACGCCTATTAATTGTCCCTTTCTCAAGCCATTGAATCCTACCCAGGAGAATTAAATGAGGCTCAATCTCATAGGTTTATCGAATGGAGTTGGTTTGCTAGTTCATGTGACGGGCCTGATTACAAAGCATGATCCACTGATCTCCCACACTTATGCCAATCCCATCGCTAAGTGTCTAAGAAAATAGATTAATGGAGCCACAAGTCCAGGGGAGAAAATTGCACTGCTTAATCCAAGTGTTGAGGATGAGAGAGTGCCACCTAATATTCTTGATGTGATGTTTGAAGCGAGGGGGAACAAGTTGAAGGGGAAGGTGGATTCCAGCTGAGGAGTAGAGTGGGAGAAACGTGGAGGGAGGAGAGGAGGGGAAGATGAAGGGGAAGCCCAGGGGAAACAAAATGTGATATACAAACATGAACCCAATCGGATATGATTTTATACCCTTAAGCTCCAAGCTCTGAATCAATTTATTTTGATACTTCAAAGAGTATAAAAATTTAGCCTCCAGATATATACTACTCATGATCATGATTATGGGATGAGGAGGTACCCCTCAATTCCATTCACTTGATTACAAATTTCTTTCATTTGGCAAGCTATATTTTCTTGCAAGTCTGCCTCCTGATTTAGACTTCTTAAGATATGGAAGAATTATAGGTTCCCAAAGAGGGAACATAAGAGTTGGGTTCTTTTTAGGACTTGATTTAACTTGTTGTTTTGGGCTGCAGTGTTCATGTTCATATGTTCATAGGTTTCTGCTTGATCATTTGTCTTCTTGCCCAAACCCCAAGCATACCAATAAAAAATTATTCCAACAGGATTAATGAGAACCCCTCCTCATCTTGCCACCCCATAGCCTAGTTTAATTATTAATAATTAATAATTATAAATATTATTTTTATTATTATTATTTTTATGTAATTCGATCTCGTCAAAATTATCGGAATATGGATTGGGGCAAAATTTTGCCAAAAATTCAAAGTGCTCAGAGTCGCACCAAACCAGAACAACCAGATCGGGCCCGTCTCTAGGAATCTGACGCACTTCGTTTCACTCAAAACGGACTCCGTATGACGAAGTTAGAGCCCGCTGATCACCATGCCAAATAGGTGAATTTTTTTTTTAAAGGGTCAAAGGTCAAAATTTGGGAATATTTCTCCAATTTCTCCCAATGACACTATACCAAGTGTCAATTTGTGGTTGGTGGTCTAAGTGGGTGATTTGTGGTGTTTTGATTGGTTTTGGGTAGGAACCGATGACATTAAGACACATGGTTAGCCTGGACGCTGCCACGTGCCCCCTTCCAAGGTCCAAACTCTAACTTTAGTCAATTCCGAATTCACATTTTATGCTATGGTCAAACTATATATTATATGGGAGGATTAATGTTTCATATGGTGAAATATTCACAATGTTTAAACCTTACAATAAATGGATATGCAAATATATTATTTCGGAGCAAAATTTATAATGGGCGGAGGTCGGGGCTCGACCCCGTGACCTCCCCCGCACCAGTGCACCTGCATACCGCTACGCCCAACTTGTGACTTAACATGTATGGGCATCAACACCTATTTGAAGTTCAACAAAGGATCTGGCGGGGGTGGGGGGCAGCCCCACGGGCCAGCACCCTCGCCACGTGACCATGGCGTTATGACAAGGCGGATGGCCAATGCTTAATGCGCGGAATTAGCATAAAGTGAGGCTAATTAACTGTTAAGCTTCAATTAGCGCTAATCTGATTTCTTTTAATTCAGATTTGTTAATTTCACTTAATGCGCTAAGCATCCACTAAACCCACACTTAAATTTAATTAAACTGGAGTTTAATACCGCGGCATGTTTGGTGAAGCCACCAAATCTGGAGTTGCCTCCAAAATTGGCAGAATTAACTCGAGATGTTCCAGTTTTAGTGGATTTTTCCTAGGAAATATTGAGGAAGCCATAAATTTGGCATATTCAACCAAATTGGGCTCAAGAAGAGTCATTCCTAGATGATTTTGATGTTCTGAGCATGATGGTGCAGGTTGCAAAGGCGTTGGAGCACTTCTATAAGTGATTTTTCCACTTTGAATATTAAATTAACCTAGGGCCACCAGGAGAGGAGGTCATGCCTAGACCATTTGAAGACTATTTTTAGAGCTTTAAGAGTCTATTTTGAGGTTTTTGGGTCTTCTGAAGCCATTGGAGCAGGTTGTAAAGCCATTGGAGCAGGCTGTAAGGCCATTGGAGCACTGTAGGTGCATGTAATCAGAGAATTAACCATTAATCCAAAGAGGGCCTAGCTAGTTGAAGCAGGTCCATGGAGATGTAGCCAAGGAGGGGTGAACTTCGTTATCAGCTACTGTGTAATATGTTTGTTGTGTATTATTTCTTTGCATTTTATTTGTTGTACATGAGTTTTTAACAACTAATTAACTCATAAATTGCTCATAAAAGGCACTTAAAACTTGACACATAAACCCCTTCACAACCAGCTAATTTGAGATGATCCTAAACACACTATTTTTAACTTATGAGAGAGCTAGCACAACAAAACTAGTTTGCCCATATTCAGATCACAAAATGTTTTAATTAATAATTTTAATTATTAAATTTATTTTATATTTTATTTATTGTATTTACGCTTATTTTTATTGTTATTTAATTTGACTGAGTTGAAATTTTTACATAACATAACATAATTTTACAACATCTCGGCCATACTAGGCTAGAGAGCGCCTCTCAGTGCAATTATATTCGAGGTTTAATATTATTTCAATTTAAATAATATTTGTAAATAATAACATTTATTCTCATCTAAGCTATTTTTAATAAAATATATATTTTATAGCTCAAGGTGTATCGAATAAAATATATTTTTTATACCTCACTATAGGTGTATCAAGTTTGCATTATTTTGGAGGATGGCTTGTCAAATGAAGAACGTAAATGAGGGGATGATGCCTTCCACTTAGCATACGTTTAACTTGGATGTTTACGAAGGTGTAGTTGAACAACCAAACCCACCACCTCCCACGTTCAAGACCATTAAGGGGAGAGAATGACTGCATCATTTCAATGGAGAGAGGGGAAAATCCTAGGACCGGAGGGGTACTGGATCATCATGACTATAATTGGTATCGCTTCTGAGAATGTTGTTGGCCAAAGAGGCTAAGAGAGAATCCTAGAGATAGTGCAAGAAAATGAGAGGAAATGACTCCTCCAGGGTGTTGAGTCACTATTAGTGTGATAGATTTTATCCCAGGTGCTCCCACAATCTTCGTTGTTGTTTCCTTTTTGCATGTCATTTCCTAATTTCGATAATGGCTCTGCTTTGAGCATCATATCTCCCTCAAATCGATCATTTATGTTCCCATCCCATGCTTTTGGAGGATGGACCATTCCACATATAACCATTCAAGTGGAGACCCCTTCTAAATGAATGGTTATTTTGTCAAAACATGATGTTATATTTAGTTTCTTTTTTAGTTTACCAATTGATAATATATGGTTTATAGTTGGCAAGACTAGTTATAGTAAATTTCATATCTAATACAATTACAATTTCTATTCCAACTTTAGATAGTTTTAATGGACAACATCAATTTTGTTGTGTAATTAATTTTGTTTTCCCAATGACAAACGAGGTCACACAAAGACATATAGTATGAAATATCTTTTGATCTAATATATTATATAATACTTGCCTAAATTATATATGTATATATATTTTATAATAACAAATAACCTTAATCTTATATAAAAAATTGAGTTACAAACTAACATTTACCTCAAAAGTTTAAAACTTTATAATTATAATGGTATTATGTAAAAAAAATAATACTCATTAATTAAATTTATTAAATTAAATTAGAAACTATATAATTATAATTATATTACATTAATTTCTGGTGGGGTAAATTGCATTTTCTTCAAAATTAGGGATTACAAGATAATATTGAGAAGTCTTAAGTCAATCACTCACTAGGGAGACCTAACCAAAGCCAAAAATTTACTCTTTGTAGAAAGGCACAAAGTAGATGAGTACAAGGAAAATCAAAATTTAACATAGAATAATTGAGGAGTTGGCCTAAATGACCATGGAAATAGACATTAGAAACAAAAGACCAATATAGCATGATCTTCACATAAGCTTAAGCAGAAGGATCATAGTCCATGGAAACAACCTTGATGGGATCATTTTTGTCTCTGGCGATGCCTCTCGCTAAGGGTGATATGTAGAAATTTGAATAACTGATATATTATTCACCGAGATTCTCCTGATCACACACTATTTTAACTTCATGCACAATACATAATCTATTCTACCATTGATCATTAATTGCGAAAATAAAAACAATCACATGCGCACATTAAAACCATAAACAATCACACATATGAACACAATATTTTATGGGAAAACTTAAAGCTGAAAACCCCCAACTATCTGTATATTATATGTCATAGAGATCATGTAACAATCATTGTACAAAGCTCCTCACAAGCTCTCAGTACAATCTCCAATTGCTACACACTAATCAAGCTAGATCTAGCAAAACACATGCTCCAATCTCTGCCACCTGATAGCCTGCCTCTATTGCGTAATCAATGCTGAAGAATGGCTCATAAATAACTTCGAACCACCTAGCTTGTACTGCGCAATCCTCATTGGCATCTCCAATCATTGGTTGTTGCAAATCATGCAACAGTATAGTCACAATTGATAGTCACACTGCTCTTTCACCTATCTCTTCACTGGTCTCCACTGAAACTGTCCATGCACTGAAGTTAACTGATGTATTCTTTAGTTGATTAATGAGTTTATAATTAGTGAATTAATTAATAATTAATTCACACCATTCTCACTAATTGTATCAATCAGTTAAACTAGATACAAATAGCTCAACTATGTTTAGATTAGTTAAACTGAACACAACTCCATTAACTTCCTCAATCAACTCCACCAAAATCTCTCACATGAGTTCTAACTGAAGTATCCATGCAATAGCTCCACTTAACCCTTAGGAATAGCGTAATTCCTTCTATCAGCTCCTATGCCACATCTGTGCACTTAATTGAAGTGCTCCAAGAGAATAAGATAATGTTTATAGTCCAAATATTATTAAGAGCTAATAATATTCGACAAATCTATTTTTAGACTGGCAATCTAAAAATAGATTCCGCCCAATATGTCTAAAATAGAAGTCCATCTATTTTTTCCAACTTGACCAACCATCCACAAACAGCATCCTGCAACTCATAGAATATGATCCATATGTCTAAAAATAGACATAGTCTAAAAATAGACTTTGCGCCAAAAATAGCCTGCGGGCCCACTTAGTGAAGGTGACTCCTTTCCACTAAGCTCATCATCTTGTTGCAATCTCAACATGATATGTCGATAATGTTTTTCCATTTGTTCCATGTGCTCCATCTGTTGATGTAGATCCTTCATGTGACGATGCAGATGCTCAAAGAAATGGAGGATGTCTGCTCGATGCTCGTGATAGTCTAATAGAGTTTTTCCTAGGAGAGACATCAAGTGTCAATAAATATTAATGGTTTGCATATACTGATTAAATTAGACGTGAGTGTGCCTAACGTCTGATACACAATCTACCATCTTATCAAGAATCTATGCGTCCAATAGTTGAAGTCTATGGGAGGAGCCTTCTCCCTCAGCATGGATAAGTTCTTCCTGAATGGGGCTTGGCATGGGCTGATGGAAATGAGACACAACTTCCTCTAAAAGGTGATGCATGCGCGTGTTACCCCTATGGGGTGACTCATAATAATAGGCCACTCTACTGTGAACACGAGCACACCGACAAGGCCTGAAAGAAGGGCTTAGAGACAAGAAAATAACCTAGCAACAAAGGGGGGAAGGAAGGAGCAACAAAAGTCAGGGGACAACGCCACATCACAAGTGCATGAAGAAGAGGGACACTGAAAAATGAATTATAGCCCAAAGATGCCACTAGTCGTGTCCACCAAAGAAGGGGAGGAAGGCTATGAGAGAGGGACAACAAAAAAATAGAGACTTATCCAGGGAAAATGCCAACGACGAGGGTTCTAGGGTGAATGAGCAAGTAGAGCACAAAACAAGTACATTATAACAAAGAGGGAAGCACAATGGGGGCGAAATGAGACCAAAGGGCACAAGAGGGGTTGAATTCCCAAAGGAGGAGAAAGCATTAGGAGAATATCAACAAGGCTACACCTAAAATTAGCGACCAGTAGTGCAAATAAGAACTTTGGAGGTGAAGAGGCTTGAGCGCAAGAGTAGTTGGAAATTTCTTTGGCCTACAAAAGGAAGGTGAATACAAAATGGAATGAAAACTACTGAGAAAATTGAAGTTATTAGTTGGAATGCAATACCATTGAGCTGAGGAGGGAATGACTTCTCAAAATTGGCAATTGTCGAATTAGGGAGGTTGTTTTTTACATAACTTGAGCATTGAGGAACAATGCAATGGAAGAAAATGAGCTAAATTGTTGCATGTCCCTACTGGAAAAATGATAATGTTACACAAACCAACAGTTGTTGCAGAGTGAAACATAGAAGAATTGAGATACTCAGAGCCATGGTCAAATTCTTCCTTCCCTAAAAACCCCACAAGCAAAAACCCAATTGACAAGAAATACACATGAGAAACAAATAAGAGCCAAACATAGGCTAGCATGAATGACAATTGACATGTGTTAGGAGAAAGACTATTAAGTTTATCACGGAGGCGTGTTGCCATGTCCTCGATCATTTGGCCAAATAAGACAACAATAACCTCCCCTGATTTTAGTGAACACCCTATATGGAAATAATTGTATTACATTAAAAATAAATATAATTCATCAATTAATTTATCAAATTTGTAATTGAGACGAGAAACTCATTCTACAGCCCAGTATGAGGGAGATGTGTAAGTTTGTCTGTCTGTCCATTCCCCTTTAAAATAAAATCAATAAAAAAATAATGTCGGTTATAATAATAATAATAAAATGAATATGTTGTAAAGTAATTAGAAGTAAAAAAAATGTGTGAATAAGATGTTTAAATCTTATAATTTGTTTATTGATAAAATATTTTAATACTAATTAATATTGACATATGCTTAAAAATATGTTAAAAATCAAAAGCCACTTTAATTTGCATTATAAAATGTCTCGATGTACATGTTATGTAAGATATTTTAATGTCGATTGGGTATACATTATATATCATTTTAAAAAAATTATGTATATATCATGAAAAAATTAAGTTTTATGCTTAAAACGTTTATTTGGTCCTATATATACTCTATTTAGCATTCCAAAATACAATTTAAACAATGAAAAATAACACTATACTCTATTTAGCATTCAAAAATACAATTTAAACAATGAAAAATAACACATTGTATTTTAGCCTAAAGAAGTTTGCACGTGGCCCATGTGGTGTAGAACAGTCGGTGATGGGGTGCACTGTTAAGGCACTCCGTTTTGTAAAGTCACCGGTTCGAAACCCGTGGGTGGGATGGGAGGAGAAAAAATGGAAAGATTAGGATTAGTCTAAACGAGCAAAAAAAAAAAAAAAGAAGTTTGCACGTGAAGAAATTTGATCCCTCTCGGCTCATGTTAGATTCGTACTTAAGGTGGATCTATGCTAGTCTATTTAACATTCGGGTAGAATGTGGCGACCTCCATAATACACAACTCAATTCCAAAATCTAGTTTATCCTTGATTACAATATTTGAAATGGTATCTTGACATCATCCACCACAATTTTCGAAGTAATAAGTCCATCATATGCCGTAAAATTATTAAAAGAAAAAGAAAAAGAAAGAAAGAAAAAAAAAAAAAAAAATATATATATATATATATATATATATATATATATATATATATATCAACTTTCTCATCAAATTTATTACTCTTGAAAAATAACATTATCCTTAATCATAATTTGATATTAAAAATATGTGAGTAAGATGTTTAAATCTTATAATTTGTTTATTGATAAAATATTTTAATACGAATTAATATTGACATATACTTAAACATATGTTAATAATAAAAAATCATTTTAATTTGCGTTATAAAATCTCAGGATGTACATGTTATGTAAAATATTTTAGTGTAAATTTATGAAGATATCATGAAAAAATTAAGTTTCTATGGTCAAACATTTATTTGGTCCTATATACTCTATTTAGTATTTAAAAATACAATTTAAACAATGAAAAATAATACTTACTCTATTTAACATTAAAAAATACAATTTAAACAATGAAAAATAACATATTGTATTTTACATCCTAAAAAATTTACACATGAAAAAATTTAATCCCTTTAAATTCATATCAAATCCATACTTAAAATAAATCTATGCTAGTTGAACTATGAAAAACCAAACCATAATGAAATATATCAGTACTTAAAATGTATCTATTCTATTCTAGTTGAACTATAAAAGGAAGTGTTAAAAAGTCAATATTGTAATTATCACACCTCGTGGTCTAAATTTCAACCCTTGGTGTCGAGCGAGTTCGTGGGTATGAAATATAAATATCAGAGCTTTACATGATAATTCGATCCACTGCTCTTAAACCTTGTAGTGCGGTATTTAAAAGGTCTAAATATTAGAATATATGTACTTTGTTTGTATTAAGACATGTTTGTTAATGTTTGTAGTCTATTATCATGACATATAGATTTCTAAGTGCTAAGTGCCGTGTTGCAATAATTAAATTATATTTAATGGATTATAATTTTTTAATATTTTATATTATAATAATAAAATTAAAGAGTGTATTGTAATAATTAAACTATATTTAATTAGTTATAATTTAATTCTTTATATAATAATAAGAAAGTTAAAGAGGGTTTCTTTAAATGATGTAGAGGTCGTTTTTAAGATTTTTAGTTGTTAAGCGTATCTTTACTTCCAAATATAAAACTCATTCATCTCGATGGACACAGATTTATATATGTACTTTTGAAGTTCTCTTGTGGCATATAGATTTTTATGAATCAAATTGTAATGTGTTAATTATTTTTAATTATTTATTTAATTTAATTTATATAATTTTTTTCAAAAAAAATTACAAAAAGTTATATTGTAGCTGTTGTAGCGTTTTATAAGAGAGTATCATTTTATACATAATAGGATTTGAGCAGGTATTTAAACCACTACTAAAATTACACAATGTCAGAAATATTAGACTTATTTTTTTTACCTTTTTTCTTTTGAATTTTTTGCCAATCATCCAGTGAAGAAGCATAGGGTATAATTACCAACTCCATGCTGGAAGAGAGTTGGATGTCTTTTTCAGAATCAGAACTTTTAGATACGTGTGCTCGTTTAGTGCCCACCACACCTTGATCACCAATCTGTTCATCCTATTTGGGTTCAATAGTAGTAGGAGAAGATGAGTTCTCCACGTTATCATTTTTTTCCTCCATCTTTCCTATTTCATTCTCCTATGAATCTTGCTGATTTTCTTTTTCTACTTGCAACTAGTTTTCTTTCGTTTCTTCTTCCTCCTCGTCTGGCAGTGGCACATCCAGAAATTGCTAGCCTTTCTTCTTTTGTGGCTTCTTCGTTGTTTTTTCCTTTGATAATGTGCAGGTGTTTTGTAAGTGCCCAGTTTGATGCAATACCATGCATCTGAAAGTCGTGTTTTTGAAATCTAGTGTTTGTCACTTGAGGTCTTTGTGTATTATGTGAATGCAATCTAGTAGGCTTTTGATTAAATCCACCTCCACGTAGATATGTGCAAAGGTGAAAATCCCTATGTCCAATCTCTCTCGGTCAAGCTTTATGAACCTTCCTAGGGAGTTCCCAATGCTTTGTAGGCCCTGATGGTGCCAGAAAGGGAGCGACAGATTATGTAATCTCACCCAAACAAGCATTTTAGTTACCACCATTGAACTTGCATCAAAACCAGGGAACCATAGGGTAACAAAAATGCCATCTCTTCCCTAGAACAATGATCCTTCAATACTAGAAAAACTGTAGTCTTCTATACTATCAAATTGAACCACAAAAAATCCTTTGGCACAAAGATAAATGCCGCAATTTCTGGTCCAGTTTTGGTGTATCCATGCATTCAGCTCTTCAGGTTTTGGCCAATATCCATTAAAGCGGCATATAACTGCTTTTGACTGCAGTGCATAAAACAACCCAATTACCTCTGGTATTTCTATTATCAAATTTGGAATGTTCTCTGTCTTTTCTACAATATATGGTCCTGGTAATGACAGGTCTGGAGTTTGTTTTTTCCCCTGTTTGGAGGCTTTCCCTCTTAGGATATCTTTGAAAGAGGACAGTCCCTTTCCTGTTGTTGCTGATCTAGTAGATGTTGTCATCCCTGGAACGCCACCTCCAAGTCTTAAATTTAGAAATATAGTGGAGTTTCTTTGAATTTGGTATTCTTTTACTTGAAGTATTTCCTGTAGTGCTTTCCCTGTGAATATCAGGCTTTGTTTTTGGGCTGGGATGCTCGTAGCAAACTGGATTTTTTGTTTCAACTCTAATACGAGCTCTGAGTCCCGCACCCACAGAATGGTGGTCTTCCCACCTGTAGTTTTAATGAAGATTTGGTATTGGGGCTTCACGGCATAGTTCCCTCCGCCAAGAACACCAGAACCCACAGTGGCATAGGGCACCAGCATGGGAAGGGCCAAAACTATGGGGCAACATGCCAACAGACAAGTATGTCAGTGAGGAGGGCCTTTCCCCACTCCAAGGCAACAACGGAGGCAAAACAAAGGGGGACGACCCCCAAGCCGCTCTTCCTAGCGAAAAACCCCTATTCACATAAATCAAGAAAGATAATTGGATACATGATAAGGTTTTGGAAAATACCGAGCAATGTGAACATGAAACCCGAAAGAGCAGGTTGTGAGACTTATCACCGACTGTAACTGGATGCCCTTGCCTCTGTCACTTGCACCATAACCATAGTACACCTTCACCGCCAAAGACAGTACCAAAATAACCACCTGTCAGTTGAGC
The DNA here is from genome assembly GCA_034641835.2 of Pinus albicaulis. NCBI lineage: Eukaryota > Viridiplantae > Streptophyta > Pinopsida > Pinales > Pinaceae > Pinus > Pinus albicaulis. The sequence continues at coordinate 562,836,844 of CM076572.1, forward strand.
ACAGGAACCAGAAAATCACAGAGCCGAGAGAAAGTGGGTATTAGTCTATCAACCTCGGTCTCGTTTATAATTTTGGCCCTAAAGACCCTCCAATCCCCCACTTCAATCTAGTCCTCCGGAGCATGAAAAACATTGTGTGTCGACGACAAAGGATCACGTTTGCAGGGGAGCAGGTGGAGCGTCTCCTTTCCTGTCGTCTTCTCTCCATTGACCTCCAGCGAAGAGAGCCCCACCAGCACCATCGATTGATGGTAGCCATTGCTTCCTAGGGATAGTCGAAACCCCTCCCGCAAAGCATTCTAATGATAGTCGGTTGCCGCCTCACCATGGAACCCTAGACCAGAGAGCCTTCTGCAACACGACATTTTCTAAGAATTCTCCCATTTATTTATATAATTACTTACTATTTAAGTTTTATATAATTGTTTAGGATGCTTTTTATTTCTAAATATTTTATATATGATTAGAATTTTTCCATAAATTAAAGTTCGTTTTATTAATATAACAACTCTATTTGTATTGGATTAGGGTTGTGTTCATAGTTGTCTATTTGATTTATAATAATTGTAAGTATTCTTGTCACAATGATATATTTATGGTGGAGAGTATGGAGGCTTCATGGTGATAGTATGTAATTATTTTGGAGATTGAGATGAGGAAGACCCATGGTGTTTTAAGTTCTGAATGAGGAGATTATGATGGATTATGATATTTAGTTAATTGATTATTCATATGATTTTTTTTATGAAGTGAAGATTTGTGTCATACACTTTAGTGGCATGTTCCTCGAGATTTGCACTTAGTTTTTTGTTTGTTTGTTTGTTTTGAAGATTGTTCACCTCTCAAAACCATAGATAATGCATCAAAGGTGGGTAAAGTGATCACATCATCGTTGCCCTAAGGCTAGTACACTTGAATCTATCAAGATGTTAAGTGGTAGATTCCATAGAATCCTTGCTAATAGATTCACACAAGATAACTAGCGTAACATTCAAGTGGCATTCGTTATTATTGTGGATGGGAGAAAAGACATTGGCTAGTGTCTTGGATTTCACTATGAAACTGTCATTATAGAGACTTTTCCCATTATCTACCGTCATAATTTGGAGCTATAGGAATGGATATCGGGAGTAGGGTTTCTAGGTTTCAAGGTGTTGGTGGAGGAGTTGAATGGTTACAATTGTGCAAAGACTATGGAAATTCTCAGGAAGAAGAAGTGGAGAGTGATAAATTCATTGGGTGGAGGTATCTTATTTGTGGTGGGGAAGGTGTTTGAGTGGATCTGATTGGGTTACTGCTAGGAGAGATGCTCACTGGTAAGTTTTTTGGTTGAAGAGTAATAATGGGTTGTCTTAGTGATTAGCTCCATCTAAAGTGGGCACCTTGGCTAGCTATGGCCCAAGCTTCTATTTACTTTCCAAAGGGTGGGTTGGATTTATCTTTCTTTTCAAGCATGGTGCCTTGGGAGTTTTGGAGGATAACTAGTCTCTTTACATGCTTTATTTGTCACTTAAGACATGGAAACATTTCTTTTTTGCAAAGGATGAGTTCACAAATGCCACTCCGGTGTGGGTAAAAATGTTGAGTCCGTAGATGAAACAATGATTATATCCTTCCTTTAAATAAATAGGGGATACCTTGGGTAGGTTTATTTTGGTGGATCGCAGCTAAAAGAATAGAAATGGTAGGTTTATAACACACATTTTGGATGAGATTAATGTAAGCCAAGGGTTTTTAGAGACAATGGATCTAGTGGTCGGTGAGAAGTGACACAATTAGATTTTGGATTACGTAAACTTCCCATTTCAGTGTGGTTGGTATCGCCAATGTGGTCATATCCTTAATGTTTACACCAAACATTTTTCGGAGGAGGATTGGTGGAAGGAGGGAGGTTGTCCTTTAGGGTATAGAGGAACATTGGCTCAACATGAGACATCCATCTCTCCTTTGAAGGATGGGGATTGCTTTCTTGCAATGTTTGTTGATTTAAATGCTAATTTGGTTAAGGTGGAAGAGGAACATTGTATGGCCAACCAAGACCTATTGGTTGGGGATATTTCCATTCCACTTTTACTCGAGAATCGTTTATGAGGACCTCCTATTGAAGACATTATTGAGATGTCGAGATTCATTGATTTCTCACCATTGTAACTTCAAAAGATTGATATTATTTGGAAAAGGAGTGCTCCCTCTTTGGGTAATTTTTCTAAAAGCACCTCTTCACCTTAAAAAAAAGGTTTTGGGGAGGTTGAAAGGTTGGGTGATGATCCATTATCCCACAACTCCAAGAAACTCAGATCCTTTGATGTTAATATTATTGCTTGTTTTAGTTTGGATTTGGGTTTTATGAAGGAAGAGGATTAAGTGGTCAATATTTTTTGAGACTCAAACTCTTTTGTGCGGCGTAGGGGGGCTCCTTTATGTGAATAAATCAGTTATAGTGGTTTCCTCTCCTATGAGATGGTGGTGAGGACATTTCCATTTAAAGCCTCATTCTACTTCCAATGATAAACATATCTCAAGTGGCCTTTGGATAGACTAATAAGAGAGGTGGGGTGCCTCGAGCAGGGAGAAAATCAAACCTCAAACATGCTCAAGAGCCAACTATCAATAAAGAAAAGAAGGGGAAACAAATACACCTTATAAGGTTTGTCAGAGAAAAGAAAACCCGGTTTAGTGTTTCCTCATGAAGCTATTACCTCTCAAATTAAAGGGCTTGGGGGACCAACTCAAAGATTGTCCCTCAAAAGACTCAACACTCTGAACAATCTAGAGGTCTAATTCATCGACGATTCCATAGGCAAAGGGAACTCTGTGATTAGGGATTAGGAAAAAAAATTTATGAAACGAGACACCTTTTTTTGTGATTGGTGGAATCGAAAAATAGGCCAAACTCATACTCACATGACACGGGGTTGATTTTGACCAATACCACTATAACCTCTAGGTGTATCCATGTAACCCTACATATAATATATGAGCCAATCGATGTTTGAATCAATGACGTAACAAGAAGTGCCTTAATAGTGCACCATATTGCCAAGTGACCCACACATCGAGGGATTATTGAACGAGACTTTATTGAATTGGATAGAGAAGGATTTTTTAGGGGGTTAATTACAAGTTGGTGCTCAAAATGACCCTAATCAGCTCATTTATTGTTTATTATGGTTGTGCACAAATGCTTTTACAACATTGGTCAAAATTATTCTCCTTCTAGTGGATTAAGACCGACAACCTAATCATAGGAGTTGATTTAAATCTTACCTTGAACGAAGGTGAAATTTAGCGTACTTTATTTCACCATTAAAACTTATCCAAATTCTTCTCGATAGATTGGAATCTATGTGGTGGATTGATGTTGCGACGATTGAGGTAAATCCTACATGGACCAACAATAAATTAGGTTTTCGCGGAATCTCAAAATGTTTGGATTAATTTTTACCACGTCAATCTCTATTGGGAAAGTTCACCAAGTTCTTGGGTGGATATTATGAGTTGCTCGAACCATTTTCCCATGTACTTGGAATTGAGCCCTTGTGAAGAAAAACCTAAGGTTGTATTTAAATACAATTCATTTTGATCTACAAAGGGGACTTTTAGGAGCTTGTAAATTCCACTTCAAAAAAAATCATGTTCATTACGAGGATTCAACCTATGCACATTTTTCCAATTATCTTCAACTCATCAAGGAGAAAGTTGTCGTTTTTGGCTAGTGAGAGATGTAAGGCTAGGGACCATTTGTTGTTGGAGGTTAAGTAGAGATTTGAATTATTATATAAATAACATATTAAGGGTTTCTACATTAGAGAGGTAGTGTCAAGGATCAAACAACTCGAGCTTTAGAAGAATAAGCTCTTATGGTGAAAGAGAAAGACTAGAGAGTCAATTGTAGGGAAACTTGGTTAAGTTTAAAAGACCGTAACATAAAGTACTTCTATAAATTTTCCAACTTCGGGAAAAGTTAGAACAATATCTAATATTTGTTTGATGATGATGGAAACAAGGTCAAATAAATTCAAGGGTTAGTAGTATAACATCCCTCTTTCTAATCCCCATATTTTATAATGTAATTAAAGGATGATAATGTCAGAGAGTGTTGGATGGATAAATCATTCTTGCGGACAAGACAGATCTCCCTAGTATCCTACGATAACTAGCAACAAACAGACAGATGTAAACTACTTTCTCTAAATTATGTTTGATTTAGAATTATCTATAATGGAGGATTTAGGACAAACCTGTAGTCTAGCGTTGATTGTAGTCTTCTTTCCTATCACTTTGAATATGTTTCCTTTCGGGATCTGCAATCAAAAACATGAAAGAATCAGAAGCACCTGCATAATATAGATTAATTCATAAACCATAAACCTATCTTGATGACCAAGGAATTCAAGAAATAAGCCATTTAAATAAACAACTCGTTAAGAAAATAGGATCCATTTTTATTATCTTTGATGAAAGGAGCCTTACAACCATGTTCGCCTTGATGTCGTATAGGTCTTTCTGGGGTCCGGAACAAGCGTTTCCTCTACTTTGACAAGCCTTTGCACTCTCTCGACTAACATATACATGGGTGTGTAATCATTCCCATATGGTAATCAGTTAAGAGACTCTGAGTTTCACCAGCAATTCTCCTCAAAAAATCTCAAAGCTTAACTCCCCTTGAGACTGAACTATGGCCTCCATTTATAGAAAAAGAGAAGAGGTTGCAGCTCCAAATAAGAGGCGATAGAATCCTTTTTCAAGGGATTAAGTTCCGCATACCAAGAGGTAGGATCCTTTAATGGAGGGATGAATGTACATGAAAGGAGAGAAATTTCCACTGAATAATTGCTTCCAAAAGCTTCTAGATTCAACTAGCTAGGCTTCCAAATTTTACTTCCTCCCTCACTTTAACTTTTACAGGAACCGCGCCTTTAATGAAGAAAAAGTGTGGCCGGTTCCACATGATATAGAAAAAATAGATGCGGCACCACAGGTAATACTAAGAGAAAGTGCAGTACAAGTATTTTAATGACTTTTATAAGATTTTCTCTCAATTTCAAGGCTTGGTTTTAGGAACTTGATGTTTTTAGACTTCTAAGGGAGTATGGTATGAGTAATGATGAACCCATACTAATATTAAAACGTTATGGTGACATTTTTAGTGTAACAGATTGCCCACTAAAGTGCGAAGTCTAAGAGTATTCGAAGAGTGATGTGCTTTATCATTTCGAGGATTTTCTTGTGGACACCCCAGTCGGAACCCTGTAAAAACATTCAATGCAAAACATATATATATATATAGATATCATCGCTGAGGTAGGCATTCCCATACTCAGATCAAACACTAACTAAACTTGTTCTGATATAGAAATGATTTTACTATCACATCAATAATGTAGACACAGTATGGACGCAACCATCTGTTTTATGAATAGTCCACTGCATAATGAATAATAAAACTCCTCGCAGCCTGGATGGTGGAAACTAGATCCAGGGTCTTTATTTCCGCTACCCGAACTAGTACGATTCTATCTATGCGATTGATTGTGTCGAAGTCGAACATGGTAGAAACCACTTGATTACCAGTCAATGATGTGAACTATTAACATGTGTGAGAGAAACCACCAATAATGACAATGGTTCTCAAAGTACTTAGTACAATCCATGAAATGTGAATAAATGATTTGAAGTCGAACATTTCACGGAATCGTTCGATCGAAGGTCAATGATGCAACCTGTCCTCGAAGGCGAGAAACCCACCATTAAGGCATGCAGATTCCAAGGTACTAAAGGATTCTAGATCAACTTCCTAGATGATGAGTTGTCGTCGATAGAAAGTGATCCGTCGTAGGAAAGCCTACGACACGAAACCATTAGATCAAGTTTTGTAGAAATATTTTGCAAGGATTGACTAAGGGATGGTCAACGCGAATGGAGACATATGTTTGCAAATGAATGGTTTATTTGAACTCTCCTCTTGAACACATAACGACACTGCAGATGGTTTGGTGACAATTGACCTAAGATAATACCCAAAAACCGACTGAAGACTTTCAATATGGTTTGATTAACTGATAGGCAAAGGATTTTCCCAACCCAAGTAGAAGTGTGATAAAAAGTGTCGTGTTCAAGAGTAGTAAACTGCTTTTTAAACAAAGTGTGACAAACGGATTCGTTTTCTCTCTTTTCCCCCACCATTTCTGGTAAGTACCTCTTTATTTTTTACAAGCTTGAGGAGGATAACATTTGCTTGTTATATAAGCTCATCCTTCGGATGAGTCCAACTTAGTTTAAAATCGAACCCTAAGAAGGGTGGTCCGTTCCTATTTGTAATTGACAGGTCCTTTATTGTTAAATTTTAACGAGTCCAATATAGGAGAAACTCTATGTTTTTCAATTTTAGGGAGTCAGAAGAAAAAATTAAGGAAACTCCGTGGGTGTACTTTTTTGTAAATTTAGTCTCTCAGGCCCGAAAAAGGATAAAACAGTACAGGAGAGAACTCTAGTGACCATGATTAGTCAACGTATACCTTTTTCGTAAATAGTCCATTTTAGTCCGAAAAAGGGGTAAAATTATACTGAAGGGACGACTGTTCATTTCCTTTAACGAGTTCGAATAGTCAAGTACTTGGCAATCTTTTAATATTTAGAGAGTTTGAAAAGGGCTTAAAAGAGAACTCCAAGATTTCGCTTTTTCATAATTTTTAAGAGTCCGAAAAAGTGATAAAAGTGTACTCAGTAGTTTCGCTTTTTCTGTAAGTTTTAACGAGTTCGAAAAAGTGATAAAAATGTACTCATTCAATTTTTCATAATTTTTACCGAGTTCAAAAAAGTGATAAAAAGTATACTCCTTTGTCAAAATGACCATTTCACCCAAAAAATCCTGTATTCTGCACAAAAACTCAAAAATTAAAAATACATGTTTATGATTAATAAAAATAATTTGGAAAACCACTTTTCAAAGTAAAAAATAAACAAAATAATATTTTATTTATTCAAAAAATCTTAGAAAAAGGAGTTTTTGTAAATCATTTTTACCATTTGACTTCAGACTGAAAATTGAGAGCTTTTGGTAAAAAATGTTTCAGAGGAGATTGCGGAAGATTCGCCCGTCAGAATTGAAAACCGTCAGTTCCAGGTAATCCACATCATCTTTACCTTCATTTTTGTATGTTTACTTTCTTAGTTTGAATTGGTTTTTAGGGAGGAAAATAGGTTCAAAAATTCGCTCACGGGGGTCCGCAGGTAAGACACATGAAACCTGCGGACCTCGACAATTGTCGTGGTCCCGCACCTTACGCATAAGATATGTGCGGATCCACGCACTATTTTTATGTGAAAAGTGTGGAGGCACCGTAAGGAAAAATAAAATGAACAAATCTCCCAATTTAAACCAAAATTTCCCATTCAAATTGTTTTTAACCTTTAAATTTGTCCATTGTAGGATATTTACAATGCTTGAGTGGCGAGAACGTGAGCATGAAGAAGTTGATGATGCGGCCATGTTACATCCGCCTACATTACGCATTTTAAGAGAATGCGGTTTGTAAAAATTTTGGGCCATTCAAGGTATGAGGGCTCAGGTAGATTTGCTTACCTGGCTAGTCAACAAATGGGATGTACAAGAACAATGCTTTATCATTGGAGGTCACCGGCTCGAAATTGAGCTGGAAGATATATAATTCTTCACTGGTTTATCAAAGAGGGGTGAGCCACTCTTGTTATTTGGGGCTAGGGTAGGTGGCCAGTCCGTCGCTAGCCTTCAGGAAGAATTTTGCAATGAAGAAGAAGACCCCAAGGATAAACGTATTGACATAAAAACCATTATTCGTCCTGAGCTTAAAGTGGTTGCATTTACGGTAACCGGATTGTGTGGAAGCGCAACTCCACATGTCACTACAAGATCCCAAATGAAAAATGTCGTTGACTGCTTTAGAGGCACCATTTTCAACTGGTGTGAGGCAGTGTTGGCCAATGTCAAAGGCCAACTGACTAGAGGAAAAAATGCGAAGTTGAAAAACTTCGGATATGGAGCGATCGTGGTTACATTTTCTCTAGAGAGGATTCCTTTACTGGTCCCACAAATTATTGCAGTTGATCATGGTAGAGTCAAAGAGCCTCGAATGGTTCGATGGGTTTCATTTATGGCCTATCACAGTGAAGGAGACGATGTTGTTCGTTTTACTCGATCCTATTTCCATTGGTTGGAGAATCAAGTCTTCGTGATAGAAGATTTTCCTTATGTTGGGATAGATTTCTGCAGCGACCGAGAGATGTCTGCTCCTCCAGGGACACATTGGGATGAGTCAGGTAAAAATCATTTTGACATGTTCTAAATTCTAATTTTTATTTGTTTTTTGAATCGTCCAAAACTGATGACAAAAATTTCAAATACAGATGTGGGTCCACGTCAACCAGCCACTCTCTGTCCTTTTGACAGGAAAGCAGCTGCAGCAGCACCACCACCACAGGATCAGATAGCAGAGGTCCTTACCGATCTGGAGAACCATCTAGAGCGATTGACCTTAGATATTCTAGAGACTACCATAGATGACATTCCGCTCCACTTACAGAGATATGTTATCGAGGTTCTCAGACCGTTCAAGAGATTTCTGAGCAAGGTGGCACAGGCTGTAGTGTTTTATCTTGATCATCACCACGGATAGTGGATGATTGATATTGTAGACTTGTATCATTTTTTGTATCACTTTTTTCCGATCATAAGGCGTTTTGGACCTATGATCGAGGACGATGAAATATTTTTTGAAAACACTACACTTATGCTATGATATTACTACTATTTCCAGTTATCTGTCTTAACATGTTATTGAATGTTATTTTGATCTATTGCTTTAATGATTGAAAATGTCTGTTTATAACACTAGAAGCTACTGCATCAGCTAATGTGTTTAAATTTCTTGGAATATTTTGATACTCAATATAATCAAATTCTCGTTCCAAGAGACGAAATTTCAAAAATAATCTTAATAACACTGGGTTTTTAATTGCATATACTCTATTTAATTGTAATACAGCGAGTTCAGAATCTAACCTAACGATCAAAATTTGAATTCCAAATGAAATGGATTCAGAAAATAACGCAATAACTGTGCTATACTCTGCAATATTGTTCATCGTTTGACCGAGGCTTACCCCATGCATAGATACTAACTCATCAGTGGGTGAATAAATAACCCAAGCTGCGGAAGAAATGTTCCGTGTACTATGACAAGCACCATCAGCAAAACCAATGTATGTTTGAAGGGACGTTGACATCTGCAAAATCAAGAGTGATCCAGATAAGCAGGGATAGTGGTAAAAACACACTTTAAACTAGGCACGCTCTCTAATCTATAATACACCAGCTTATAAAAATAACTAATATACATGGAAGATCTCCACATAAGAATCAAGCATAATATCTCTTCAGATAAAGCCCATTTTTGGGTTTGCCTAAAGAGACCCCGTCAAAGTCAATCAGTTCATAGGCCCCTTTTTCAAGCTGTCGCTTGACAATATAAAGACCATGCCACATGGGTTCAAATTTCCCAACCCCTAGCTTGTCGTTAGCTTGATCTTAAACCAAAAGTAGGTCTCCTTCTGAGAAAATGCGAGGTGTAACACTTCTATCATACTGAGTTTTCATTTGTTTCACATGATTTTCGGTAGCTAATGCAGCGGTGCGCCGATTCTTATCTAATTGAGCTAAGTACAAAAATCGTTTCTCTTCTTCAGAAGTGGTTGGTAGTAACTCTATGGCTAGTTGGAGTGACGGTATCTCGCATTCAATCGGTAATACCGCTTCTAAACCGTAAACCAGTTGAAAAGGGGTGAAACCTGTCGATGTTTTTGCTGAGGTTTGAGATGCCCAAAGTATCGAAAAAAGCATGGTATGCCAATTCGATTTATGAATTTTGATGATTTTTTTGATCATGGTGACTAAAAATTTATTGATAGCTTCAACCAGACCATTAGCCTACAGATAATATGGTGTAGAACTGTCATGGCGCAGGCCAAGTTGGTCAGTTAGTTCGGTCATCATGATGTTTCGAAAATGACTCCCATGGTCAGTAATTATTGCTTGGGGTACATCGAAACGAGCAATCACATGATTGAACACGAAAGTAGTTGCAGTTTTTCCATCTGTCGTAAATGTAGGTATCGCCTTGGCCCATTTGGTAAAATAATCTACTGCGAGAATAATATACCCATGCCCCCCGATCGAGAAGTCAATGCCCCATTTTGCAAAAGGACCAACATCAATTATAGGGTGAAGAGGAGCAGTTGGTGCACGCATCTTGCGATCAAATATTTGACAGTTGTGGCATTTTTGGATAGCATAAATACAATCTTTAAATAAGGACGACCAAAAATTGCCAGCGCACAATATCTTTTGGGCTGTGGCATACCCAGACATATGACCGCCACATGCTCCAGAGTGACAATCATTTAAAACCTTTTCAGCTTCGTCAAGAGTTAGACAATGTCGAAAAACAGAGTTCGCACCACGACGGTATAGTGTGTCACCAATAATATGATATCGCTGAAACTGGAAACGAATTTTTCGTCATTGTGACCATGAAAGTTCGGGCCGAAAAGTTTGGGTTTGGAGATAAATGATGATATCTCCATACCAAGGATCGATGGTACTGATAAGAAACAAAGATTCATCCATGATCAGATGTTCTGCCATAGTTTTTATGTCAGTACTTGGGAATTCACACATAAGTTCAGCGAAGACCAATGGTTTCTTTGATTTGGATTTTTCAAATTCCAAATCAAACTCATGCAGGATAACAATCCATTTGGAGTATTTGCCCCCTAGCACTTGTTTGGTCAAAATATACATCATAGGGTTACAATCATAAATCACTGTTGTTTTGCATAACAGTATGTAATGACGAAATCGTTGGAAAGCTTGAACTGCTGCCAAGGCCAAATTTCTCCACATGTGAGTACTTGATTTCGGTCGGATGCAGATTGCGACTGAGATAATAAATCACATGTTCGTTGTGGAATTCATCTTCCTAAACTAAGACCATACCAATTGTAGAATTGGAGGTTGCGAGGTATAAAAAGTAATCCTGATTGTAATTGGGAGGATGCAATAACAGTGCATGGGTCAACGCGTGTTTAAGAGAATCAAAAGATTGATAAGCAATATCGTCCCAAAAGAAAGGAATATTCTATTTTAACAACCTAGTAAAACCTTTGGTTAACTTAGCATAGTTAGGAATGAATTGAAAGTTCACTTTCCCTTGCAAACTTTGGAGTTGGCGAAGAGTAGAAGGAGGAGGTAATTTGATGATAGCCTCAACCTTTGATGGGTTGACACGAATGCCTTCCTTTGAGACAACAAATCCCAACAATCGTCCAGATTCAACACAAAAGAAACATTTGTGAGGATTCAGATGAATCCTATAATGCCTACATCTCATAAAGATAGCTCGTAGATGAGTAAGATGATATGTTCTGCGCGAGGAATGAGCAGGTAAATCATCGAGATAGGGTTGCAAAATGTGTTTAATGTCATGAAATGCATAATACATTTCCCTCTGAAAAGTTGCACCAGCGTTCTTAAGTCCAAAAGGTAATTTGCAGTAAGCAAAATTCCCCCACAGATAAATGAACGCTATTTTGGGTTGATCAGCAGGGAGTATGTTGATTCGATTGTAGCCTGAAAATCCATCCATAAACGAAAACATTTAAATTCTGGCACAATCGTCAATAATTTGATCAATATAAGGGGTTGGATAATTGTCTTTGGGACAAGCTCAATTTATATCCCTACAATCGATACATACTCGTATTGTCCCTTGTTTTTTATTAACAAGAACAATATTAGATACCCAATTTGTTAAAGGAATTGGATAAATAAAACCTACATGAAGTAATTTCTCAACTTCTGCTTTAATAGCGGCAACTTTTCGTGGATGTATTTGACGTAATATTTGTCGGATAGTTTTAGCATCCGGGTATGTTTTAATTTCATGAACAACAATTGACGGATCGATTCCTGACATTTCTTCATAGGACCAGGAAAAAATGTCACGAAATTCCTAAAATAGGGCTTTATATGCTTGGATTTCATCTGGTGTATAAGAAGCACCTATATGAATGTTTTCAACAATTCCGGGTTTCACTGAGATGTCAATAGGAACTGTCATAGAAATGTTTGCTAAGTTCAATTCAGAGTCGGAATTTGTGAGAGGATTCCGGGGTTCTTTGACATAATCAGCGGTAAAAATGGAGGAAAAATCAGTTTCAAAATGATCGAGATCAGGTAAAAACGAAGATCGATGATGTAGATATTCCCATGGTAATTCTTCTGTAGAAAAAAATTCACGAATATGCTCATCAATATTGAATACTTGTTAAACAGGATCCAGAATTGATGGTGAAACTCGGCTCGATATCGAAAGTGATTCCTCATTGACCACATTCAATAGATCAGGTTTAGTTGAAGGAATATTAGAAAATGACTGTACTGCCTGATATGCTAACTCAAAAGGACTCAAAGGCATCGCGCCATCGAAAGAATCCAGTTCTGAGTCTGAAGGTACTATCCAAGGATCATCAAAGGAAATAGTACTTGATGTAATCATATTGATATTAGCAATAGGAGATGGTACGTTGGGAGCAGGCAGGGAGAAAGTTCCCAGTAAAGCAGAATCTTTAAGTAAACCTACTCCAACATTTTTATAAGGGATAGTCGATTTTCTGACATGTTGGACGCTATCAGTAGTGGCTGGGTCAGATGAATAATATGAGAGCTAATCTATTTTTACGATCTTTCCTTGATGAGGAAACATGATGAGACGAAATACCGATGATACGACAACAGTCATAGCATAATACCAACTGCGACCTAGGAGAAGGTTGTAATCCAGAGAGGCATCAACCACTTCCACATCTAGATTAACGGTTTTACCTTCGACCTCTATCGGTAGATCCTGTAAAATACCATACGGATGGAATCCTCTTCCATCGAAAGCTTTGAGGATAGTCGGCGATTGGTTAAGTGTCAGAGAACCAAGTGATTTCCAAAATTTTAAAGACATGATACACGTAGAAGCCCCTTCATCAACAACAGTACGAAATCAATGTTTGTTTTTTATTATTACCGGAATCTGAAAAGCCATTTGATGGGGATAGGCAGGGTGTAAAATTCTCTAAATCAAAGATCATTAGGTTCGAATCCTGAAGGTCTACAGCTCCTATGGCTGACAATAGTAATTTTCTTTGGGCTGGGCATGATTGCAGCACTTCCAAAGTCGACATTGCTGAAGGGGAAATCACCAAATCTTCAACAATATTGTAGTTATGAGCAGCTCTCACATGTGGATTGAAAGCTGATTTACGAAGTACACCTTTAGCAGGTGGTTTGATTACTAAGTCAGGATTTGGTTTCTCGATCTGTAGTGGATCAGAAAAAAAAAGGGAGATGTAGGTGATGCTGAATTAGAAGTTTATGCTTCTTTACCACCAACAGGGTTTTTACTACCATAATCTTGTGATTGCGTCGCAACCATCAAGATATTTTCTAGCATATTCGAGGAAGATCCAATCATGTTACTATCTTGAGTAGGAAAGGGATCCTTCAAGACAACAGGTATAAGCAAACCCTTAACGAATTTCGATACCTCGGCTCTATGCGGGTACTCTTTAGTAAAATGATCCTCATCACAGATGAGACAAGGATAACGAGGTTTTCGTTTATCGTCAATTGGTTCAATTTTATCATTTTTATCTTTTGAAGATGATTTTTTGTTTTTATTCTTGCCTTTCTTCTTACCACCAGTTTTAGGTTTGGCTGTAGATGATTCTACAACATGAATATCGGCGGAAGTTTTAATGGAAGAATCTCTTTTAGGTGAATCAGGTAAAGTTATAATAGGAGAAGTCGTCTTGGAAGATTTCTTCTTACTCTTGCTAGTGCTAACAGAACCAATTACACCATCAGCGGCATGACAGCCTGAAGGAGTTGTAGTTAATTGACCAGGTCTTGGTAAATCAAGGATTTTGTCATACAGAGTACCTGACTGTGTATATACAAGTCAAGGTACTAAGCTTGAGCAATGACTTGATCTTTTGTAACAACGCCTCCATTTGCCACATCTTCAGTGATTTTGGGCAATAATGATTTGATAAACCATTTAGCCAAAAATTGATCCAGAATAAAAACTTTCACTAAATGTCTCCTACGTCTCCATTCATGAATGTGATCAGATATGTACGTAGACGTAGATTGTTTTAATGAGGTCAATAATTCTGTACCATTGTTGTATCTGACAGATTACTGAAAATGGGTTGAGAAAGCAGTAGCTAACGCATTAAAATTATTAAATGAGCCTTATGGTAACTCAATGTACCATTTGGCAGCTAGACCAATGAGAGTTCTCTGAAAAGACGTAACTGAATCGAATTATCGATTAGTGAATTGGATGCACACTAGAGGTGATAAGTCATAAAATTATTAGATGGATCCTCTCCTGACTTACCTTCAAACTTTGGAATATCACTGGGCAACTTATTAGGCATTGGTGGCGAATACAGAAGATAAAAGATTGGATCATTTGTAAGGCGCGATAAATCGGGTAAATCTAAAGTTTCTATGAATGGTAACCGACAGATAGGGTCCTGATAGTCTTGTGTGATCAAACCAGTTCCGGGAGGAGGATATCCAGGATATCTTGGAATTGGATGCGCAATGGGAATTGTGAAAAAAATATTAACCGGACCAAAGTGGGGTTGTTGAGGTACTTGATAAGTATACCCAGGATATGGCTGATACTGATATGTTGGATTCTGTGTAGTATGTCCAAATTGATACTGCCCCTGGTACGGTTGATAAGTAAATTGTGGTTGAATAGTGAGAATCGTACTTGTACCAGATTGTCCTATAGGCATCTGGACCATAGTCTGAATTGTAGGTCCTGATTGTGGCACGGATGCTTGAGGAATTTGCATTGATACAGGGGTAGTAGAAACAAGAGCTACATGTTATCACTCAGTAATTTCTCCAGGTTCAAGAGAAATAGTCCGAGGCAACCACAAACGTACTTCGAATTTTGGGATCTAGCCTTCCTAGAATTCAGAGAGGGCCCTCTAATTTAAAATTTATCTTTGTTTTTTATTTATGTTTTTAGGCTAGTTATGATAGAACAATTGGTTTTGTTTTTTAAAGTTTTGGTGGGTAAAAATCACTTAGGATTAAACTAGAGAGATATCTACCTGTCCATTGGGCTATGGAGTCTAAGTCTAGATAACAGTACTAGAAGGCAAGGCGAAAGGGGTACAAATATATTCAGGGCAAGGTAGATAACCCTCAGAGTTTTGGGGAAAGGTTTTTTTATGAAATGGTATGATCGGGATAAAGGGAAATGAAGGATCCTTTGATTCGGAAAATGGAAGAAGGAGGCAGAGGTCAAATGGGAGTAGGAGCAATGAAGGATTCCTAACATCGAAAATCAGTTGAAAACATTTAAATGGTAACTTAGTTAAGACAGGGAGCCATAAGCTAGTCCTGAAGTAATATTCCTAGTTACTCATTAAGAAATAAAAAACACATAATGAAATGAATGGAACTTTAGAAAATAAACAATGACAAGATAGATGCACTTTACTCTTTAACTTATCGCGAGAATCCTGAATTATGATGTCCAATTAGCTTTGTCCAGTCTGCTACTTTCAAAATCAACACATGTAGGCCTCTAATGTATCAGCAAAAATCTATAGTAATCTTAGCAATTTTATTCCACACAAAATACTTCAAAGAGTGAAGTATTTATACAAATTCTAAACTAGAATATCTTGAAAAATATCAAGATTGGTTTACAAAATATCTCAAACTATTTTACATAAATAGAACTTAATAAAAGGACACTCAAAACTAATGAACCTATTTGGCACTATACTCATGGATATATGACGACTAAGAAGAGAATTCTAATTTGATCTCAACTCTTTGTTGATGATGAGGCATCCAAGTCACTAACTATTTCCTTTCTTTGTGCATTATGCTCCAGCAATTCTCCAAACTTGGGGTCCAATGATACCTTTTTATTTCTCAATCCGAAATAGATATGTAAAAAGTAAAAGAGGTTATTGTAGATAAATATTTTTTTGAGATAAACCTCTCTCAGTTCCCTAAAATGATGCTCCATATTTTCATAATAGGCTCTGCAAAAAGATGTGTAAAACATAGTTTTATAGAGTCTGAAAAATAGGCTGTAATGATGCGCATGTATCTTTCATTATGTAATAGTTGTGCACAAAGTGAGATAGGTTTTTGTAGATGGCTCTCTTAGGAACAAAAACCCCCTTCAGTTTTATAAGATGTATTTTTGATTGGCCACAATATTCTCTGCAAAATGATGACTTTATAGGATTTTTCCACAAAAAGTGCTTTCCAATATTGTTTAATATTTCCTAATCCATAATGGCTGTTAGAAAAGTGAGAGAGGTTTTTGTAGTTGGACACCTTAAGAACATAAATTTCCTTCAGTTTTGCAAAATTCATATTGTATTGGTCACAATAGTTTCTGCAAAACAATGACTTAAACATGAAATTTCTGCAAAAATGTTCCTTCTTGTTATGTTTTCATCTTTTCACCTTTTTGTTCTTTTAACTGTTTTAATTTCACTTTGGATAAAATTCATTGTTGGTGAAAATATTTTCATCTCTTTTTACCATTACTGACTCTGTTTTTACTTTTACTTTTTTACCTTGACTGCTCTGTAACTTTGTTTTAACTTTCACTCTGACTTTTACCTGATACACTTTAACTCTGATGCTCTTTGACTGTTTTGTTTTCATTGTCATTGTGAATTTTGATTTCAGTTTTACCATTCACTGTGCACATTTCATTATTTTGATCTCTCTCTGACTTGTTTTTATTCTTTCTTTGTATACAAACTTTTTGTTGAATGAAGCCTTTGAATTAAAATCTGAGAATTTGGAGCAAACAATTTTGTCAATTAGTATTGAAACTATTGGTCCAAATCCATATTCTGATAACAACCTGCAGAAAACAAAAAAATTGTTAATGAAATCCAGGTCTGCAGGGAGGTGATTGAAGGTTTTTTTAAAGACTTGTGGAATGAGATCTGTTTGTGGAGGTTTAACTCTGTTTTTTAGGAAATTTTGGGCTACTTTTGCAAGATTAGATTGTTTGCAGGAGTAATTTTCTTTAACATAGGGATAATTGAGCAAATTTGGTCAAGGATATTCTCTTTTGGTTTTTCTGCGTTTCTTGATAGAGAAATAGGGATTCAGGGTATCTTCAGGGTTTTTTAGCCTTTGAGATCTTTAAAATGGATTCTTAAACTCTGAAAATTGATAAAATTTGCTTGAAAAGGCACACAGAGGATAAAGGGTTTCACGATTCTTGGTTGAAATGCTAGCTTCAGCAGTTTATCTGGAGCGATGCACAGCTCCTCAACAATCTTCACAGGTATATTTTAGCAACTTCAAAGGTTTTGGGCATAACAATGGCAACTAGGGGCTTAAAAGGCTTTATACAGAGCTTTTTTAACAGTTGGGAGGCAGTGCAGAGGGGTAGAACGCGCAATAAGGAAATAATGAATGTTGTTCAAAGGTTTTAACCATACATATTGGTCGCATTTAATCAGCATTAAATTTCTGTCGCATAAGGAGGGAAGCGGTTTCGGAATTTAAATACAAAACCAAACAGTGGTTATCGCGCAAGGTTCAAGTGGTAAGCTTTTTTATTCAAAACGCACGTGATCGAATGAATGTAGGCCATGTGGAAGGGAAAGGTATCACGAAACCACCGATTTCGCATGCATTTTGAGTTTGGGTGATCAATCACTTTTTCAACGCGATATCATATATCTGGCGTTGGATCTGTGGGATGAATGCGAAGGGTCAGAATTGAATGGGAAGCTGTAATGAAATAATGGTGGGACCGTGGAAACTTATGCGCTGGGCTATATATATATATATTGCAAAGTATGTGAGCAGGAGCGCATGGAGAGGGGTTAATATATGGTTTAACCTAGGTCAACTTTATGTATAGCATAAGGCTATTACATATTGGGGAGAAAACACGGGAAAGGTTTAACCATTTAATGGATTAAAATCTTAGTTGCATATTGGTAAACCTTAGGTTAAAAGGTGATGCGGGGAAAGATTTAATGAGTATATTACAAAGGCGAGGGGGTTGCTTTTTGTAACAAAATTTATTTTGTCTTAACACTTAGGATAAACATGGAATGTGCAATATTTTTGGGCATTCAACACATAGGATATGTATGAAAGCGATATTCTCATTTTTTATTTTAATATATAGTTTTAGACTTTTTGAAAGGTCTATAACCATAGGGGGCAGGGTATTAGATTAATGTTAGTTTTAGACCAAAGGGGTATAACTTAGGATTTTAATTCGGCATGTGCATATTCACTTTGGTCTAAAAACTATATAATAGTGGGTTTTAGGGGGTTATTTATCATAAAGGGAATTATATAGGTAGGATAAGGTAATTTTAGGGATTTAATAGCATAAGTTAGAAATTAATATGACAAGGGGAAAGGAATGCACAAAAAATATACTTATATGACTAGGTAAAGTGAAAACCTTAATGCTAAGTTTATCATTTTGATGATTTCACCACTTTTACTTAGGATAAGATGTTTTTTGAGGGTTTGTATGCTTTTTGAAATGGAGGAAGTTTATCAAAATGAGATATTATGTATCTTTGAGTTGTGATGGGTGAATGAAGGGTAAATAATGATAATTGGGGATTAATATAGGAATTCAACACTTTTAACTAACAATCATTGAGCCTTGGGTTCGGTCCCAATAGAAGTCAGAGAAATGCTCTGAGCCCCTTTTACTGAAAGTCTAGAATGCATAATAACTATAAGGGATGAGAAATTAGTTATTTTTTCCCGGTGATGAGTATTTACAATCTTCTTCCCACTGTTTTTTACCTACCCAACTTTAATCTAACATTTTTTCTTCCATTTTGCAGGTGCACTTGAGCTTGCTACCTTGAAACATTTTATTCTTTTGAAAACATAAAAACTATCTAAATCTACCTTATATCATCCGAGGGCTCAGATTTAACTGAAGAGCTCTTCTTTATTTTCTACCTATCTACGGATTAGTCAGGATTAAGCTGTCTAACCAATCTTTATTCACTATCTAAAACATGTAAATTGAAAACATGACAAGTCAAGTTTAAAAAGTTTAACTCATAATGGATTATGGCATTTATTGACACATTGCCCTAATCATTTGCAAAAAGTAAAAATTAGTGGCATTTGGACTTGCACACTTTCATGTTTTATTTTCATCTTTTTCTTTTGGGGTCTATATTTTTTAAGTCGTTTGATCTTTCTTTTAGGACTTGTACCCTCTTTTTGATTTTTGATTTTTTCTAAATATGGGAAAACAACTTGCAGAAAGCAAGGCATGTACATATTTACAAGATTATCAAGGTCAATTCAAAAATTATGAATCCTATATTTATAGGACCCTAACACTACAGATACTCTAGAAATAGGTGTGGTAGGTTGAACAGAAGTTGCAGCAGCAGAATAATTTTGAGGCGGAGTTCTACGTGTACTAGGCTCAGGCTGCTGAATAGAACCAGGTGCAGAGACTTGAATGGTAGGCTGGACAGGTTGCTGGGTTGAACCAGAACCGATGGGTAACTACACATTGGGTTGCAAAGTCTGTTGAACTTGAGATGGATCCCACACCATATTACTTCCGAGATATTTACCCATAGAAGGTTGTGCATATGAAGGACCATAACCAGGTTGAATGTAAGTTTGATAATTAACTGGAAAATTTCCAGCTCCTTGTAATAATGGTTGACCTGAAGGAGGTTGAAAACCTTGAGCTGGGTACTGACCCTGAGTTTGATATTGAATTTGAGGCATGTATTGATTCTGGGGTTGATATTGGCTCTGAGGTATGTACTGTCCTTGGGGTTGATATTGACCTTGAGGTATGTACTGTCCTTGAGGTTGCTCCCCAGGCAGGAAATATTGTCCTACAGTTTGACCTCCAGGTGGTAAAAAATTACCCTAAGGTTGCCCTCCGGGCGGTAATTGACTACCTTTAGGTTGCCCCCAGGCGGTAACTGAGTTGCTTGAGGTTGCCCCCAGGTGGTAAATGACTTCCTTGAGGTTGAGGATTTGGAATATTGCCAGACATCATAAAAATTTGCTCTATGTTCAACGTGCCAGTATTTGTTCCATTCGTACCAGATGATAACACGTTCAATTGGTTGAAGAGCTGCTCCTGAGAAGGTACCAAAGAGCGACTGGTATCCCAGAGGAACAGACGAACCACCATATAAAAATGTTTCTGGAGATTCAGAAAACATAGATGACTCACCTGACATAGCTAATGAAGGTTGATAACCTCTTGGTGTAGGGTAAAAAGGAATTCGGGGTGGTGAATAGGTAATACCTGCGTTTTGTAAAAAATCTGTCAATGGTAAATACCAAGCGTCAGTTCTAAAAGGACTGTAGAATATTGATTCACGCTCTCTAAGATTCAAAGTTTCTTGGGTTTCGGGAAGAACGACGTCTTTGTCTGGACCAACAAGTTCTTCAATACATATGAGATCAGAAGGAAGATTTTCGGTAATGCGATGTCTTACTCTAGGTGAATCAGGATCACTAGAAGTTGGAGTAACAAATCCTGAAGATGATTCTAACAAAACAGTTTCAGTTTCTGGCTCAGAAATTTCAGGTTCTTCAGCTAATTCACTGGTTGGAGAAGCAATGTCTATGATTTCGGAAATTGAAATTGGCTCTTGAATATATTCTGCTGTTTGAGATTGATTTAATTCATGATAATCAGGATGAGTAATTATGGATGATTCTCTTGGTTCTGTTGATCTAATTCTGCTGATACTATGCGGTACCAGAGATTTCAGTCCTTCAAGTTGGCTTGGTGTATACTCAGGGGGTTTCCCCTGAAGTCTACACGATTGTCTTGGTAATTCAGCCACGATTAAAAATTATTAATCACACACAATCAAAGAAAATTTCAATAAAAAATCCTAAAGTCATTAAGGAAACAATCAAATGATCAAACGCTTATAAAATCTAGGAGATCAAACCACACACAAACAGTAAATTCCCACACTAAAAACACTAGTTGGTGATGAAATCCAACATCATAGTATTTAATTTAGAAATAGCGGTTGGAACAGTTACCCCGACAACCTGCTTAATGAAATAGACTGGTGCAAGTTTCTCCACTTAAACCATCTCGAGTGAAGATAAATCTCCGGAGAGTCCAAGTGAGTCTAGTCGACGTCTACTCCAGATATAGTAAGATCTTTCCTCCACCGTCACCTCAGGAAAAAATCTTAAAGTTGATGGCCATTAAGGTCACCAACAGGAACAAATATACCTTGGGGAACAGTCTACGATCCGATATACGCGCAAGGGCAGAGTAACAAAGCTCAATCCCCTTGAAGGATCCTTGACATAATCCAAGGTATACCGACAAGTGACCCCAGGCTCCTCGACAATGGTCAATCCGAGGTTTACCGTTGTTAATATGTGCACATCTTCTATCGTTCCCAATGAGATGGAATTGATCACCTCACTGGTTCGGATATGATCTCGTGCTTGACTCCTTTAGGAGGAGCTTCCTAGAGCATACAAGCTACTATTGGATTTTTCCTACCGCAAGATTGACTACTTGTTTGTTTTAATTGTCTCGGAGAGTTAATTGCACCCTACTCCAAGACACTAGCCTAAGCTATGTTGGTGAAAAGAGTCGTAGAAATATAAAAATTACTAGATTGATTTTAATTTAAGCGTTGCTTTTAATAGGTTGTTTCTTAGGACAATAGGTGCGAAAGTGAAACTTTGATGATATGTAGTGACCCAACTCAAAACACACTAAAACTGCATCTATTATGAGAAATAATTCATTTCCTTTCGATGAATTCTATCTAAAAGAAAGAGTTGAGAAATGCAATCTTTTAAAAAAAATTATTTCCTTCAAAACAAGAATATATGAAAAGAAATCTTTATGAGAACTCAGAATGATCAATTGCTCAAAAACAAAATCCCTTTATTCTTCAAGACGAATCTACAATCAAACATTCTTCAAAAGAAAACCATAATTTCTAGAAATAACACTCAAAACTAAAAACACTAATTTCGATATCGAAAAATTCTAAGAATTAACTATGAAATCATAACTTTAAATATTTTGAGGATGTTTTGCTTAGTTTGTAATCTAACTAAGAAATTCTTTTGCTGAAAACAACAAAAACTCAAAAACATCCAATTATTGTTTTTTAAGTGAAATTCAAAACTTAATAAAAAAGTTTTTTAAATATTTGCAAATGAGAAAATGGGATCTAATTCTCATAAAGCAATTTCTGCTATAAAGTCACAGACTCAGCAAGAAAACAATGAAATACCGGTGATCTAAGGTATACAAAGGTTTCTAATCTTTGAGTGACCAAAGACAAAGCAAAAATCACTTATAGCATGCAGATCTTGTAGAAAATTATTCAAAACTAAAACGGCTGAAAGAAACTCTCACACAATGCTTTCTGACAGAGAATACAAGTTTGGGTATATACAGAGAATCTTGCAAGCTGATCCTAGAAAAGAGAATTTTAATTTTTTCAAAAATTTTCTTAGGGTCCGCAGGTTTTAGTGTAAACAGGTGCGTTGCTGCACTATGGATACAGAAAAGCAGTGGAGATGACCACACTGTGCCTAAGGACAAAGTGCGGAGACCAAAAAACTTAAAGAAAAATAAAAAATTCTAAAGCACTTTTCAGGGATTCTATAGGAATAAATTACCCAAGCCGGTATCAATCAATCAAAATCAGAAAAATAATTTCACATGTCAAAAATAAAAGAAAACAACGTTCAAGATCCATTCCCCAGCAGAGTCGCCATTTTGTTGGACAGATAAATTGTTCTTGCGGACAAGACAAATCTCCCTAGTATCCTACGATAACTAGCAACAAATAGACAGATGTAAACTACTTTCTCTAGATTGTATTTGATCTAGAATTATCTATAATGAAGGATCTATAATTTTGAGTCTGTATGAGGGATTTAGGAGCAGTCAAAGTTTGAGGGTTGACTTGGTGACTTAGCAGCTTAAGGCGGCAAAAAATTTGTTGAAACCCGACCACTGTATTCCGGACAACTCCGACAGGATTTCGGGCAAAATTGTGGGACGGTTAAAAGCACTACTTCGGTCATTTTCCAGATAATTAAAAAATAGTGGTTCTGTATAAAATAAAATAAAATTATATATATAATTTTTGGAGGACCCCCGCCCTCCCCATCCACATGACATAGCAAAAAAGATAAATTGAAAGGGGGTCTACGGCCATGACCCTACCGACCCCACATTCTAAGAAAACTTTCAATCTGAATTTGGTGGGGCCAACATCTGTGACCCCGTCACCCCAACCCTCCACCTTATATGATGACCAGCATAACGGGTGGGGCCAACAGTATACCTTGCAGCCCCAACCCACACGGAATTAATATGATAGGGCCGACAGAAATATGGGGGTGGGCCGCCCAATGTGGGCCCAACCCCCCAACCACCATGTATTAAAATATTCAGCGGGCTAAAAAAATTGAAAGCACAATTATTAAAAAAACCATTTTTGACTTAAAAAGGAGGGGGTTGGATTTGACCACCCGACCCCCTCCTTCCTAATACACATCTTCAACCAATTCAGCTAATGGGCAGTTTTGGGAAGTCCGCTATCAATTTAAGATAAAAACTCTGCAATTCATAAGTGCACCTAGTTAGGTGAGGAGAGGGCACATAAATCGAGACAATGGAACCATGAGCAGTGTGCAGGAGGGGGGCGAAACCATGATCTAAGCCATTTTCCAGAGGGGTTAGATTTTCACTTTGTTAGATTCAGGCAAATTGTATATGGATTCTGCACTACTCGACACCACGAATCCAACGGTGCTGTCCATTTCTTCATCAGAGGTCTGCAATTTTCGGGCACTTTATGCTATGGAGGTATAAGGGTGTAATTTCTCATTTTATACTTGTACTTTAATTTTTTTCCACTTAATGAAAGATGGCCTCCCCAGTATTTGATTAGGTCCCGGAGACGTAGTCCCTCCTGGACATACTCTGATATCAATTATGTGCCTTCTTGCATGATGTTAATTGCTTCTCTCTTCCTATGTTTATTACTTTAAACTCTCTTGTTTAAAGTTGCAATTTTCACATGTAATTATTTAACACATCTCAAGAAAAATATTTTGGATAAAGTGGTATCAAAGCAGGTGTTTGTAGATGTGAATTACATGCTTGTATGCTAAATATAAGCAGGCTACGAAGAGGCGAAGGGACACTACGGTCTTTTGATCCTGAAGCGGGACGTGCACATGAGAGAAGGAATATGGATGACGATGTTTGAAATGAAGAGGAGCTCAAATTCCGCGAGACCTTATACATCAGGGTAGATCGGGTCGAGAAATTTTTCTCTAGACTTGAGAAGTTAGAGAAAGTAGGGGAGAATGTGTCAGAAGGACAAGGTTCAGGGCATGGAGATAATGGAGGAGATCCACCTCCTTCTCCTCCAACAAGTGAAATTTATTCCTCCTCTTCTCACTATCATCACAGGAATTCAGGAAATGCATCTAATAAACCTTTATTTAAGTTAGATGTCAAATTTGATCTACCCATGTATAATGGTGAAAGTGATGCAGAGAAACTTAACAAATAGATTAGGAAGCTTGAAGTCTAGTGCAGGATTCAACAGATTGTGGAGGATGAGGCAAAGATCCAGTTGGCTTCTCTTCGAATGAATGGCACTCAATACTACATTTGGCGGAAATTCCGACACTTGGTTCCGACGCTTTTGACCAAATGTCGGAAATTTCCCCAAATTTTTTCCATCTCGCCCGAAACCGTCACTATACCAATGTTTATAGAAAAGTGTCACAATACCGACACTTAGAAAAGTGTCGCAATTGCAACGTTTGGAGGAAGACGTCGCAATTGTGACACTATGGCCCAAAGCGTCGCTATTGCGACGACTGCCTCTAAACGTCGCAAGTGCGACACAATGTCTAAGTGTCGTAATTGCGACGTTTGGAGGCCTTCGTCGCAATAGCGACGCCTTTTCCGCCATCGGTATAACGACACTTATATGCGCGCTAAATACAAATACAAAACTTTATGTGCGCTACATAAAAATGATTTTATTGTTTCGTATCCATCGCAATAGCTACATTAACGTCTGATATCACGCGCACATTCGCCCTCCGCTCTTGCAGAACAACATTTGCCCTCAGCGCTTGTAGAACAACATTTTCCCTTAGCATTCACCTTCAGCGTTCGCCCTCATCTCTTGCAGAACAACATTCGCCCTAAGCTCTTGCAAAATGGTAAGTTCTTACTGCAGGCCCTTCCTCCTATAGTAGGGTTGACTCTATTTGGGTTTTTTTAGTCAATTCCATTGGATTGTGTTAGGCTGTAGGGTTCTCTCTAGATGTCAAGAATCAAGATTCAATACCCTCTATTATCTTCATCACCCAATACAAGATTTAAATTTTTCCTAAAGAAACGCTTATTAATTTGGCAACCATTATTTCTCCCTGCTTTAAAAACCCTACATTTAAATGAAAACAAGCATTGCATTTCAACTACAAAAATATATTAGTGTTCAAATGTACATGTGTGCTACATTAACGTCTGATATCACGCGCGCATTCGCCCTCCGCTCTTGCAGAACAGCATTCGCCCTCAGCCTGCAATAGCATTCGCCCTCGCATTTCGCCCCGAGCTCTTGCACAACAGCCATTCGCCTTGCATTCGCTCACTTTGCAGAACAACATTCCGATTCTTCCCCGCCCACAACACTACAACATTCGCCCCCGCCCCCTCGCAAAATGGTAAGTTTCATCAAGTAGCCCTTCCTCCTATAGTAGGGTTGACTCTATTTGGGTTTTTTTGGTCAATTCCATTGGATTGTGTTAGGCTGTAGGGTTCTCTCTAGATGTCAAGAATCAAGATTCAACACCCTCTATTATCTTCATCACCCAATACAAGATTTAAATTTTTCCCAAAGAAACGCTTATTAATTTGGCAGCCATTATTTCTCCCTGCTTTAAAAACCCTACATTTAAATGAAACAAGCATTGCATTTCAACTACAAAAATCTATTAGTGTTCAAATGTACATGTGTGCATCACTTGTGTAGGGTATTCCTTTTCCACTTTCACATTATCCAAGAATGTGTGCAGTATAGTTCATATTTTTTGTGATTTAGATTATCTTGAAAAAGGAAAGGTAAATTATTTCCCATGGAAAAAGAAGGTTTTCACTTTTTACTACTAGAAATGGTACAACAAAGTTCCATTTCTACTCGAAACTCCTATGAAACAGGAACCAAATAAAGGCCATGTCCTCAATGGACATCATTTGGCTTTGAAAATGGCCATTGCACCGTGTTGTTTCTTATATTACACCATGATAGTTTCTTAGGTCATTTATTGTTTCTTGAGATGAAAAACAACCAAAGAAATTGTGAAGATCCTTTCAAGAAATAAATGACCATTTCTCAATCATATCTCAAC
Source organism: Pinus albicaulis (assembly GCA_034641835.2). Classification (NCBI taxonomy): domain Eukaryota; kingdom Viridiplantae; phylum Streptophyta; class Pinopsida; order Pinales; family Pinaceae; genus Pinus; species Pinus albicaulis. The sequence continues at coordinate 562,863,419 of CM076572.1, forward strand.
TATTTTTTATTTTATTCAATGGTTTCTTACTTTGAGAGAAATTTGACACTTTTATAAGGAATATAACATAAAAACACAAAATGGGAAGGAATTGATGAGGTAGATGACCTTTAGCTGTTGTCAATTAAGAATTGATAATACACGATGCATGTTCTGTACTACAAACTAGATTCCTTCCTGGAGTTAGGACACAGAGTATTGAATCAAAGTTGTAGTTTCTAACTTCTTGTATTGGTTCATCAATTTTGAAATTCAGACATTGCATGTCTTCATTGCTTCATGTTTGAATAATTTGCATCATATCGTACAATAGGAAATTAGGAATTATGATTATTATTACTTTATGGATCTGTTAAGTTACTTTAAGTTTGCATGGTTTAGTGTGAAATTATTCTAGTCCCCAAACACATATAATCAAGGAATTATAACGTGATTTCAAACATTAAATATCAACAAAATCGTTTAAAGGATATTGAAAGGAAAAAGGTGATGGAAGATAGAAAGTTCCTTACTTAAATACTCTAAGGATTTTTCAATAGTTGCTCCAAAAGCTTCACTTCAAGGCCCTTCAAGATCGTCTCCAACAATGCTATACCATCAGCTTCAACAATGTTGCTCCAAAAATGTCCTCAAGGTCTTCACAACAAGTTTACTAGAAGTTGCTCCAACAATATATTCAATAATGTCTTCATTGTCAACTCGTCTCTTGTTTGGGTGCCTTAATGTGCAATGACATGTTTCCAGGACCGAATTCAATGCAAGGCATATTTGAAACTCTAACTCTGTCTTCCGGTGTCTTATTAGAAATTATTTCAGTTTTCATTTTGTGTTTTCAAGTTAGATATTGTTTTCAAGTTTTTACATTTATAATTTTATCGCAATGTGGCAGACTGATCAGAGCAGTGCAGGAACAACCCCGAGACGGGATGATCGCGGAAAGAGGCCAGCGGAAGAACATGTAAAGTGCCAGCATTGCTCTATCTTAAGGTATTTTAGTTATTTACATAATTGAAATAATATTAATTTTGTTCAAATATGCAGACACCTAGCCATGGTACGCCTGATGATTCCCTCTTTGAGGAAGAGCTTTCTTCATCCCTATCTCCAGTGTTCTTGTTGCGAAAAAAGGCACGAGATGCAAGGTCGGAATTTAATACTTTGAGAGATGCGCCTCAAACACCTGAAACAAAAGAGAGGATAAAACAACTTATGAGCTAGATAGAAATATATTAGGTAATAATAAAAAGTCAAAAGGATATTTTTTTTGTTCTGCATGAGATGAATTGTGATAGTTTGATTTTTAATTTTTACATTGACTAAACTAACAAAAAGTTCTTTTGTATGTAGCATTTTCTGGCACTTGCTGAATCCGGTGTTGGTGGTAGTGGGACACAAGGGCAAGAGATTGCCCAAAAACCCTCTCATACACCTTCTACTCCTTTAGGCACCAGCCAAGAAACACACCCTACCCAAGCAGACACCCAGCCAACCGCTGAACGTGTTGGAAATGATGAGGTTGATATGGCCAACTACATTATTGCATTTCCTGGAGCTACACTTGTCAGCTCCACAGGGACCATTAATGACACATTGTTGGTGAACGATGAAGGTGTCCCTATAAAGCATGTACAACTCCCATGTAAATTTTAATATTTTAAATATTTCATGTACTTTATCTAAAACATATTTATCATGATTTTTATTTTTAAATTAATGATAATATCTTTTTTTCTTTTTTCTTTTTTTTTTTGTTCGCGTAGGAAACAATGAGTTCTACAGGTATCTGGAGAGCCATTCGTTGGTAATTTTGGCCCAACCATATGCACAGGGTGGAATTCCCAGAGTTCCAACCTGAAAAAAGAACTTCTAGATTATCTAGAAGCCCTTTTTGGGGTCGACACATTTGACAGAACAGCGGTGGCTCGGGTAGCCGGAAAATATTTGAAATATACCAAGGAAACCTATAGGACGCAATTGAAATTTAACCCTAGATATGAGAGTCCTCTCACAGTTCCAGAGAGTGAGTGGAGAGCACTCATCCATGACAGAAAAAGAGAAAAGGGCAAAGAAAGAAGGAAAAATTCCAACTGGACCCGCAAGGTAAATTACAACTTTAATTCAATAGCTTGAATTTTATCTATGTCTAAAATAAAAGTGTGCTACGTCATATCTGACTTTAATCTTTTGATGCTAGGTTTCCTGACACCTCAAAGACAACCAAAGCTAGGATTGAAAAAAAGGGCCATCACAAGCTAGGCCAGGGCGGCTACTTGAAATTGGCCGCAAGAATTGTAATTAAGTAGCTAAACATCTTATAATTAATTGTATCGCCTTCCAACGTTTTTGTAATCCTATCAAATATGATTAAAATACACAATCATATGTAATGTAGGGTGATGACTTCGGAACAGAAACTACAGAGGAAGATAAAAATATCGCTTTCCATTTCGGCTATCAAGCCGTAGTTGAACGTTGCATAAGCTTGGGGCAGGTCCCAAGATCCAGAATGCCTGATAAGGTAAAACATTAACCTTTCAATATGTTTGTTTTCATCCATAAATTTAATGTCTAACAACTTTGTTTAAATCAAGGGAGCAACACTACCGACGAGGCAAATAACCCAGTTTTAGAGCCAGATGTAGATGATCCTCACGTGCAACCTGATCATTGTAGTGGGGACCAGGCCGACAATGCTACTATCAGTGAGGGTCGTGACAGTAATTAATTTCCACTTATAATTTTTTCTAATTATACCTCGATGGTTGTCCTTATAAAGTTTTTTGTTTAAATGATAGAGAATGTTTCCCTTGAGGATCTTACCACCAGAGAGGAAGACAGGGCAACAGTCCCAACGGCGACAACTGGTGCACCAGGTAAATAATCTCATTGCAATTTTTTTTATTAATATTACCGAACTAGTTCAATGATATTTAAAAACTGACAATTAAAATTTAATATTATCTCTTTTTGTAGGCGATGCCCCATCACTGGATGAGACCAGACATCGTGACTACGCAACTAGGTCAGCGGCGACAACTGGTGCACCAGGTAAATAATCTCATTGCAATTTTTTTTATTAATATTACCTAACTAGTTCAATGATATTTAAAAACTGACAATTAAAATTTAATATTATCTGTTTTTGTAGGCGATGCCCCGTCACTGGATGAGACCAGACATCGTGACTACGCAACTAGGTCAGCGCCGACAACTGGTGCACCAGGTAAATAATCTCATTGCTATTTTTTTTTATTAATATTACCGAACTAGTTCAATGATATTTAAAAACTGACAATTAAAATTTAATATTATCTGTTTTTGTAGGCGATGCCCCGTCACTGGATGAGACTAGACATCGTGACTACACAACTAGGTCAGCGGCGACAACTGGTGCACCAGGTAAATAATCTCATTGCAATTTTTTTTATTAATATTACCGAACTAGTTCAATGATATTTAAAAACTGACAATTAAAATTTAATATTATCTTTTTTTGTAGGCGATGCCCCGTCACTGGATGAGACCAGACATCGTGACTACGCAACTAGGTTAGCGGCGACAACTGGTGCACCAGGTAAATAATCTCATTGCAATTTTTTTTATTAATATTACCAAACTAGTTCAATGATATTTAAAAGCTGACAATTAAAATTTAATATTATTTGTTTTTGTAGGCGATGCCCCGTCACTGGATGAGACCAGACATCGTGACTACGCAACTAGGTCAGCAGTGTGGGTCAAAAGGCACGAAACAGGAGCAGAGCATGATGATATTGATGATGTAATTAGGAGCTTTAGAAATAGGAAGAAGAAAAAGAAAATTTGATAATGTAAAATATTGTATTATTATAAGACAAACGTTACCATACTTGGAACGTTTTTTGCGTTATATAAAAAACTCATTTATCATACTATTTTTATGTCAAGCATTAATTGCAATGTTTCTTTGCATACTTTTTGTTGAATTGTTTTTTTATTAGTTATTGAATATTTTTTTTTATGCTCATGAAAGTAAAAAATGAAATATAGATTGGGTATTAGGGAATTGAGAGTGATGTGAGGGGGGGGGGGAAGAGACCATAAGAGCTTCCACCTTCACATGGTTGGCCTTGTTTAGTAGAGAATAATTTATTGGAGCGATTTAATCTTGGAGCAAACCTCCCTCGATCCAGTGTAGCAACAAAAAAGTCACTGTTGACTTAGTTGCTACTCTTTCAGATCGTAGGAGGCTTGTTCCAAGTTCATGCGACTCCAATAAATTGTTCTTGAAACGAAGAGGAGCTTATTCAGGTATGTTTTGACATTTTCAACATATGTTCTAACATTATCATAAGAATGCATCTTAGAGTAAAAAATACTACATCGATTACTTGTATTTATTGTATAGATAATGATGGATTTTGATTGACTTGGCAGTGCAGGTACAAATCCTCTTGCATCATGAGCAATACAACTTGTCAACCGGGGTCATGTCCAGGATATTTTTGCTTGTGCGCTTGACCAGGTTCGTAATGTCACATTTTGTAAGTTCCTTTACAGTTTCAATATTAAAGTAATGCATAAATCTTTTCACAACAATAAAAGGAAAGGGTTATGGCTGAGTCAAATTTTATTGTTATTGACAGTGTAATGAAATGTATCTCAATGCTATGGTTTTGGCCTTTTTATTGGTTGAATTAGAGGACCCAGTTGAAAATATTGGGGCCAAGTAGGCCGGTTTTCCTTTTTGCTGATGGTTTGGTGTATCTAATTGAATTAGTTGCCTAAGGTATTTTTGGTTGCAAACTCCTTTTCATTTTTCATACAGTATTGGCCTTGTGGAATACATTTGATTGTGTGCTCTTGTTAGATCTACAACATTTGTAGTTGTTTAGTCTTATGGCCGTGGTGCACTTTTATTATGGAAATAGTTGATGCGATATTTTCATTTAATCCTTACTGCAGGGTAGCATGTTGAGAAGTTTATTGTGAAACATTTGGTATTCAAAATGACACTTGATCCTATACAGCATCATGCCCTTGACTTCAAAATTCATATTCAAAGTGTGCCAGACAATTCTTGCAAAATTTCAAATATTTATGTTGTTTTAAACCATTATCTTTTTCATGTATTGGATGCTGAAAATGTGAAAAAGACTTTGGTATGAAACCAACTGGTGAATAATTTCCAGCACAACAACCACTTCCAAGACATGATTTAGAAGTAGAACAAATGTGCTTATGAAGCATAGAAAGATATCCTTGATGCATTGTTAATGTTTGGCTAGGGTTATTTTTGGAGAAAATAACTCCTTATTCCTAGAATAGTGATCTTCAATACAAGTAAATGCCAGAGAAGAGAGATCATGGTGTGACGCAACAAAACTGAAATTGGACCCCTAAGGAGAGCTGGTGTGTCTACAATCGCTTTGTCAGCATTTTCCCTTGGTTTACCCCGTTCTTTTCCTCCAGCCTGAGTCTTAATTGACTTCTTCTTTCTTCGGGTTTATTTATCAAATTCGTAGAATTTGATAAATAAATATTATCCACAATGGTTGGACTTTAATTTATATTCCCGACTTTATATTATCTCCAATCCTTATAACCAATGTTTAACTTTCAACACTTTGTATTTATACTCCACGTTTCTTTTTAAATAAATAACTTGTAATGAACTTTCGGCTCTATATTTCACCACCCAGCCTTACAAAAATCACGCTCCAGACTTATGCCAATTATCTGCCAATCGTTCAATTAAAAAATTTCATTATACTCCGGCCCCACCTATATATATCAATAACCAATCAAACACTCGTATCGTACCTGGCTATCCTCCGCAGACCATAGTTAACCTCCAGGCAAGTTCAACGTGCGACCACCGTCCGATGGCCCTTCTCCAAATCAACGACTCTTGGCAATTTCGCTCGGCTTCCAACGTCGGGCTTTAACGTGCGATGGCACGGGTTAAACGGTGGTTTTTCGGGGGTCACTTCGCCACGTGTCGCATTCCCTATGGAATCGTTCGTAAATAGGAAATACCGCCTACTTCGCAAAAGCAGTGCGATATGGGCAACCCGCTTTTGTGATTTCACTCGTGGTTTTGGTACAGGGCTTGACCACGGGTGCAAGTCTGGTTCCGCTATCCTTTTGTTTGTTAACTCATGTCCAATCCTCGGGTCAGGTTCCGAAATCACAACAATTTTGTCTCTTTATTAAGCGAGATTTTTATATTTGAACAGTTTTCACGACCCCGGTTCTCTACACAGACCTCGCCTTCGGGTGGGGTGAGTTCACAGGGTTATCCAACAATTTACGGGAATTCAAAGACAAAAGAATGGAATTATCAGTACCCAATCGCCTCACAGTTAAAAAATTCTTCACAATTAGCAGTTCGAGATAATTCAATGGCAACTAAGCTTGGAAATCATTTAACTGGAAACAATTGTTCACACACAGAGGTTTATTGCAGAAATCCCCTCTCTACTCTCCTCTTCCCTCTCTACTTTTATTCATCCGAGGAATTACAATTTATATACATAACATATGGCTCTTCGGTTCCTCCGAGAGGACCGTTCTAGAAATCAAAAGGTCTAATTATAATAATTCAACTAACTGAAACTGTTCGACTCCTACAACTCTAACTAGTCTAAGTAATACAGTCAGCTGAGGTATTGACACTTAGCTGTTACAACTCAAATGTTTTCGAACCCTCCTAGACACAACATGTGGACAAAACCTCCTACATTGCTGGCTAGTGCCTAATGCCCCTGCATCATCGTGTGACATAAACCTATTAACAAAAGTGAACAGGGAATGGTTATTAATTATGGCATACTAAGTTGTCAGTGATTTTGACTATTTGTCTTTAACATGTAAAAATGTTAAATTCCAAACTTACATCATCATGGTTTGGCATCATGAGCTTGACTAATTTTCCACCATGCTCATAATTTCATTGTTGTCTTCATATCTATAAACAATGTTTCAAATAATAATAAAAAAGTTCTATAAGAAAAATCCAGACCTCCATGCTACTGCTCCTTGTGAGACAAAGTCAAAATTGCATTACACAATCTGACACATAAGAATCTCCTATATCCCGGTGGTATGTATCCAAATCCTTATAATAGTGTCTTCAAGACTTATGTTGACATTTCCAATGAGATATTTAAGCAATGAAAGATGGAGCCTTCTTCATTGTTGTATATGTAACAGTCTTTTATTAATATAAAGATTGATGGTTTTGTCTTTCTGAAAATGAAATGTAAAAATAATTTATTGTGGTCAATTTTTTTTTTTTTTTTAAAGCTTTTCATTATGGAGGGGCGACATAGATATATGCCCTTCTAATTGAAATTCGGACCTGCCCTTCAAATTTGATCACTGTGTGGGACCTTAACAAACAATAAAACTATTCCGCCGGGCATTATATAAAACATATAACAAAACCTTTGTCAAAACTTCAAACGAACCCTTTAGCCGTGGGTATTTCATCACGAATTGATCATTTTACCATGTACCTTCTTCTAGAGGAATATTCTTCCACTTGATTAGGTACTTCATAATGGTTATATGTCAAAGAGATATAGAATGTTTATCTATAAATTTTTGTGGTTCAAGAATCAACTTTCACTCTTCATCTAATTTTGGAAGTTCTATTTATATTGGCATATTTTTTCCCAAAACCTTTTTTAGGCAAGATACATGAAAAACCTTATGAATGCAAGAAGAAGGAAAATATAACTTCTATACCACTTGTGCAATCCTATGAATAATTATTTAGGGCCATAACAATTTTGCAGTGTGGAAAAAGTCGGCAAAAAGTCCCGACTTTTTGAAAAAATCTCGAATTTTTCCCGGAGCCGACTTTATTGGCCGACTTTTTGCCGACTTTTTCATCCTTGAAAAAGTCGTGATTTTATCCTCGAAGTCCCGACTTTTTGCCGAATTTTTCGAAAAAATCTTGAGTGAGGTAGTTTCTTTAATAATTTTTTAATTTTTTTTGAAAAAATCAGGATTTTTTCCAAAAATGAATATTTTTGTATTTTTTTAGTTTTGCCGACTTTTTGCCGAATTTTTCAAAAAACTCCCAACTTTATCGAGTATTTCAACTTTTGGACCCTTGCCGATTTAATCTCGACTTCGAATTTTTCCACATTGCATTTTTGAGCTAATTCTTTATTCTTCTTTTTCTTGAATGAAGATTGCTTATAATGCTATAATCTAAAAAATACCCAATTACCCTCCTCAAATTATCTTTCACTTCAATGTTGTTTCCCTTGTTGTTTTATCATGTTTCATGTCATTTGAAGGTTTTCCATAATAATTTTCAAAGTTTCTTTAGTATTTTCCATATGTGACTCTGTTTCCTATACTTTGGACTTATCCTGCAAAAAGTATGAGATACTAGGAGTTGGATATCCATAAAGGGCCTTAAATGGGGAAATTTTAGTAGATGTGTGATAGGTAGTATCATATTACCATTCTTCCTTGACGAACCCACTTCATCCATTAATATTGCTTTTCTAAATAGTAACATTGTAGATAACCTTAAAAACATTTGTTAACTATTTTTGTTTGACCATTTGATTGTGTTTGATATGTAGAACTCATGGCACCTAGTGTTTCTCCACTCATATTAAATAATTATTTCCAAAATTTTCTTGTTACTATTACTTTAGGAAAACCATGAAGACTATGAATTTCTTTCACGGACACTTCTGCCACTTGGTTTGTTGTTTATGTACTTTGAGCTCTACAAAAAAAATCTACAAAATTTGTCTATATAAATGACCACAAAAATGTAATACTTACCTTTATATTTCAGTAACCCTGTAATAAAGTCTATTGACATATCTTCTAGTCTTTGAATATGTATGTGGAATGGTTGAAGTAACCCTAGAGATTTTACTATCTCTCTTTTATTTATTATGCAAACCTGACCTTCTCTTACAAAATTTTGAATATCTTTTTTCATTCCTTCCAAAAATATATTTTTTGATCCTTTGAGATGTTTTAAGGAACCCTGCGTCCTACCATCAGAGAGACATGGGACTCCCTTAATATTTGTTTATTCAAATATGCTTGCGTGCATAAAAATATTCTACATTTGCACCAAAGTATATCTCTCTTTCACTCCCAATGCTCCATAGAGTTCATCCCATCCTTTATAAATTTTAGTTTTTTGTTTAGTACTATTGTCATTTTTCCATTATGGCAAGCTTCTTCTAGCCACCTAGGAATAGAAAATGTAATTGGATATAAATTTGAGGCCTCTTCTATTTAGAAAGAGCATCATGTACTAAATTTTCCTTACCCTTTTTGCAGATTATCTCAAAATTAAAACTTTGCATTTTTTCTCCTCATTTTTGTTAATCTTCCAATGAAATCCATAGCTTCAAAAAGTACTTTATGCTATCATGGTATATCTTGACTTTAAAGTACCTCCCAGTGATATACTATCCCCATTTTTTATTGCATGTAATATTGTTTCCATTTATTTTTCATACGTAGATTTCACCAAATATTTTCTTTGAATTCCCTGCTTTTAAAAGCCAATGATATCCCTTATTGTGTTAATGTTATGTAAATTCCTTGCCCTAGTGCCTCACACTCTACTATGAATGTTTTACCAAAAGTAGGTGCAACCGATGTTGGTGTAGAAGACATGGCATCCATTAAAAGAGAGAATGCCAAAGTAGCCTCATCATTCCATGTAAATGATATTTTCTTCAAGAGATATGTGAGTGGACTTGAAATGCATGCATAATTCTTAACAAATGATCAATAATATCATGTAAGTCTAAAAAATCTTCTAAGAACCTTGATTTTATTAGGAATAGGTCATTTTGTAATAGCTTGCATCTTTTGAGGCTCCAACTTCACTCCTTCCTTTAAAACAATATGAACCAAATACTCGAATTCTTATTTCCCAAAAGCACATTTGGATATTTTTACATAAAAATGATTGTTCTCAATAATTTATATAACTTTTCAACATGTTTACTAGTTTGGTATTCCCATGATTTATTATAAATATGTGTATTATCAAAGAAAACCAACACAAATTTTATGAGATGGGATAAAAAAAATTGTTCTTAAGTCGAGCCCGCCGGACTTCAAACGGCGATAAACCATAATTCAAACCAAATTCGCGTTCCAAAATAGCCTGCTAACATCGGCCAATTTTGTGACGCGAAAACCAAATGAATTCCGCCCTAATCTTTTTCGGGTTCGAATTTGGGCTTGCGTATGGAGGGAGAGTTGTGACGCGAATTTCTTATCAAATTCGCCCTAATCTTTTTCGGGTTCGGATTTCCACTTCGCGAGCGGCCCAAACAAAGATCCGCTCCTATCCCTCTGTGACGAAACCATCATACATGCTGACGTCATTAATCAAAACCCGCCACCCTTTTGACTTTGTAAATAAAACAAATTGCGTCTGCGTCATTTTCATTGTTCCGTGCGCTAGCGAGTCTTCCATGCAACAAAATTCAAAAACCAATTGTTAACGCTTGCTGACTGTTACCTTGCTGAAGAGAATTGAAGCCGAGTATTTCAGGGTTCTTCTGTCATAACCAGCGCCTATTTAAACACGTTTCATTTCCCGTAAACAGGTATTGATTCCAATTCCCCGCTAAACTCCGTAAAAAATCCTGGTTTTAGTTTTAATTCTGCACTAAGGTCTGAAAAGAAGTTCAGTTTGGTCTTTTTCGTTCCCAGAACTACAATTATATACCCAAAACTGGTAATTGTGCCCCTTTTCCACAAAAACCCTGAAATTCCATTTCTGAATCCACAAGAACCAGAAATGGAAGTTCATGTAGCTCTGAATGTCATGCCCATCAATGCCCCTCACAAGGACTTGGATTATTTGCCTTTAGCCGATATGGATTTTCAAATTAAGGACTTGCGTCTCAGTGAGAATCCTCTTCGAATATTTTTCCGTTGCAGAGACAATTATTTGAATGGTTCTGACATCTTTGGACTTTGGAAATCAAATCTTCCTATGTACCTTCTCCCCTCAGTCCATATTTTTCCTGAGTTAATCTATTATTGCTACGCAAATTATGATCCCAACCAACGAGCAGTTTTATCCCCAAGTCAAAATGTCATTTTCCCAATAACTGCTCAGTCCATAAATGAAATGCTACAATTCCAACCTGGTCAAGTTCTCACTCCCCTGTCCATGGCTGAATTACTTGAGAAATCTACTAAATTATCCCATGAAGAGTTAAACCGCCTATGCCAAACCTTCATGTTACTAGAGCATCAGCCTAAAAACCCTCCCCCTTATGGTTATACTTTATTTACTGATGAGGGTAGACTTATTTTGAACATGATATCTTCCATAATGGGCTTAAATAATAGTGAGTATGTTGATCAGTTAACCCTAGTATTGTTATCCATTTTTACCCCTGGACAGCCTCCTGCTGTCAAGTACGATTTTGCATCTTATATTGCTGACAAAATCCATGATCAGTTCATGAGATTTGAGAATGAGAGAGTATTTAAGTAGTCTTCTGTCATATATCATCTCATGATTTACTTTCAGTCAGAAAATTTCCCTTTTATGTTAAGAAACTTGATGCCAAAGGGAATCCTAGGTCAGTCATCTTTTGGTCTACCATTACTCACAATTCCTCTGATTCTCCTTATTCCTATAATGAGTTTGTCGAACTTTTTGTTCATCCTGCAACTACCTTGTTGACAGGAGTCTCTCCTCCTAGAATTAACAATGAAATCAAGAAAATCCTTCAGCTCTCAAAGCATTACAAGATAGGTGACTGGTACCTATATCAAAACTACACAGAGATAAGGATATATGGATGTGAATTATGCCCATTCAAACTACCCAAGTATGTCCCAATGAGAATCTTTGCATTAGAATATTTCAGGCAGATGAATAATTCAGATATAATTCATTTTTTCAATGCAAAGAAAAAGGCTCAACTTAGGATCAAGAGCCAATTAGGTCCCTTCATTTGTAACTCTAGCGAAGCTGGAAAGGAAGCCGAAAGGATTTTAGAAGAATATCTCAGACTACAAAAGAGTTTCTACTGGGTGCCTTATGATCCAAATAACTGTATATGTGATAGAAGAATGAAAAATAAACTGTCACCATACATCCATCAAAGAATCCCAGAAATAGAACAATATGCTAATATGGATGAATGGACAGAAGGGACATTGGTTGAAAAAGATAGTGAGCAGGTCAATGTTGAAAATGTAATGAAAGATCTTGAAAAGATACTTGACCTAGAATATTTTGGACAGGTGTAGGGATCTTCTTCATCCAGGACTTTACAAAAAAATTTGCAGGAGATTAGTACAGTAGCAGTAGAATCTAAAGGAAAAGAAAAGGAGCCTGATATACGAATAATTGAAAAATTCATAATGACAGAGCAACCAGAGACTTCTAAAGAACAAGGTCAAGGACAAATTCCTCCTACTCAGATCAGTGAGCCAAAAATTTCTATTTTACAAACTCCTCTGAATATAGAAAAGGGCAAAAAGAGAGAGGCTGAAACAACTACTCCTATTGGTGGCTCTTCTGAACAACAAGATGTTAAAAGGTAGAAATTAACTCCCCTTCCAGAAGATGAATCATTTCAGGAAATCCCTGACAGCCAGGGAAGAGAAGACAGTCAGCAAACAGATACAGGTAGTGGGACATCCACTAATTTTCAAAAACAGGGAATACAGAGGCAACAAAGTGCAGAAATATCTTCTTTCAAACCTCCAGTAAAAACTGCCCGGGACATCAAAAGAACATTCATCAATATAAAGGCCAGGAACGATCCACTTAGATTTCAAGTGTACAACCAATTTTTGAAGATGGCTCCGAAAAATCAAGAAATATTGATGTCAGCTTATGACATCCAACAGGGTAAGATGTTAATGAGCCATTTGAAGCCCAAGGTGCAGCAGCCTCAGACAACTGCAGATTACGTTAGGACTAATTTTGAAGTCTTAGCAAAGGATATCCATCCTTTAGATCAAATTGAGCTACACAAGCAAACAAGTGAGATGATTTATTCTACTCTGATGGATAAATCAATGATGACCCATAAGTTGCAGGATTCTTTGGATAATACTAATACACAGTTGCAGCTTGAAAAAGCCTCCTCCCATGCTAAGGATAATAGAATCAAAACTTTAGAGGAAATAATCATTGGTTTGGGTCATAATCCTAAAGATGTGAAAGGTATTGAAGCTTTGATCAAGAGAAAAGATGATGATATTGCAGCTCTGAGAAAACAATTAAAGTTACCGGCCTCAAGACATCCACAGACTGCAGAAATCATCAAATAAAATTCTGAGGAAGAACTAATGGATTTGCTCTTAAAATTGAATGAGCAACTTACTGCAACTGAAAAAGAGCTTGAGAATGCATTAAAAGATAAGCAGGCAAATATTCTAGTATCTACAACAGGAGTAGTGACAGGTACAACAACAATAGGTTAGCCAGCAGAATTGTCACATAGCAACACTGCAAATTTGAACACTGATGAATTAAAAAAGTCAATGGAAGATATGAACATTCAGGCCATAAAGCTTCACAAAACAAAGGAACAACTGGTCACTCTAGAACATAAATATGATCTTTCAAAAATGAGTGTTGCTGATAAAACAAGAGAAGTGAAAAAATTAGAAAAAACAGTCAAAGCATTGGAAAATGATTTCACATTGGAGAAACCTTTAAAAGAAATAAACGAAATTCTTTGGGATAATATCATTCAATGAATAAAGGATGTTTGGTCCTCAATTCAAATCATGGAAGAACATAATAAATTAGTTAAATTGGCTCTGGATGAGATTGAGAGATCAAGACAAGAGTTGGGAAATATGCCAGAAGAGGCCAATAGACTTATACATTTTTTGAATACTCAGACTAAGAATCAACTTGCAGAAATTGGTATTTAGGACAGGACCGAAACAATTCTGGAAATAAAGAGAGTTTTTACTAAAAGAACTCTGGTACATAATTTAGAACGAAGGTGCTCAGATATGCAAGAAGAAATCATTGCCTTCAGAGAAAGATTGAATATTTTGTTAAATAGAGGATTGCCCAGTCCTATAGTTGCAGAAGATAAGCTAATGGACCTTGATAGTTATGTTGAAAAATTGGACAAATATGCCGATAATCAAGCTAGTTCTTCAACCAGTTCATCAACAGCAGCATTGCCTACAGGGAAAAACCTTCATGACAGATTGGAGAATTTATTTTATCTTGAGCATGAAGTAAATCATTTGTTCCCAAATCAGCCTAATTTCTTTAGATATACTGAGGCTGATGAAAAACTAAGAAAGTTGCAAAGGACCAGAGTGCCAGAAGTTCAATGGTGGGAAGAAATGATGGAAATTTTGTAAAAAATTATCCTTACATAAATTTTTGCCTATTTACCACAGTATATCATGATAAAAAGGATAAAAGGATGAACAAAGGTCAAAGAGTATCAGAGCAGTTAAAGAGTATTAGTGAAATGAAATAATCAACATAGAATTACTGAAGAGGACAAAAACAAGCCAAGATATAGGGCCTGCCTCCAGCACATTCTTAAAAGAAGGAAACAACACAACATCAGTTATCATTTTTCTTATCTATGAGACCATCTGTCTCTATATTGTTGTAAAATACTTATTAATTATCTTAGATAATATCTCAATTTGTTATGAGATATTTTGTATGATTTTTTGTATAAATACTCCATCAATTGGAGTAGTAAGTGTGTATTCATATACTTTGCAGTAACATTGGCTTTTTCGGAATAAAGTGTTGTTGGAGAAATTTCTTTGTGGCCTGCTGGATGATGAATTGATGCTAGAGACTTTTTACAGGATTCATGTGTCAAACTACGGATCAATAAGTCATTTCTATCCTGTGTTTTAAGTTTTTATATCTGTTTATTATATCACTGTGTTTCATTTATGAATAATTAATGAAAAGGAGTAAATCAGAAGGTACTTAAGTGTAATCTGGTTTTAATCATTATTATTCTAAATGTTTTCTTCTAAACTAGTTATAAACAGTGAATTCTTAATTGCTCTTGTTTTACTAGTTTAAGGATTTTGGGTACTTTAATTTGTATTTGGAACAATGGACGTCGGTACTCTATCTGTTGCTTTACTATTCTACATACTGCTATTTCACTTTCTTATAGATGCCTCGGGCATATTTGGATGCTTTCTCGGATTGTCGATAATCTCCATGTGGACCGTTACTGGGTTTTATATCATGTCCCTGTATGTGACATGGGGTATTTTTCTATCATTGTCTGGGGTGGGACTTCCACTTTTCTGGATGGATATTTGGGGTCCAATCTTTAGATGTGAAAATGTAATGACTTCATGGACTGTTTTACTTCATATAATATATTCAAAACAACGTTTTTTCTCTTGTGAAAAAAAAAAATGATTAATGTTTATCACTCTGCCTTCAAAACTAGCGATGCTGGTCTATGTTGCTGGTTTATTGATATGGTCTGATGGTCTTTTTATATTTTGGACATATCACACTCCTCACATGATTAGCTTTTTTCTCTGTTGCAGGATTTTGGGTACTTTAATTTGTATTTGGAACAATGAACGTCGGTACTCTATCTGTTGCTTTACTATTCTACATATTGCTATTTCACTTTCTTATAGATGCCTCGGGCATATTTGGATGCTTTCTCAGATTGTCGATAATCTCCATGTGGACCATTGCTGGGTTTTATATCAAGTCCCTGTATGTGACATGGGGTATTTTTCTATCACTGTCTGGGGTGGGACTTCCACTTTTCTGGATGGATATTTGGGTTCCAATCTTCAGATGTGAAAATGTAATGATTTCATGGACTATTTTACTTCATATAATATATTCAAAACAACGTTTTTCTCTTGTGAAAAAAAAAATGATTAATGTTTATCACTCTGCCTTCAAAACTAGCGATGCTGGTCTATGTTGCTGGTTTATTGATATGGTCTGATGGTATTTTTATATTTTGGACATATCACACTCCTCACATGATTAGCGTTTTTCTCTGTTCAAGGAATTTGGGTACTTTAATTTGTATTTGGAACAATGGACGTCGGTACTCTATCTGTTGCTTTACTATTCTACATACTGCTATTTCACTTTCTTATAGATGCCTCAGGCATATTTGGATACTTTCTCAGATTGTCGATAATCTCCATGTGGACCGTTACTGGGTTTTATATCATGTCCCTGTATGTGACATGGGGTATTTTTCTATCATTGTCTGGGGTGGGACTTCCACTTTTCTGGATGGATATTTGGGTTCCAATCTTCATATGTGAAAATGTAATGACTTCATGGACTGTTTTAATTCATATAATATATTCAAAACAACGTTTTTCCTCTTTTAAAGTTTCTTCCTTTTTTTTTTTTTTTTTTAAATTGAACCTGCCGTCGCTATACCGACGCCTTATAAGCGTCGGAATTGCGACATATTAGAAACGTCGGAAGAGCGACAGTATAAACACGTCGGAAGAGCGACGTTCAAAATGTCAGACCACATTTCGTCATAATTGTGTCAGTTTACAGACGTCGGAAGAGTGACGTTCAAAACGTCAGACCACATTTCGTCGGAAGTGCGACAGTTTACAAAGGTCGGAAGTGCGACAGATTGGGAAACGTCGGAAGAGTGACGCTTGTTTGGAAGCGACGGAAAAAGTGTCGATAATTGCGTCAGAACTGCGACGGTATGGTAAACCACGTTTTTCTTGCCCTCAAAATGTCGCTCTTGCGACGACTATGTGTCGAAATATCGACGAATTGGCCGTCGGAATTTCCGCCAAATTTTGTAGTGACTGCTCTCATCTGGTGGGAGAGCAAACTTCAATGTAGCAGTAATTTGGGTAACTTCCTTTCCTCGTGGTCAAATTTCATTGCTGCACTTAAAGATCAATTCTGTCCCTTGGGGTATAAGAAAAAAACCTTAATGGAGTGGCAGTACCTAAGGCAAGGTAAAGGAAAAAATGTGCAAAACTTTACCGAGGAATTTAGAAAACAAGCATTAAGTTTTGGCATTTCATTAGATTCACTAGAAGTTGTAACTAAGTACATTTTGTCATTACATAGTTACATAAGACATTCATTATTGTTGTTTGAGACTCCTACCATCGATGAGGCCAGTGTGAAGGCCTTGCACATAGAAAGCAGGGGGTGCATGAACAAAGTGACCACCCAAAAAGGACTACCACAGCCAAAAGAAGGGGAGCAAAGCCCTCTTGCACACATTGTGAAAAAGAGGGACATGATGAAGAAAATTGTTGGAAGTTGCACCCTGAGTTGAGACCTGAGAGAAATGACAAAAAGGGGAAGCAGAAGACCACCACCACCATACAACAAAACCAAGATTTTGAATCCGAGGAAGATGAGAAGGTCACAGCTACAAGATTTGCACGAGGTAGACCAATTGACCTGGGGTTTGATTCTGGCGATGAAATGAAGCTTGCAGCCTTTGCGATCACAACAGAAGGACCCATAGACTTGGGTTTCGATTCAGGCGATGAAACAAAAATATCAACAGATAGTGTACCAAATATGAAAAGGACACTTACTATGGTAGAGTTCCAAGAACTTGAAGAGATTAACCAAGGCATCCAAGCAGAAAATGTTTAGCAAAGAAAGCTCCTACAAGAAGAAAGGGAAGAAAAACAAAGGTTACTACGCCAGTTACAAGCTAAGGATGAGGCCTTGGAAAAATTGCGACATAACCAACCCGAGGTAAAAATCAACCCTTCCATTCCATGTACTTTTCATGATGATGAATTCGCTACTTTTGAAAATCATACTACAGGGATCAGATCCAAACTACTGAAGAAGATGGGGAATCAAGGA
Source organism: Pinus albicaulis (assembly GCA_034641835.2). Classification (NCBI taxonomy): domain Eukaryota; kingdom Viridiplantae; phylum Streptophyta; class Pinopsida; order Pinales; family Pinaceae; genus Pinus; species Pinus albicaulis. The sequence goes on from CM076572.1 coordinate 562,881,246, forward strand.
AAGGGCCTCAGCATCAATGGCCAAGGCATTGTAAACCTCGTCGAAGTCGAGGAATTCCTGCATCATGCAAGACTCGGATACACCACGAAGGAAGTGGTAGAAATATCCAAAACAGCCAGTGACCCACCAATAACTGATGATGAAAGCACCTCCTCACACCTCATCGACAGTGAGGGATTCCTGAGCACTTCTCGGAGGCAGATCGAGAGGAGGCATTCCAAGATGATACAAAAGGCATGGAGGAGGAAGAATCATCACAACCAGAATGAACCCCAGAAACCTGCAGGTCAAACACATCAGGACCAAAGATCATCCATATAGAGTCTGGTCCTCGAAGCTATTCCACAGACAGATCCTCCATAAGGGGGATGATCCATTTACCTTATTAAGTAAAAGATGATTCTTTTAGGGGTCTTAGTGTGATGGCCACATTTGTAAATCATACGTTGCAAGTGAATGTAAACGTGATGGTGTGTTTTCCATAACTTCGAAACACAACGATGATGTTTTGGCCTTTCCTTATGAGTAGTTGAGATATTGATTTTTTTTTTCTTCTTCTTTTATGTAATCCTTGGCCAATGAGGGTGTGCTATAAACTCTTGTCAAGGAGGGGTTGTTGAGTCATGTGTGGTGTGCATGATTGCAAATGATGTACTATTTTCGCGTACAGAGGATTGAAAGTGTGGTTTGGAAAGGGCAAAAGCAGTGTGCTGAGAGTGTTAATGCTTTTGGGGTCCAAAAGCTCTTCAGTGGGGAGGAATGATCCAGGTGGATCAAACAGGTCCAAGAACAAGTGGCTTAAGTAAAAAGGCTTAAAAATCAAAGTGTATGGAATGTGGTAAACTTAATGTCAAGTTGAAGATCTCGTCTTTCTGATTCCAATGACGCATATGACACTCAATTTCGAGTCCGTATGAAGGAGTTAGGAGCAGTTTTAAGGGTTGACTTGGTGACTTAGCAGCTTCAAGAGGCAACAAATTTTTGAAACCAGGCCACCATATTCTGAACAACTCCGGCCGGATTTTAGGCGAAATCATGGGACTATTAAAAGTACTCCTTCGGTCATTTTCCAGATAAATAAAAAATAGTGGTTCGGTATAAAAAATTAAAAAAATATAATTTTTGGAGGGTGGGGCATGAACCCCACCCTCCCCATCTGCATGACATAACAAAAAAAGATTAATTGAAGGGGGTCGACGGCCATGACCCTGCCACTCCCACATTCTACGATAACTTTCAATCTAAATTGGGTGGGGCCAACGGCTGTGACCCTGCGGCCCCAACCCTCCACCTTATATGACAGCCACCATAACAGGTGGAACCAACAGTATACCCTACAACCCCAAACCACACGACATTAATATGATAGGGCCGACGAAAATATGGGGGTGGGCCGCCCAATGTGGGCTCGGCCCCCCAACCACCATGTATTAAAATATCCGGCGAGCTAAAAGAATCAAAAGTGAAATTATTAAAACAAAAATTTTTGACTTAAAAATTAGGGGGCAAGATTTTACCTCCCGATCCCCTCCCTCCTAATACGCATCTTCAACCAATTAAGCTAACGGGTAGTTTTGGGAAGTCCGCCAGAAATTTAAGATAAAAACTCTGCAATTCATAAGTGCGCCCAGGCAGGTCAGGAGCAGGCACGGAAATTGTGACAGTGGAACCATGAGCAGTGTGTAGGAGGGGGGCAGAACCATGATCTGAGCCATTTTCCAGAGGGGTCAAATTTTCACTCTGTCAAATTCAGGAAAATTTTATACGGATTTTGCACTACTTGACGCCATGAATCTAACAGTGCTGTCCATTTCTTCATTAGAGATCTGCAATTTTTGGGCACTTTCAGCTATGGATGTATAAGGGTGTAATTTCTCATTTTATACTTGTACTTTCATTTTTTGCCACTTAATGAAAGAGGGCCTCCCCAGTATTTGAGCAGGGCTCGGAGACGTAGTCCCTCCTGGACAAACTTCGATATCAATTATGTGTCTTCTTGCATGATGTTAATTGCTTCTCTCTTCTTATGTTTATGCCTTTAAAGTCTCTTGTTTTAAGTTGCAATTTTCACATGTAATTATTTAACACATCTCAAGCAAAATATTTTGGATCACCAGCATAGAAATTTAATGCAGGAAATAACTCCAGCCATTCAACCTTGCCTAATATGTTATGCACTGTGCTCCTTTATTCTGACATCATGACATGCATACTTCTACTCTATCACCAAGTAATAATGGTCCAGACCATCTGTTGTAACATTCCAGTCTTAGGTGTAACGCATATTATTCTATTATCGAAATTTTAATGTTGCCATAAGGTAACAAATCTAATGTTATTTTCAGAATGTTCTCTATGATGGTCTATCATTTGTTGAGCCTGACTTCTGACAATAATACTAATAATAATAATTCACCAACGTTATTTCCCATGAGCTCAATGCAAATCGGCGACGAGAGTTTACACGTATATGAAAACTCCAATAGGAATTCTATTGCTTGAAGTATTCTGAATTTATATCAGATCAACTTGGTACAACAATAAATAAATATGCTAAATTCACTCTCTTATTTGGATTCATTCAAATCTGAAATATGTTCACAACTACAGGCCCAACAACAAGTGCTCCGCCACCTCTTGCAGCCTTGAGTGCTACCACTTACACCAATGCCTAGATAAATAGCTCCGTCCAGACGCCTTTGTTCTGGTCGTTTCTTGCCTCCACCGACACATCTGGCTCTTATAAGCACGCCCTCAATCTCCTTGAGGAAAACTCCTCTCGTTCCCCCTCCTGTGTCACCATTTACATTGGACTAAGCAATCGATAAGCTAGATATCTTTCTGGTACTTGGATCCTAACCATAAACAATCCCCTTGGACATGTCAAATTACACTTCAAGACGAGTGAGGAGATTATCACTGGAAGGTCATGCGTAGATTCTAGGAAGATAATTAGTTTATAGTTGCTTCATTTTTCTCTGAATACATGTACTAGTTCGAGCTATTTATGTAAGATGTTAATTCATTTATGTTCAAATCCCTCTTTATATGAAAGCCTCATGACTCCTCTATTAAGATTCCCTTTATCGCAACCCAATCGCACTTGCCATGTTATAAATATCATATTTATTTACAAAGAATTGTGATGATTTTGTTTTGCAATTAGGAGAGGTGTTCCTACAACTTCATCCAGTTTTATAGATATATCATGAGTAGATCCCTCCTCTTTTGTCTTACAAAAATGTTCAACATTATCTCGTCCTTCTTTGAATCCTTTTGAGATATTTTTTGAATTGATGGAAGATGCATCATTGCTTTCAATTCTTTTCAAGACATTAGAGATATCTTTCAGTGTTTTTGTTTAGGATTTATTGTCAATATTAGGGATTTTCTCCTCCTAAGATGTTGTTTCTTGTTTAGCAATGATTGGATGGCTGGCTTGCTTCCTAGAGAAGCTCCCTTTGAGACCACGATGACTTCAGTATGTCATTAAAGTAACATGTTGCTCCGTTTTCTTCTTCTTCCATACTTTATTGGGTTGCCTTATACTATCTACATTTCTTTTTAATTCATAGTTTGGTATGATTTGATTGGGTATCATCATCTGTCTAGATTTCTTTAGTGTATATTGAAACTTGTATTCATGCGCTTTGTGTCCAAGGTTGCTACATAGATAACACCTTATTTGACCATTGTATGGCGGAAATAATGTGTTTCTTCTCGAGTTCAAGATCTTCTTTGTATAAATTTTGCATTGACAAGATTTATGTCCACATATGACAATAACCATAGAAATAGTTTGTGTACCTATTTGCGGATGTTCTCGTTTGTTTGCTTGCTAGATATTTCCTTCTTGTTTGCTGCATGTTTTGCTAAATAGTTTTGATCTTCTTGTTCTTACAGCTTGTTGCTATGTGTCTAGGTTCATGGCAATGGAAGCATGAAATATATTGTCTCCTTTGTAATTTTCCAAATTTTCTCAATTCATCTTTAAGAGAAAATGACCTTCGTGTATATAACCATTTCTTCGCCTCATTTTTGGTTCTTGATTTTGTTGCTTGTTTTTATTTGTTTCTTTACAACACATGTTGAAATTGGATTCTTCTTCAGTAGGTATTTTTAGATTTGCTTCATTATATTTTATGGCTGCCTTTGATGTACTGCAATTTTCTGAGTTTTTCATAATGACAAACTCTTCTTCTAACTGCTTGCACAATTTGTTCTTTTCTTCCAACTGACTTCTAGCCGAATTAGTCTCAACCTCTAATATTTTACATTGTTCTTCTTTCTGCTTCAGTCGTCTGCTCACCATTTTTTCATTTCTCCTTGATTCTTCTAATTGAGTCCTCAGACTAATAATTTCTTCCTTGAATTTGTGTTCTCTTTCATCACATATTTGCAACGATTTCTTATAGTATCTGCTCTCATTCTTCAATATTTCTACTTCATTCAAGGCTATGTCAAGCTTGATTTGTTCTTTAGTTAATTTTCCTTCATGAGAATCAGGTGCAGAGTAGGTCTCATTTGATTTTCGACAAGGCTTCTTCTTATTCCTCTTACCATTCTCTTTTTCTGTACTGCACCTACTAGTTTCTCCTTCATGAATAAGTTGTAGTCTATCCCATATTTATTTTGTAGAAGTTAAATCTGTTACTGTATCAAGATCCTTATTATGAATATTGTTAAACATAAAACACTTTTATTTAGCATTCCATTGTTGTTCTTGCAAAGAGGGAGAATCTTTGCAGTAGCCATCACATACTAATTTCCACATACTAGGTCCATAAGCTATTAGTTCAGATTTTACCTTATCTCTCCATTCATGAAATTTTTCTGCACTCAACATAGGTACACTTAGATAATCCATGACTCAAGCAATGGGGGGGGGAGGGGGGGGTGAATCAATTTATTCCATTCATTGACATTAAAATTATTTTCATTAATATTATTAACTGAACCATTACATGAGAAACTTAACAAATAATGACCATATATGTGAAGAAAAAGTAATAGTCATATCAATACATCACATCGACACATAATAATGATGCACAAGGACACAAGATATAAGTGGAAACCCATAAGGGAGAAAACCATGATTTTATTATTGTTGTGATGCAAAGGCAAGCTCCTACTCCTTATTACATCTGATTTTCTGTAGGCTCCAACCTATAGGAGGCTACTACCTCAATTTTCTGCAAGCTACAACATGCAAGGAAGCTCCAAATCCCGTATGTTTTCTGCGGCCTACCACCCACAGGAGGCTCCTACCTCAACCAGCTCCAACTGAATATTTATTAATCCACAACTTGAAAGGATACTGCAGTCCCCTCATACAAAAAGAAAATAATATGTTGATTTACCTGGTCATCAATTGTGCATACTTCCATCTTTACTTCTACCTCTTCTACCCTTCAAATATTCTTCTCATTAGCTTCATATGTGCGAGGTAACTAATGAATAATATATCAATCAGCTCTCACACATGCTCCCACTCTCTAACCACATTTTACACCTCCAAAATCACACCTTTTATAAAGATAATTTTCTGGTTGTTTGTATTCCACATAAGAATATGAAGTGAATATTCTTGACTCTTTTCCTTCCACTCATTCGTTTCCAAACTCTTCATATTAGAACATAAAAATAAAAAATCCATCCAATATTAATTTCAGCCACATGTAATGGTTAAATACATCAACCTAATGGCAACATCAAATAACAATATTTATCATTAATGCATCACAACAATCTTTGCAACATCTTTGCCTTTACCTTGGAGTCTTGCCTTTGCTTCACAACAATTCAACTCAATCAACCATTTCACATCACAACAAATTATTCATTATACAATCTTTGCAACATTATCCAAGCATCAATCCATCAACATGCCATCAACACAAGCATCAAGCCATCAAGATTCCAACATCAATGTTCTACCAAACCATCTTTGTCCCTTGCTTCTGCATACCTTGCTTCTCCTTTGCTTGTTGTTCCTTGTACTGATTTTTTGCGTTCAATGACAATATTTCCAACAGGGTATATTGTTGAAGGCTACCAGGTTAATATAGGAGATACTAGGCAAATTTCCCCCGTTTCTTTATAAATTTGGAGTTTTAGAGGCCCGAACTTAGCCCCTAGTCACATGAATTGATAGGAGTTGGGACCGTGAGATAATTGCAAAATCGGCTTACCGGGATATTCTACCCTGGAGGTTTTAGAAATACATGTAGTGAATTGTGGGGGATTCCTTGATATGGCATGGCCTAGGCGATGGACCAACGAATGAGGACCCTATTACCCTATACCAGGGTCATCAACTATTGCCTTTGGGATATTGGAGTATGGATCATTCATAGTCTTTAAGGATGATGACAACATGGCATCACAAGTGGTGACATGGTGATGCCATATGGACAATTATCACCGACATATATCCTTTTTGGACATTACAGTTGTACATAAATGAGTAACACAAGGCACATGTAAAGAGTGTCACGTGGTAGTGGAAACATCAACGTGTGCCATGTGTAATTTGGTGATGTGTCAAACACATTAGCCAACACCATGTGTTGGAATGTCATTGAATTACAAAATGATGAGTTTGCAAGTTGAGTTGGCCACCGGTCTACTGACTTATCGATTTATGCGTGGGTTTTCACATTATAGTATTTTTACCAAGTCCCCAATATTCCACATTGAAATAACACTATATCAACATATTGATGGACCTACAGGGTTATGATTATACTGATATATCAACATTTGGCCATATTAGTACCATACAAACATATCAATGTTTTTCCATACTCGGTTATCGAAACCTTGGGAGAATTAAATCACGTGACTTGCATAAATTTTTGATCGGATGAGGCCTAATATGAAATTCGTGTAACAACCCTTTTCATTACACCATATGTATGTAAATATGACTAGGTAAGAGCAAACGTGAGATCCATAACCAGCCAACATAATTTATTTTCAACACATGAAAAATAATGTAAAATTAAATTATGGTTGACTCAAGGAGTGGGAAACACAGATCCAAAGTCTAAGGGGGATGACTTGTTACGTGTTGTGAGTAGGCCATAATCGACCCCATTAAATTTTTTAACCAACCATCACGCTGATAGAATTGAAGAGATGGGATTGGAGCATATGGTCAGAGGGCAATGCCCATCCCCATCCCCCTTGTATATCAAGGTGAGAAAATTTGTTGCCTCATGAAGAAAAGAGAGGAGTCAAAGAGGAAGGCCACAAAAGAAAGAGAATGGAAGAGAATGCGAGAAAAAAAAATGAAGCATCTAGTTGAATGCAGACACAACTTGAGCAAAAGCAAGAAGGAGAGGTGATGGTGATGCAAGAATAGTCGCTTATCAGTGAGAAGTCTCTCTTTACCCAGGGTATATGTGTTGGAACTTTGTATTGACTCCAAGGTTTTCTTCCAACCTGTAATAACGATCATGATGCTCAAGTGTTTTTCCTTTCTTAAAACAACCTCGACATTGTCTTTATTTTCTCCATATTGCTTCTTGACCCTTTACACTGCCTTCTGCTCTTCATGCATATATCTCCACCATCAAATTTTTCCTTCAGCAAATAGAATTCCTTTATGGGAATTCAATAGGAAATAACCAATAGTCACTAGAGGCAATATTAATGTATATATATGTTCAAGCCCTTCCGAATGGCCACACAACCATGTACACAACACCCTTACTATACTCAAGTGTCCAGGTACTTCAATGCATGACACTGTCTTTTAATTCCTCCTTTCAAACAATTATGAGCTCATGGGGTTCCGGGTATGGCGTACTTATTCTCAACCATGCATGCCTCTACTTTATTTTAAGCTGACAATGAATATGTTTATGTGTTGTGCCTTGAAGGAATGCGCCAATCCCTTTAGCCTTCACTGGACCACATAACATGTAAACTAGTGAATGCCCAGGTGCTCGAATCCTCTTAACAATTTGTTTCCCTCATGTTATGGGATTTACAGGTTCTGAGTATGGACCACTCCTCTAGTCTCTGAGTATGGCCCACTCATGCAATCTCAGCTTCCCTGCTATCTTTGATCTCTGTCTCAGCTCCCCTTAAGAATTGTTTCTGGGATTATGATTTTCTGAGCTGGATAGTTTAGTAATCCTCTAAGATGGTCCAATTTTGGTATAAAGGGAAAAATCTCTTCCAATAGGCCATTCGTTGGGCTTCTCCTGACAATTGTACTCTTGTGCATCCCCACTTGCCACATTAATTTCCTTGGTACCCGAGTTCTGACTTCTCTTAGAAATGCTTCTCAAAAACTTACGGGCTTCCTCTCGAGATGGCCCCACATGCTGAGATGCCAAACTCTCCTCTGGCCCACTCAGTAATTGAATCATTCTCTGGTAACAGAACTAGGGCAACGATAATTTTCCCGTCATGCATTTCCCATCTCGTGAAAAAATTTGCTTGAATTCCCAAAACTTTCCTAGCCCGAATCCTTTTGATAAATATTCTGAGTAATAGAGCTCGGGTAACGGAAAAAAATGTCACTTGTAGCCTATTATGTGATAGATCTATAACCCTCATAAATTATGAATTTCTTCATTATCAGAGCAAACTCTCTCTGGTGCTTTCTTGTCTTTGTGTTCTTTTAGTTCCTCTTTCCCCACAGTCTTGTCTCTTTGTTCCATTTGTGTTTTGTTGGGTGTGGAGCCTGATTATCTTGTTTATTTTGTATCACAACATTGGACCCCTGTACCTTAATGGGGTGGCAACGCTGCCCGTAATTAAAAATTTCCTGGGGGGTCTAGGGGGGGCGACTGCGACTTTATGGAGCCCCCCCCCTTGCGGTGGGTTTCGGGGGTAGCGCCCCTGAAGCTAAAAACAGATGTTAAATTGCCTTGTAAAAGTATAGTAATTTCTAGTCAATTTGGGTTGTTCATTAGGCAGATGATCTGACGGTAGAAGTTATGTTTAGTTTTATGGTTTTTTTCCCTAGAATGAAACCCCTCGCTTTGTATGAGGGTATTGTATTGTCGCTGTGGATTGTAGGTGTATTCTCTAAGTGAGAAACTGATAGAGAGACTGTGAGAGAGAATAAAGGATATTACAACGGATTTGATGTAGGTTGTGTCTCTTCATTTGGATGGATAATTGAAAGGAAGGACTGGCTGTTCGGGGTGGACGTAGCCCAAACTGGGTGAACCACGTATATCTGTGTCTCTCTGGTTTTATGTGTTTTGTGTGCTTGTGTTTTCCACATATTTTATGTGTTGCATTGCTCTGTAATATATAATTTTCTAACATGTTTCCCTCCTGAGCTTAGGTTAATAGGATTCACTCTCCTATGTCACAATTACACTGCACTAATTGTTGGAATCACAATTTCTATTAGACCAAAACCCGTAGGCATTAGTCTCCGGTACAATCACTAGAGTTAGGATCCACGAGAGGCGATTAGTCCATGTCGTGAAACACACGGGGAGTGTTGAACCCAATGTCCAACAATCTCCCCTCCAACACGATCCAGGTGAGTTTTGAATCGAACTGTCGCTTTGATACCACTTGTTGGAATCACGATTGCCGTTAGACCAAAACTCGTAGGCATCAATCTCTGCTACAATCGCTAGAGTTAGGATCCATGAGAGGTGGTTAGTCCACGTCACGAAACACACAGGGAGCGTTGAACCCAGTGTCCAACACTAATCCTCTATCACAAATCTAATCTCCTCTAAAACTTTGATCTCATTGTTGCTGCAACTTTGATTACTTGCTTCACCTTTGGTCTCGCTCTCCTCGTATCCATTTTACTCCTCAAAGAATTCTCTACATTGATTGATGTTGATGTCGGCCTCAACATATTTGTTCTGGCTCGGTACGTTACCACTAATGAGCTTAATTACACTCACTATATGTTACAATAGATGTCATCCATTCCACATAGTAATGAAATTCACACACAAATGTGTATTATATTAATGTGCACAAACAATACATAACATACCCTCTTCAACCAAATTTACAATAAGCTCTGTCTCTGTTTGTTAGGCCTCAAAATCCTCTTGGCTCACACCTCTACCTCTCTCCACTCTAACTCCTCTCTTAATTTGATTACCAAATTATATGAAAAGGGGATTCTGAACTAAATGTTGGTTTAGATCCATAATTCATCCAACCATCACTAATTCTAGCCTCTCTAGATCCAAAAAATTCCCAAGAGATATAACTAACCCCTAAGACTATCTAACTCTCCAAAATACTCTTGAGAATATTTGATTACATTGATACGAATACAGGCTAACTAGTTTTGATGCGCTAGCTCCCTCATTAGTATAGTAAACATGTGTTTAGGATCATCTCAAGTTAGCCAATAGTGAAGGGGTTTATGTATCAAGTTTTATGTGTCTTTGATGAGAAATTTATGAGTTAATTAGCTTTTAAAAACTCATGTACAAAAAATAAAATGCAGGGAAATAAAACACCACATACACATTACATAATAGCTGATAACAGAGTTCACCCCTCCTGGGCTACATCTCCATGGACCTGATTAAACTGTGTAGGCCCTCTTGGGATTAATGGTAAAATGTTTGATTACATGCACCTACAGTGCTCCAATGGCTTTGCATCCTACTCCATTGGCTTCAGAAGACCCCAAAACCTCAAAATAGACTATTCAATCTCTGAAAATGGTCTTTAACTGCTCTAGGCATGACCTCCTCTCCTGGTGGCCCTAGGCTTCTTTAATATTAAAAGTGGATAAAACAATTTTATAAGTGCTCTAACGCCTCCACAACCTATTCCATCATGTTCAGAGCATCAAATTCATTTAGGAATGACTCTTCTTTGGCCAAAATTGGTCGAAATATGCCAAAGTTATGGCTCCTCAATATTTCCTAGGAAAACTCCACCAAAACTGGAGTAACTCCAGTTAAGTCCCCCAATTTTGGAGGCAACGCAGGATTTGGTAGCTCCGCAAAATTATCCTCCATATTAATCTCAGGATTAATTAAACATAACTTCAGTTTTAATTGGTAGTTAGCGCTCTAAGCACGATTATCAAAAATCCAATTTAATTTCAGATTAACGCACTAACAATGCTTAAGGGTTAATTAATGCATACTCAAATACTAATTGCACACATTAACCATTGGCCCTCTACCTGGTTCTGGGGCCACGGTTCTATGGTAAGGGCTGGCCCTTCTTACCTTTGCACAAATCCTTTTTAAAACATAAATAAATATTGTGCCCCAATAATGTTAAGAAACATCGTGTGGCATAGTTGGTAGCGCTCGTGGGTTATTTGGGGGGAGGTCAGGGTTAGACCCCAACCTCTGCCAAAAATATTTTTCTCCACAATACAAATTCGAAATTTGACCACACTTAGCCACATTCGGCCTTAGAGGGGGGGCACGTGGCGGCCTATGAGCTTGCCACGTGTCCTCTTCCCATTGGCTTAAATTAAACCAATAAAAAAATTCCATGTGCCTAAATTTGATCCAATTAGAAATGGACACTTGTTATCCTGCCATTGGGCGAAATTGGATAAAACCCAAAATTTTGGCCTTCGACCCTATTTGACCATTTTTTTTTAAATTCACCTGTTTTACACGACGATCAACAGGCTCTAACTTCCTCATACAGACTCTGTTTTGAGTGAAATGAATTGCACCGAATTTGTGGCAACATGCCTGATCCGGTTGTTTTTGTTTGGTGCGATTTTGAACACTTTGAATTTTTTGCAATTTTTTTCCCCTAATCCAGATTCTTATCACTCCTTTCCACTGACAAGCTTTTGGGCCCACAAAAGCTGGTTATCTCATGAGAGCTGAATACTCTTCTCTTTCCCAAGTTATATCGTCTTGATTCTACTCAGAAAAATATCCATGACAACCACTTGGGTTCACTGACTTGCCTTGCCTTGCAAATGGCTTGGCGCTTCAACCAATGTCCTCCTTTTGCTGCTGACCCAATCCAACACTTGTTGGCTGCTTGCTGACTGATAAAACACTTTTTTGTACTAAAGTGATCCCTCTGTGCTTGAAAAACTAACTGATGGCCTTCCCACTGAGAATCATGTTTCTCCTTTGCACACACATGCATTTGATGCAAGCTTCTACTTGGAAACCAATTTTCCAAGTTAAGCCCATCTGAGCGAACTAAAAAAATGAGTTCCAATATCAATAATCACAAGAAAAGAGATGACCATTATTTTACCTCCACGGTACCAAATTCCACATTTGGAATAATGCATTCGCCATCTCTTTTGCTTCTTGGCATCAACACATCAAATGGTCTACAATGGCTGCAAAATTTTTGGCTGCAAATTCTTTGACATCTTGTCACAAACACAACCATCAATATGAAAAACACTTCATGCAAGAAATACAACTTGACGATCTCTTTTATTTTTCTCCTTCAAAGAAACAAATTTCACATCATGTGAACATCGCCATGTACTCTTACATCTTGGTGTACAATCTCATCGACCAAACACAAGTTGACTCTCATGCATGTGAAAATGATCAACACTCTCAAGTTGACATACATACATGATAAACAAAGTAAGTCAAAATACTCCACTTTCAAACACCTTCTTGGCATAAACATGAAACATACTTTCAATAGGAAAGAATTTCATTCAATCCTCAAAGTACATGCAAGGCCTTATCTGGATAAGAAATCTAACCATCTCTTACCAAACCATTTAAATGGCGCTTCTTTCAACTACATATCATCATGCAAATCATCTTGAGCCACATCGATTATGGAATCCTCTTTTCCATTCCTGTCAAGATCTCTTTCCACCTTCTTCAAATGTCGTGGATGAATTGCTAGATACAAAGTCCAACACTTGTCTACAAGATGACCTTGCTTATGGAAATGAGTGCAAAATAATTGAATCTTCTTTTCAACATGGTTTTCCTTGTCCAATGGACCTTTGGATTTCTACCTCCTTTGTTTCAAAATTTTCCTATGCATGGTTATCTTCTTCCAACATCTTGAAACATTATGGTTATTCAAACCACAAAAGGAAAATGCAAACTTCTTCCAAATCTTATGTGAATATTTACCATATGTATCATAATCAAAAGCAACTTGATTAAAGACATATAAATATCTTGAACATTCACCTTTGTCGCCTTCTTGAGGAGATGAATTTGATGAGGTAGTGTCTCTCTTCGGAATACCAACAATGCATTCAATGACTTTATAGCTTTCAACATCCTCTTGTTTTCCATTCTCATTAGTTTCATGCTTATGAGTATCTTCTTTCAAAGTGGGTTTAAAAATTTTGCATTCCTCATGAACACAATCTTCACAAGCTTGAGGTAATGAAAATGTAATGTAAGTCCTTCTTGGAACACCTTCATGTGCTTCCTTGGCTTTAGAGCATTCTCCATCATGTTTTCCATAACCAAGACCCAAATACTTAGGCCTTTCCTCAACAACAATTGGCTCAACTATGCCTTATGCATGTTTGCCCAATTCTTTACCTTCATAGCCCATCTTCATCAATAATTTGGACCCTATTCCTCTTGTGTGTATTTTCAAAGCACCTACACATTCATCTTGAGAATAAATAGAAGAAAAACTTGATTTGCATACCTCTTTTTCAAGCACATACTTGGCTAAGGTTTCCTTGGAATCATGGATTTGAGTCTCCATATCATGCATCCTTGCTAGGCCTCATTTGCAATATGGAGCTGAGTCTCCGTCTCATGCATCTTTTCAAGAATTTCTTGCTTCTCCTCCTTCATGGCAATCAACTGCTCTTGAAGTATAATGCTCTCCCTCTTATCTTCATACATCTCTTGCACCATATCATTCATGATGTATATCTTCTTCAACATCTCTTTATCAAAGATTTTTGCTATGGAAGATTGACTAGAAAAAATGCTTAATGAAGCTACCATCACACCTGCAATGCATACAATGCTTCTTTGTTGTGATTTGAGAACTGAGCTCTCAATATGAACTTCTCTTCACACACACAAACTTGCACACAATTAAATTCTCCTTGCACAAATTCAAAACCAATAGCTAATTCTTCTAGCTAACCTTGGATAAAATGAGCTATATTGTGCTCTGATACCAAATTTATTTGAATATAGGCAAACTAGTTTTGTTGTGCTGGCTCCCTCATCAGTATAATAAATCTGTGTTTAGTATTGTCTCAAGTTATCCAACTGTGAAGGGGTTTATGTATCAAGTTTTATGTGTCTTTGATGAGAAATTTATGAGTTAATTAGCTTTTAAAAACTCATGTACAATAAATAAAATGTATATAAATAACACACAACATACACATTACACAATAGTTGATAACAAAGTTCACCCCTCCTGGGCTACATCTCCATGGACCTGCTTCAACTGGCTAGGCCCACTTGGGATTAATGGTAAAATGTATGATTACATGCACCTAAAGTGCTCCAATGGCTTTGAAACCTACTCCATTGGCTTCAGAATACCCAAAAACCTCAAAATAAACTATTCAATCTCTGAAAATGGTCTTCAGCTGATCTAGGCATGACCTCCTCTCTTGGTGGCCCTAAGCTTCTTTAATCTTCAAAGTGGAAAAAACACTTTCAGAAGTGCTCCAATTCCTCTGCAACCTGTTCCATCATATTTAGAGCATCAAAATAATCTAGGAATGACTCTTCTTTAGCCAAAATTGGTCGAAATATGCCAAAGTTATGGCTTCCTCAATATTTCCTACTAAAAATCTACCAAAATTGGAGTAACTCCAGTTAAGTCTGCCAATTTTGGATGCAGTGCTGGATTTGGTGGCTCCGTTGAATTCTCTGCCATATTAATCTCAGGATTTATTAAAAACAACTGTGGTTTTAATTGGTAGTTAGCGCTCTAAACGCGATTATAAAAAATTCGATTTAATTTCAGATTAACGCACTAATAATGCTTAAGGGTTAAATAACCCATACTTAAATACTAATTGCACACATTAACCATTGGCCCTCCGCCTGGTTCTCGGGCCACGGTTCCATGGTAAGGGATGAACGTTCTTTCCTCCACCCAAATCCTTTTTAAAAGATAAATAAATATTGCACCCAATAATGTTAAGAAACATTATGTGGTATAGTTGGTAGCACTCGAGGGTTATGTGGGGGAGGTCGTGGGTTCGACCTCGACCTCTGCCCAAAATATTTTTCTCCATAATACAAATTCGAAATTTGACCACACTTAGCCACATTCGGCTCGAAGTGAGATCCCACATTCATGCTTGGAATATGACACATGGGTGATTGGTTTAAAGAGAGATTTGGTTCAACCTAGTCTATGGTAGAGTGGTACGTGGAAGTCCCAAACCTAGTTACATTTTGCATATGTTAATAAGAGCTTTTCCTCTGGTATTTTATGGGTAAATGCACTTATTATAATGTGGTTTATATGGTTTTTATATCATTGTTATTTCTGTTATGTGTATGCTGGTTATGAGTATGTTTTATGACAATTATAATTTATGCCTTTCATCATGTTCTGATTTGCAAATGAATGAACAATGAATATATTAACTAGTAGATGATAATGCAACTAATGTGATAAGGCATCAATGCTTCTTAGTGATTTTCAGATAAGTATGAGAACCTGTTGAAGGCTCGAAAATTGCTGCCTCAAAATCGAGGATAACCACCTGGTTGGGAACTTGAAAGCCGTTCCTTTTTTGTTTGGAATAGTGGCTCCAATTGGGGATAATGGGACCGGTTTCCATTTAAAATATAATAGAGTGGGTGTGAGGTGTAAGATAGTGAAATGCGAGTGATAAATGGAAGTAACAACAACTTAAGTATGTATATGTCTATTTATCTATATCCGCGGACTTAATTTTACTCTTTATGTGTGATTTCAAAGATTTTCTTAAGTGCAAGATAATATAGATCGTCAAACACTTAAATAAGTAAATACAAGTAAGATGATTAATTTTATTAAATAGTTAATCAAATTAATTGTTAAACTCATATCACATGAAAGATCTAGTTTTTTAGTACATATATTTAAAGATGGAAATCTCACACATTCAGTAGTGAATTAGTGCTTAATTATATTTAAATAATATACATAACAAAAACAATTTAAAGCAAAAATATGACTATAAATCACATATAAACACAACAATCATATAAAGATAAAAGTACTTGATATATCGTATCCCTTCTCATGAGAAAATAGTCTTGGTCCATCCTTTCTATTAAGATGATTCAAAAAGTACAATAGTGCAGTTTTCTAAACACTTCTTTACAAAAATTCAAAACCATTTTCTTAAAGACCTAAAAGAGTATTTATAATTGAGACTTGAACTGTAAAAATAATAAATGCATGAAATGCTGAGGAGGTTTGAGCAACCCTCCTTAAAATAAAAAAATAGAGTGTGTTTGAACAATAACTTCAAGAATGGGAAGTTGGCTGCTTTCCCATTTGTTGTCTTAATTCGTAGATATCCACCATGGGCTTCAATTCAGGAGGTTGAGATGGCCTTATGCGCATCTGTCTCATATACACTACATCTGAGAGCGCAAGAAGCATATGTGAGGTGGTGTTGGAAAGGCATCACAACATCAACCATTTGCTATGTGGATTTACTTGATATTGCCAATACTTCTCAAGATTCAACTTTGATAACTTTTTAATATTATCCTCCTTCTTAGACCATTCTTTCCATGATTTAATTAATATCTTAACATCGGGAAATGAATCAGCTGGGAATTCCTAAATTAGATTAGCACCAAAGAGGTTCTCGCTAATGGCTTCATTAATATTACTTGCGATATCTCTCGCACTGAAAATGGCTCTTTCTGCTTTCTTCAATTTTATATCCCAATCTCTAAAGAATATTTATTTATGTCAATCTTCTATTATTGGAGGGTTCTCTGCTGTACCTTTTGCACTGTCTTGCAATGTGATATAATCAAAATATTTATCATCAATGTCATCGAAGTTTGCCCTCAGATCAGATAATTGATTCATCAGTGAATCACTTGTTTTACATAGATAATTGATTATTGCCAACTTTTGGCAAAAGACCACTTGTTGTTGAGCAAGGAGGGTGTTAATTTCCATTGCTTGTTTCTTAAAATCCTCAATTTTAGGATTATCCTTCAATTTCTCAATTCTGACTTGAATTTCTTGTAACATAGCATCTTTAATCTTGATGTCGGTTTCATGCTGAAGTTTCATTTCATCAAATATTTTTTGCAATTGTGATAAGTGTACTTGCCATTGATGATCAATGTTATGTTTTTCTTGTAATAATTCCTGCTCCAACTATTGGATGTGGTCATCTTTGTCTTTGATTAATTTTTTTACTTATGAAGCCTTGTCAATAGTAGTTGTTGCATAGGCCCCTGCAAACTGCGATATACTGGTTAAATCATCAAAGGGGTTTGTTTATGGATCCTTCCACACAACATCGAATGATACATCTCCAGGAACTAGTGCCTGGGATTTCTCAAATCTCCTTATCTTTCTTTGCCTGCTCATTACGACCCTATGCCTAGGACTATAAAATATTTATGGTTCTCAAACTTCTGTGGTTGTCGTTATTTGTAGAATTCGGATTATCCATAGTATCGTAAAACAGTTGTTGATGTTTTGAATCCAAATGAGGATCCATCTTCAAGACGAGAAGTGAATGAAGAATGAAAGAAGGTCGCAAGTGGTCAAGGTATAAATAGTGAAGACTAATGCTGATGAGAGGAGTCGACAACAAATTATGTTAAAAATAAATTTTATTTTATTATTGTAAATTTTTTAAAGTTCTTTTTTATTTTAATTTAATTTATATCGAGAGGAGGTATCTCTTTGATTTTAAGAACAATTTCTGAAGTGGGGTGTGTCAGGGTGAATTCTACATCATTTGTATTAAAAAATTTGTTAGAAGCCCCAATAATAAGCGGGTTCTGCTTATTAGTTTCAGGAGTGTTGATTGCTTCTTTTGGAGTGAGGTCTTTACCTCTTGTGATCCCGATTTATTAATCTGTTGATCAAATTGATCCTAGAATTTATCCAAATCACTGCTAAACAATATTTATCCAATTTGTTGCACTGTTGATGTAGTTTTTTTTGTTCCTTGTGTCATAACGTTGTCTTTTGTAAACTGTGCCAAATCTTGCTCTGTTTTTCGAACTAGTTGAGAAATCCTCAATGTGTCAAGAGGGGGATTTTCTAACCTTTTACTTATGTATTATCTAAACTTATTCAGTTGCTCTAGATTCAGAGGGGATTCTGCTAAATTTTATAACTGTATGTATGTTTTGGTGGAATCAAATAGATCATCAAAGTCATCAGGCTCATGTATGAACTATCTCACTTTAACCTGAGGAGTGAAGTTTTGGGCTACTTGGTTTGGGTCATACTCTCTGCTAGGAATATTTGGAAAGTTTAGGCACTGTATCTAGTTAATTTCAACTCCAATGTGCTTGAAATTATCCAAAGAATATACTCCATAGTTAATGGGGAATGATGGATAGGAAAATTTCTTCGCTTCTTTAAGGGCTTTAGTTAAGCCATTTCCCACAGTTTGATAGGTAACTTCTCGAGAAAAAATATTGTTAGGGACATAAAGTGGGAGACATGAGGTCTGGCCAGACTACCAAAAACCCTAACATAAGTAAATAACTCTTCTCCAAACCATTTTCCTATGGCTGTGAAACCATCCCTGGCTTCATCAGATAATTTAGGGGCATTTTCACCAAAGACATCATGGTAAAAAGGTAACATGACTCCATCACATATTTTATAGAAATGGGGTTGGAAATTATACTCCCAGAGGATCTTATGATATATGTGGATAGAAGCAGGGTCTTCTAGGGTCCATTTCCATCCCATGGATGGAAAATTAGAGGTAAAACAAACAAAATCCATAATATATGCACTGCTATGAAAAGGGGGCACTGTCTTTACGGAGATTCTTCGCTTGCTTCTGCAGGCTCGAATTTGGGAAGTTATGTTATTTGACAGGATAGTGGCCCAATCCATTATATAGGAGTCTGATACAAAACAATTATAGGGGCCCATTCAATTGTAATTTTTTTGTATTGGGATATCCAAACAATCTACACATCATACCAGTAGTATAGCAATGAGGACCAATGAGAGAAGATATGGAGTACATACCCTTTTCATTGTTCTTTTGTTTGTTGGATCCCTTCTCAACTGTCTTATGGACTCTGACTCAACCTTGTTTTCATCTACAAAATTTTGAAGGAAATAATTATCATCTATCTTTTTCGGGTCTAGAAAATGATACATTTTCTTCAAGTCCTGGGCTCTGAAAGACCCAATTGTTATTTGTATTGAGGTAATGAAATTCGTTTATGAAATATTCATATTTTCGATAATCCACTTTGTTAGTGTCAGTATTTGCAGCCTTCCTCCAGTGATCAAACATGCTCTTACAAAGTGATTTTAAGGTGTCAAGGTCAAATTTTGTTATTTCAGTGAGCCTTCAAGCAAAATTTGGTCACTAGGTATTAGGTCTAGGGTTTGTTTTCACTCCTTTCAAAGTTGTCGAAATGTCGGTCCATGTCACCATTCAGCTAAGTGTACCATAATTCAGAGGGTTTTCATCATCATTTCAAGTTCCACTGCGTCATTTTACACCTTGTTCATGCTTCAGTTGTGCCTAGGTAAGGTTCATTTCCCTCTCCTAGGGTTTTGGAGGTAATTTCTCTTGGATGGTCAAATCATTAGCAAAACTTGTATCCTGATGTTCATACACCTTCCCCTATCCTTAATGTACCTTATTAAACAATTCCCATCACTGAGATCCCCCAAATTCCTCATTTTCGCACAAACCCTAGTTTCTTGCTACAATTTGGTAATTTTCTAGGCTAGGCCTGTGTTTTTCCCTTTTGGACCCCTTCCCCTCACTAAATCTTTGAAATTCCACTTTCCCCTGCTTTCTAACATCCCTCCCTACTTCCCAAAATTTTCTCAAGAATTTAGAAGCCCCTTATCCCCTTCATTTCACTTCATTTCAACAAATCCCTTGTTCCACACATCGAGATAGGTTTTACTCCAATGATGTTTCTAAGCAAGAAAAGATGAATTTGGAAAAAATGAGAGAGGTTTTTGTCCCCAATAGGCCAAGGAAGAAAAATGTCCTTCACTTTTTACACAGGTGTCATGGTTTTAGAGAAATGTCAAAAATACAGTTGCCTCAGGAGAATTGATGCACCTTTGAAGTAACCTTGGGAAAATCAAGCTTTCTCCTATCTTGGTTGGCCAAATTACTTTCTTAATGAGTCAAATGATAACTAGACACAAATATATTTCCAATGAGCTATCATGAGCTCAATTTGGAGTTGAGGAAGACCTTCAAAATTTGACTGCAACAGCACTCTGCCTTGAGGCAGCCTCATTTTCACATTTTGACCAGTCTTGGGAGATTTGATTTTTGATAGGGCAAATGAACTCCAAATTGAAAAATTCTAGTTGGGTTGGAAATTAGACTCAATAATATTTCCAACGAGCTATCCTGTGCCCAATTTGGACACCGGTAAGGTATCCAAAAGTCTCCTGCAAAAAAGGTGCTACGCATTGAGATGAATTTTGGAAATTTTGCCTTGAAAAAATAGAGTTTTCAGCCCAATGCGCTGTGCCACTTGGCACGCGCTTATGATTGGGGGCTCCTTTTGATGAAAAATTTAAATTTTTGGATTTTTCATGGAAAATTATGCATGCCTACTTATGGCCAAAAGATTTTGACAGGTTTTGGGCTTCCAGAAGGGTCAAAAACACCCTAAAAATGACCTTTCTGCCCCTTTTTGGACACATAGGAAGCAGTGTTGGGAGAACTCATTTTTGGAGGGAGAAAATAGAAGAAAAATTTAGAAATTCCACTTGTTTTGGAAAGTAGACAGGCAGACCTTTCCAACAAGCCCACTTGGAGCTAATTTGGACACCGGGAAGGCCTTCAAAATCAGCTCCAAACTAGCGCGACGCATAGAGAAATCAGGCGCGGCGCATTGGGGATTTTTGCTCATTTTGGACTCAGTAACTCTGTTTTTTGCCTAGTTTTTGACATTTTGACTTTCTTACTTCCAAATGTTAAAATCATGATGTAATTGGATGTATTTTGATGGATATTGATGTAATTTGTTAAATTTTTACTCATGGAGGTATATTCATCCATCAAAAGGTGAATTGCAACTGAATGAATCAGTTTCCTATCTTATAGAGGCAAGCTGTTCCACTGCCTATTTTCCAGTTCTCAGTTTAGATCTTGTTGAAACAGCTCCTAAAATTGTGATCTCGAACCCTAGAGGCTGGGATGAGTTGTTGGTTGCTTATATCTTGTAATTTTTCAGTCATTAGCATAGGTTGGACACTTGGGATTGCTTTGAGCATCATTGTACATTCATCTCTGCAGTTTGGAAAAGGAATAGACTAGGGTTTGCAACACTCCTTGGGATTCATGTGGCTCTTTATTTTGATGATGTGTTTCTCTCTGTTAATGTAAGTTTACTGGTGTTTCATGTGTATCATTTTCCCTCTTATTTCTTCTTAAGTTAAACAAACAAGGATAAAGGTGAAATTCATTAAAATTTGCAGTGCTATACCTAGGGTTTGTTTAATTTTCTATGTTTTCAACTGTTTGAAGAGGATTCCTGAAATATTTTTTCCCTCTTCAACTCCTCACCAATCTGAGCTATCCATTTCATTCAAAATTGAAGTGTCAAAACAATTGCCTACCTTGCCCCATTCAAATCTCTGCAAAAACTAGGCCTCATTCCCCAGACCCAAAATCTGCCCTTCCCTTTGATCCAACAAACACCCTCAAAATCAAATCAAACTCTTTACATATATACCAAGCCTAAAATTAGCCTTTATTCAAGTCATCTCAAGCCTCACCGATTATTTTTGCTGAGATTGACCAGGAGAGAGCCCTCTCCCGATCTGGTAGGGCTAGCTACCAGATTAAGCGTGGTTTGATGTTACCCTAGATTCTTCCTTTCTCATCCTGAGGTAGATTTAGGCCATAACACACTTAACCATACCAGTGTAGGGTAGAATCTTAGGCTGAGCAGAAATTCAATGAAGAAATGAATTAGCGACATCAACATAAGTAGTTTCAGAAGATGACGATGAATCATGAACCGTGGCTACTCTTTTAATCACTCTGGGTTCTTCATCTTCAAACAATTTGTACATGGCTTCCCAAGAAGAGCTTCTAGAATATTTGGTGCATTTTGTATCAGAGAATAATGGGGGCATATGATTTATATCTAGAATAGGTGGAGCCACCTGTAGTGGAACCACATGCTTTTTGTTCTTCTTGGTGTTTTTTGACATTTCGTTCAAGTCTTGCTTGTTAGGACTAGCCTACAGTAGAGAGAAAGAGTAGAGAATGAAGAACAAACACTTGGGATGCGAGAGAATTATGAAAAAACAATCAAGCGATATCATATATAGGTTTAATGAAAAAATCACGAGACACTAAGTGAAGGTAATAAAATCATTTGCATTTTTGAGAACATAAATACCGTTACACTTCAATCATTAATGAAAACGTGCGTTCACATGGTCTAACAAATAGCTCAACGCCCCGTTGGATATCTCACATCGCAAGTTTTTTCTTAAGTATTCAATTTAGAAATTGCGATATTCTCCCTTTGTCGATATGTGATTGAGTTTTATTATAGTTATAAGCTAAATGAAAAATAAGTGTGTATCGTGGTATTATTGCATCGAAAGATCTTAAGACTGAGCTTATTTATAGTTTCGCGATGCAATATAAGTATTGCGATCACAAAGTTTGAGGGATAGGCATGTCCGATGTGGAATTGAAATATAGCGATTGTGATATATCGCATCAGGGAATTGGAGTGAGTATTATAAATGAAATGATGATATCACTTTTGCGATGGCGGGGATGCGATAAGTGATGTGATAGATAGGTGGGACCGATTGTGGATTTCATTACGTGTGGAAGTTTTTTCCTTGTTAATTTTTTTTAAGACTTTAACATATTTTTCTTTTGATTCGAGCAAGTCATCGCAATTTTTCGTGGTAGGGCGCTTTGATCTGTCATTGCAACTTACGATATGAAATATGCGATAAAGCTTCAGTAACCTTTGTTTAAAGTCCTTCGGCCAATAGAACTTAAATCTTAAGTTTGGATATCAAGTTTTTGTCCTTTTAAGTCAAATGAGATGTTTTATTGATTTAAAAGGTTCTAGATTAAAAATTAAAAGGGTCCCCATGATCTATTAAGTTAGCTATCTAAATATAATGGGGGGTTGTTGAGTAGCACAACAATTGGCGATTTACTGGAAGAACCAGTTATCTCTGATAAAAAATATAAATGAAAATTTAAACTTAATAAGTAAAAATAATTAGGAAAAGAAAACTATTTTGAAATATTGGATAAATAAGATTGCTCTAAATAAAAAATCTCATTTGATTATAATTCTTTTGCAACCTCTTATATATGAAAATCTTAAGTATATGTATTAGTCATTAATCAATTATAAATATAAAGTAGGGGGATTTTGAAACTTAGCTTTTTTTATGAACTCCTTTTGTCATAGGTATAGCCATTGATGCCAGCAAGTGTTCATAGCCTCGAACTAATCAATGAACCAGTATCCCATCCACTTAATATTGCAATATTTTAGAGGTAATTTTTAAGAAAGTTTTATTTTATTTTTTGAAGATAGTTAAAAGCCACTGTCCTGATTTGGTAGCCAGATAGTGATAATGCCATTCACTGGTTGTAATAAAGTTAAACAAGCTAGCTCGTGATGAGACTCCTTGTCTTATGGTCATTTAAGCACAATCCATTACCCTGGTTTGGTGTGTAGTAATGATAATGTCAACCTATTATTTTCCCATGATGATGGTAAGTTGGCTCATGATGAGACCTGTTATCTTTTAATTTTCTTATATTTTTAATTACACTCTAAAAAAAATGCATGATTAATGGATGGGGAGGATCATTGACTCCTTAAGAGTAATGGAAGACAATTGGAGTTAAAGATACTAAAGCTACAAAATAGTCTTTAATTTTTAAAACAAAACCTTTCTTGACTGATAACAAGATGAAATATTTTATAAAGTTTGAGGTTAAAAGAACATACAACTGTCATGGATAAAATATTTTAGAGTTTTATGATAATTATCCAATTTTCAATTTTGTAATCATTTCCCCAAAAAATTATATTTTCAAAAGCAAAAAGATCATAAGATGATTAAGGATATTGATAAACAAACAAAAGTATGTTACCTAACATTTTTTATCCTAAAATATATTGGTATGTATATGTGAATATTTACATATTTATAACAGAAAAAATGTTCTTTTATGAAAAGAATTTTTTGAGAATTAGCCCATTAACACGATGAGAATCTCTCTTTCCTTGTAAATCTTGTAGAATGAAAGTTGATGGGCATAATTGCTCAATAATTTGAAATGGTCCAAGCCACAATTTTTTACACTTGGTATGCTTCCCCTTTTTTTCATGTGCCTTGTCCTATTTCAGGACTAGATCTCCAACTTGACAATATTTTTTATCAACCGAGCTTGCATCAAAGGAATATTTTACTAGTTGTTGTTGGTGATCCTGTATTTGTTTTGCCTTTTCCCTTTCTTCTTCCAATTTAAGTATTTGACATCCTTAATTGCAGAGAAGAAGGTTTTTCTTCGATAAATTTTACTAGGGCCAATGAGGGGAGGGCTAGGTTAGGAGGAATGATAACCTCTTTCCCATATACCAAATTAAAGGGAGAAGTACCTATAGAGGCCTTCTTAGTTATTCGATCAGCCCATAAAGAAAATATTAAGGTTTTATGCCAATTATTTTGGCTTTGATCAACAATTCGTTTAATAATCCTAATGAGGTTTTTATTAGTTGACTCTGTTAAACCATTCCCTTGAGGATAGTAATTAGAAGTGCATTTAAGTTTAAACCCTCTTTTTAAGGAAAAATCAGTCAAAATATTTCCAGAAAAGTAAGATTCTTTGTAAAAAATAAGTGCATTGGGTAAGCCAAACCTTGTGATGATGAATTGATTAATGTATTCAGTAATATTTTCAGAATTGGCTAACTTTAGTGGTATTGCTTCCACCCACTTGGTGAAGTAATATGTAGCAGTAAGGATAAACTTATGTTGCTTGGAAGAATGAGGAACAATCTCACCTATTATATCCAGTCCCCATTGTTTAAAAGGTTGTTCAATGTTCACTGGTTGAAGAGGCAAGGCTCTTCTTCTTTGTCTTCCTGCAGAAGTATGACAAATTTTACATTTCCTTACATATGAATGGGTATCTTTAAACAAAATTGACCAGTAATATCCAGTACGCCAGATTTTATGACCGGTGGTATCTCCTCCAAAATGTCCACCAGCTGGTCCATCATGTAACTCAGGCAAAACCTTTTATGCTTCATATTTTTCTAAGCATGTTAAAAAAACATAATCATGATTTTTTTTTTTTTTTCATTATCAATGATTTCATATTGGTTGGCTTTCAATGTTAAATCCTTTTTTCTTTTGTAATTAATTTTAGATGGAGCATAACCATTCTTTAAATAAAAAATGAGATCACATATTGTGACTCAATAGTAGTAAGGCATACCTCAGATATCTGGATAGTGTTACCCAAGCCTTCATCGGCTGATATATTGGAAGCTCTAGTAATTAGTATGCAAAAACCTTGACCTCTGACAATTTTAGCCAGTTTGATATCTATGTCATATTCTTGTAGAGTGGTGACCCAATTTTCTCTTTTTTTCTCCTAACTCTTTTTGAGCAAGAAATTGTCTTACTGTTGGAAACAGGACAATTACTTTAGTGTGAGTTTTTAGAAGAAAAGGCCTGAAATGCTTAATGGATTTGAAAAAAACAAAGACTTGTTTCTCCACCTCTGAATAATTTAGTTATGCTCCTTGAATGTTGAAGCTAAAGAAATAGATAGGTGCCTCTATTTGTTGATCATTGAGTTATGTTTAGAAAACAACATAAGATAGCTTGGAAGCAAAAGTATAAAAAATGAAATGATCAGAAAAAATGGGAGTTGTTAAGGAGGGAGCATTGATAATGGCTTGTTTAATTGAATCAAAGGGTTCTCTTTCATTATGTCCCCATTTAAAAATTGAGTTTTTCTTGATCATAACTTGTAAAAGCAAATTTTTTTAGAGAAATCTGGAACAGATCTCTTAAAAAAATTAATCTGTCCAAGGATGTTTAGGTGCTCAAAATTATGCTAAAAAATGAAAGTGATTAGAATGGTGTGGAACCTAAACGACTACACATATCTATTCAACCTGAATCCGGTGCAACTCATTTCACGGAAAACTGACATTGTATGTTCCCGGAAACACATTCTGCATGTTTTCCCAAGCAAGAAATTTTTTCAAAAAAATGACAGCTGACTATGTATTTTGGGCCAGTGGAAGGCTGCCACATGGCCTCTTCTGGTTGGTTGAATGGTAATTTAGGTCTGTCAGGGCTCGCCACTTTTTGAGTTTTTATTGGTTTTGATTTGGTTGAATTCAATGGGTGGTTGATGGCTAACCACATGCTGCCACGTGGCCCAACTGGAGGCCGCCACGTGGCAGCACGGGGGCCACCAAAATTGGTTGAAGGTCGAACTGCACCACCAGAGGGATTCGAAACCAAGACTACATATCAAACAAGGCCAACTCTTAACCATTGGGGCCACATTATTCGTGGTTATGTTATGTGCACACCTAATCCGCTAAGGCTTAAGGTGTGGGAAATGGAAAGCCAAAGGAAGTCCAAGAGACCTTGGAATGTGGAATCCAAGTGTCACCTAATGTACTATAAATATATATCATTGTGATTAATACACACACACACACTTATCTTTCCCTATGTTTCCTATTCCTGCCTAGTCTATTTGCTGAGTTTAACATGGTATCAAACAGGTTCCTTCCTGTCCTGCTGAAATTTGACTGTGAAAAATTGTCCCTTTGTCATCAATTTCTTAGTTGGTCTCTACGCTCTCTACATTATCAAAATAGAGAAAAGTGTGTAGTCTCTCTGTCATTACTTTAACATCTGCGCTCTCCAATTTGAACCATATTCCTGACATACTCTGTATAATTTTCTGCGCGTTGAATGCCATATACATTTTTGATTCGTCAGCTACTCTACTTTCCTCCTGGTATTTATGAAAATTACACTCTGTGTGATTGCCAAAGTTTCATACAGATCACATAATGTATCAAGCTTCCAATCCTCTTGCTCTACATTAACATAGAATTGTTTGATACCCTCTAGCATCAGCTCATCTCTTTTCACAAGAATTCTGACTGGATTTGCAGGTAGCAATTGAAAGATATCATATATCTAATCCTTAAATCCTCGTGATAGAATTTCAACTGCTTTGTCAAGCACAAACATTTTGATTGAATCTAGATGCAAGGTACGCTACTGCAACATGTCATAGACTCTACCTGGTGTCCCCACAACAACATGACCACCATATTGGAGTATAAGGAGGTCCTCTCAGATGCTTGTCGATTAATACACCATTCCAGGTCATTAACGCACCTATAGGTCTGT
Source organism: Pinus albicaulis (assembly GCA_034641835.2). Taxonomy (NCBI): domain Eukaryota; kingdom Viridiplantae; phylum Streptophyta; class Pinopsida; order Pinales; family Pinaceae; genus Pinus; species Pinus albicaulis. The sequence continues at coordinate 562,908,780 of CM076572.1, forward strand.
CATTAATGCACCTCCAGGTCAGTTAACACAGCTCTCCACTTCTCCTCATATCTGTGTCTGGTCTCTCAGAATTATAGAAAACGATTGCTCCACACTCCATATATATGCAACCTCCTCATATTCACTGCGCTATTTATACAGACAACCTCCCTCATTCACTCTATTCCACTCTTCTCAACACCACTCCAGTCACACTGCCTCTCTTTTCTCAATCCACGCTCTCTCTCAAATCCAAAAATTTTTTCCTCACCTCTGTTTGCACTCCTCCTACGTCGGTCTCCGTCGCACCTCCGACGGCTCCTCCTCCTGCATATATATATATACCTTATCTTCATGTGTGTGCAGATATTTATATACCCCTTGATAACGAAGGAGAGGGTGTTGATGCAGGATTTCCTTGATTTCCTTTGGGAAAAAATCCTCATTACAATATGCACTCAGAAACTAAACCAACTCGTTGCACGATCCACAGAAAAATCGCAATATGCCTGAGTACTTCATGAGTATGGAGACATTTTTTCTAAGGAATGGTCTCCTAAGTTGTATAGAAAAATTCGATTTATCATTTTATGGGAGGAATAGCCACGGAGGCTTGTGGAACTTCGTGTAGCCCTTCAAATGTGTCTACGCTGTACCTCACGTATAAGAAATAAAACATTAAAAGTCCTGGAAAAGTTTATAGCTTCCAACTTGGTCATTAGACTATCTGTATATCGCGATCTCCAAATATATCTACCACTTATGCGTTATCTCTTGCCGTGGAGTTACACTGAGCTCACGAGAAACATTTTTTTTTTTTAATTTCTAAAATGCATGTTTAGCTATTTAATTTTTATTAATTCACATAATTCGCAATCATGATATTCAAAGTTAAAATTAGGAGTCTGTTCCAGATTTAATTGTATTCAAGGTGCCAAGGTGAGTTTATTCCAGAATTAGTGCCAAGGCCAAATTGTATCAAGGAGAAAAATCTAAGAATAAAGAACTCTTAAGTTGCCTTGCATAACATTCTTAAAAGGGTGAGCAATGAATGCACTGTAAACAGGGTTTGATTGAAGTTTTTGAAGGGCACTGAGTTTGAATTGAAGGAGACACCAATATATACAAGTTCCAGATTTGAAGTTTCTCCTTATTTATGCCTATAGAAGCTTACCCAAAGACGTTGAATTGTTTCCAGAGCCATATTCCAGGAGGCGACATCGTTACTTGAGAAGTGTCTAGATGACCGTTGGAAGGGGCCAAAATGTGGATGCTTTTAGTGAACGAATTTACAAGCTGATGTGAACCTGATATCTCTTGTTGAGTGTGCACTTGGGAGAGGAACAAATGTCTTCTTGAGAGTGGTACAAATATCTATGTTATTTGAAGTAGTGAGTTATATGTAGCGATGCATTGAATCTCTGGTATATATGCAACAATTATTTATATTTAAAAATAAAGGTTGAGTTACCAAAATACCAAGAAATTTTAAGAAATTTTTAAATGCCTCTAATTGGTGAAGTATTAGAGTTTCTCAAAAACCTGATACAATCTAATGTCGAAGACACAGTTAAACTCAGGAAGGATTCCATTTCCGATATTCATACATGTTTACAAGATGCACATGATAAGATTGAAGTTTTGTAGCTTGAGTCAGAGCTACAACGAGATGAGCTTCAACAGAAGATTTGTCATTCTAAACTTGTTTTTGTTCAGAACATTGAGACAAACTCACATCAGCAACACAAAATTTCAGAGGCAGTACCCATTTCAGGAGCAGATGTGCAGAAAAATGCAGAAATTCAGCATGCACTTCCCAAGCCCATCATCAGACCTTGGGAAGAGCTTGTCCATAACAAGCACATAACTAGTCTTGGATATGACAAGGATGTGTCCTTTCATAGTCCAGACTACTCCAAGCCCATAAAATTTCAGAGTGCCAGATTTATTCATGATAGCTCACCTTCAAATGTTCTATATTATGCTCCTCTTCCACAACAACAAAAATATATTATGAAATGCCAACCCTGTGGTCGAGTTGGACATATGAAAGATCATTGTTTCGATCTTCACCCATGCAAGCGCTATTGTCGGCACACTCATTCTTCACACAGATGCTTCAAAAAAAAGTCTCCTACAAGAGCAAAGATTCATCTTGGATGGGTCGCTTCTTAGCAATGGGCATCAACAACCAAGAAGATGTTTCAATCATATGCAAAATTTATTCTAGAATATTAAAAAGTATTACCGTTGAGTTTTTTCCATTATCTCACATTGTATCTGACCGAGGGGAAAATGATGGTCATCTACAAGCTTCAAATCCACATAAAGCGAGCCTGAGCCATAGCTTGTCATTCCAGATTTAGAGTTGTAGCTAGAGACACATCAATTCAAGTGAGCCTGAGCCACAACCTGCCATTCCAGATTCAGGGTTGTAGCCAGAGACACAACAATTCAAGCGAGCCTAAGCCACAACCTGTCATTCCAGATTTAGAGTTGTAGCCAGAGACACAGATGCTCATGAGCATGCCTTTGGTTGGTGGTGAACCTTAAACCATCTATGCGAGGTTAATATTCTTCCTCTTCAAATAATTCAAGACACTTCCTCTAACATAAGTCTTCATCTTCTTTCCAAGTTTGGTAGAGTTACACGAAACTCATCAAGCATTCCAGAGTTGGTGGTCATCCTTAAACCATCATGGGTTGTAGACCTCCCTTCTTCCAGGTTGAAGGTCCCCCTCTTCAAAATATGAGGAGCTCTTCCTCTATCAGAAGACCTCATCTTCTTCCCAGATTTGGAAGAGTTCCAGGAACTGCACTAAGTGTTCTAGTGTTGGTGGTCATTCTTAAACCACTTCTTTATGCCAAAATTTTAGAAAGCTCATTCAGTCTATTGCTGCCATGCATATTTTGTAGATTTGTATTACAGCTCTCTTCTTGGACTCACACATACCCCTTCAAATTAAGGGGGGGAATGTTGGACACCTAATTTGTTAAGGGTTAAGGTGTGGGAAATGGACAACCAAAGGAATTCCAAGGGACCTTGGAATGTGGAATCCAAGGGTCACCTAATGTACTATAAATATATATCATTGTGATTAATAAACACACACATGCTTATCTTTCCCTATGTTGTTTATTCCTGCCTAATCTATTTTCCGAGTTTAACATGTTATATGGTGCAAACCATATATATATATATATATATATATATATGTTATATGGCGGAAGGTTTGGGGTTGGGGCCAGGGCTTAGCCCCAACCCCCCCATATGACACCAATACGATCACCAACGTGGAACCTTGGGTGCGGAGATGAAGACCTCTATCCTAACCGCCACCGAAAATCGGCATGTGACCACACCTGCGTCTAACCGTGATGGTTATGGTAACCACCCACATTATTTAATAAAAAAAATATATTTGGGTGCCATATTGTAATAGCTCGAATTTTAGAATTTAGGCGTTAATGGACAAATTAAGTATTCGACAATTTCACTCGGAATTCCATAATATTGTCGCTCTGTTAGCCGAAAATAGGGAAAAATTGTAGGATTGGTCCGAATTTTGGGGAAATTGTGGTGCGATTGGCAACAAAACGAGGGAGGCTCATAAATTCTTTAGTTTTTGACCAATTTTGGATCAGAAAGAGACTAGACAGAAATTTTTGGGTATTTTGGAGCTGATGGAAATTTTTTTAAAGCTATTTGAGCACTGTAAATGCACGTAATCACCATTTTGAGCACAATGAAAGAGGGCCAAGCCATTGGAAGCTGGACCAAGGAGATGTATCTCAGGAGGGGTGAACTCCTTCATCATTTGCTGTGTTGTGGTTATTATTATGGTGCATTTTATTGCTATTTTTGTATATTTTAGAGTTTATTTTTATGCTTTATGTGTTTAAAAATTAACATAAAAGCTCTCAAAAACTCAGTTTTTAACACTTGCAATTTAAAAACCCTCAAGCACATTTTCATTAAGATCTCATACAAGTCAAGTTTGGTATCAAAGCTTAGGTTTTCTTTGTTGCTGTGAGGATTTAATTGTTTGAAAGTGTATGTGATGCTTACAAGGTTGAAGCTCAAGAGAGGAGAAGGAAAACTTGTGGTTGCAAGTCCTCAAGTTAGGTCAAGGACACAGAGAGTAAATTTGTCACAACCTCCACCAAAAATTATTCCTCAAATTGTAGTTGAAGCTTCATCAAGCATGTCTCATGAAGGAGGAACTGATAATATGTTATATGAATAAAATGATTTCAGAAAAAATTTCTTTGACATGACTGAAATGGTGAAGGTTCACTATGAAGAGAGGACTTCAAGATTGCAAGGTGAAAGTTACAAGCCTTAAAAAGGAGAGGGTTCTTCTGGAGGAAAAGGAGGAGATGATGAAAATCCTTCAAAGGGAAATGTTGACAAACCACCCTCTTCTCCACCATCATCTTCACCTCCTCACCTCCATATTCTTCGTCTTCCACAACCACTGTTGCTCAAACACCTCCACATACACCAAGAGTGCATGATAAAACTCCCTTATTAAAACTTGATATCAAATTCGAACTGCCTATGTATAATGGTGAAGTGAATGCTAAAAGACTTGATAATTGGGTTCTTCAACTTGAATTTTATTGGAATATACAAAGAATCAAGGATGATGACACCAATATTCAACTTTCTTCACTAAGATTGGAAAGTGTTGCTCTTATTTGGTGGGAAGCAAAAACTCAAGAGGACATGAAGAGACATGGTAAGGTCTTAACCTATTGGAATGATTTTGTTGCTACCTTAAGGAGAAGATTTTATCCATTAGCATACATGAAAAAGGCTATAATGGACTGGAAAAACTTTAGGCAAGGTAAAGAAAAAATTGTGCAAGACTATACTCAAGAGTTTAGGAGAAGAGCACTAATTTTGGGTGTAGACTTGAAATTTCAAGAAAATTTTCTAAAGTACATTGGAGGTTTGCATAGTTACCTAAGAAATAATATTCTCGTGTTTAATCCTTCAAATTTGGATGAATTATGTGTACAGACCACACATCTAGAGGCAAGAGGGAAACATGTTTCAGATGAGACAAATGATGATACCTTTGATTCTGAGGAGAAGGGAAAGGTTAAGTTTAAGGGTAAAGGTAAGAAGAATGCATCCATAAATATGGAGAAGGAAAAAATCACATGCAAACATTGTTCCAAAGATGGAAATGACGAAGATCATTGTTGGAAACTTCATCCAAAGATGATACCCAACAAGCTTAAAAACAAGGAGAAGGAGAAGACAAGTGCAACAATAACACACGATTTAGGTCCTAATTCTAGAGATGAAACAAAGATCATCGCGATAGGTTTGAAAGGTAAGGACATTGCAAGTACTAGTTCTTCAAGATGTCCAGATAAAATTGAAAAAGATGAAACAAGAATTGAACTTTTACATGTTAGAGTTATTTCAAAGCATACCAAGATTGACACCCTTTTTGATAGTGGTTCACAAGGAAGCCTTATTTCAGAAGACTTAGTCAAGAAGTTGAATTTTGAAACCATTCCTCATCCAAGACCTTTCGTGGGCCCTCGCATTGCACCAAGAGTGTTGCAACTACCAAAGGCTACTCTACTTTACTTTATCAACCTGGGGTTTGTACAAACTTGGAGGTGACAGTGCTATATATATAACAGATGCATTCTACTCATGTTATCCTCTTTTAAGTGCTACAAAAGGGTGCTATTTCTAGGGTTTATGGGTAAAGTCCGTCACACTTTTGAATTAGAACTAGAACTATAGATTACTCAAAATCATTACTCTATAAAAAATCAAAGGAATATTCTGAAGAAAGAAGATTCATCTAGCTATTTTGCAAGGAAGAAAATCTACAATTTAGGCAATTGTAACAAATATAAGTAAACTAGGCAACATTCATGAAGCAAATTGCTGAATTGAAATTGCAGAAAGAAAGAATAATCTAATCACACATTTTTGGGCCAAATGGCTAAATAAACTCTAACTATTTCATGTTTAACTACCATGCTTTAACCATGCATCTAGTCATGACCTAAATATGCTTGTAAATACTCTATTTTGTAGCAAAAGAAGAAGGTTCTAAGGTGGCTTAGAAAGGCCTTGGACTCATGGATGCCGGGTTGAAGGTGTATTGATGGTTGTGGTAGGTCTAGATGAGGTGGAGGGTGGTTTTTGGGCTGTAGGAGAGGCTAACTGGCACTGTTACAAGGTTTGCTACAAGAAAGTCCTGAAATGGTACAAGAAACAAGCTGAGGGCAGTCTAAGGCCAAAAATGATTGGAAAAGTGTAGGGGAGGTGAAATGAAGGTGAATCTAGATGGATGAAAGGTTTCCAACCCCTTGGCCAAGTTCAGAACCTCTTACAAATCCCATCTTGCACTTCTAGGGTTGCTCATGGTGTGGAGGTGAAAATCTCAAAAATAGGGCTGAAAGCAATTTGGTTGAAAGTAGGCTGATGAAGGGTAAGAAATGAAGCTAGGGGTGCTAGTGAAGTCTTCCTCTGCTGCGTACTTGAACTTGCAAGAAATTACCTATTCATGTGATAAACATTGGCAAATATATGAAGAAGAAGATGGAAAATATGAGTTGAATTTGATAAGAAAACCTACTTAAGCATTCAAACATAGATCTAACTAAGTGTTTTCAACATGTTCATGACAACTATAACAACCTAGCTATTCTTTCCAACAAATCATAAACTGAATGTAAAATTGGGCCTGTGGTGAACATCTACCCTCCTCAAGCTCCAATGAAAGAGATGAGAGAGGGAGTCTTTGACACACAAATTTTTGAGTTTATATGCTACATACCAAGATATATGCAAGCCTAACTACAACAAAGATGAAATGGAAGCAAACTAAAAACAATAAAATGAAATGTAAGCAAACTAGCTAACACTAATGAAGCAAACTAGCTACAATGGAATAAAAATAAACATAAATACACAAAAGAGAAACTAAGTCTAATGGATTGGGCCCTAACCCACAAGCCTAGCCCTCTGAAAATAAATTAGTGAAGGACAAACTGAATACTCATTTTATTACAGAAATAGTCTCATTACATAACCATGAAAGTCTCAAAAGTCTATCACAAGAGCTAAGAGTCTACTAGCTTTCTCCAAAATTTGAATCCTAATGAGCTCTTTCTCTACCCTGTTTAACCTAAAGGGTAGTTACTAACAACTCCCTAAAAAGTAGGTGATGTGTCACCTTTTACTTCAAGAGAATTGGAGCTTTGGTGCACTTGATCTTCCACTTGCTTGGCTGCCTTTGATTTCGAGTTGTTGGAGGGAATATCAACGATCCCTTGGCTGCCTTTAGGAGTTAAGGAGGTGTACAACCCTCCTATAATATCTCCTTGATGTCTTCTCCGAGCATTGATCACATAAGATTCAAAAAAAATTAAATATCTTCATGATTATCCTGCATTTAACCCATATTAGGCATTCGAAGTATGACAAGCCTTAATCACCATCTACACTAAGCAACATATGACCATAATGTAATTTAAATGTGAGAAAGAGAGACTAATAGGCGTAAAAATGTGACAATTAACCCCTATAGTTATACCTAATTATGGGGCTAATTAACCTTATCCTTTAGGTTGGATATGTAAGAATGAAAATTTGCAGGTGGCGAGGAAGTGCATACTTAGATTTGCAATCACTGCAAACTTTCTTGATGGTTGAACTTGATTTTGTTTCTCTTGATATTTCTGGTATTGTTTTGGGTAGTCCATATCTTTATGATATGATAGAAATATTTCATTGCCATGCGAATAAGTGTAAATTTTTCAATAATGGGATTGAGTATATTGTTAGAGTGCATAGTAAGAAGACAAGTTTGTCTCTTATGCATGATGGACAAATGAAGTGAATTGTGAATGCTAGTCAAAATTTTCTTTGTTAGTATTCAAGCATCAAGATGTTGTGAATGTGGCCTTTCAAGGAGATGTATCGAATGAAAATTACGATTTCAATGAGGTTTCTAATGGTTGTGATAAGATGTTTCAGGAATCTAACATGTTTCCTTCAAAAAGGGGTCAACAAGATGTGGTAAATTTGCAGAAGCATGGATCATGGTTGAGCAGTGATGTGAACAAGATACCGGTGCAAGAGAGTGCAAAGATTAAAGATCAAGTGCCAAAGAAATTTAACAAAGAGGGAATTGAGTTCAAAAGTTCTCCTTGTGGGTTTCACAAAGTGTTTTATTTGAAATGAGATGCTGCATGGCGATGGCGATCACATTTGGTCAAGAGTCGAGCCAAGCACAAGGCAAGACAAGCTAAACATCGTCACGTCAACAATGTTCGAGGTAAGAATAAATTCAAATTTTTCAAGTTTACATTGATTGACGACCAAGGAGGGAACATGTTTGTTTCTTCAAGGACAGTTTTTTGTTCTACAAATTCTAGGAAATTGCAGCAAGATGGTATTTATAACAACAAGACAGGGTCTCCAGAATCAAGGAAAAATATTATTTCTCATGAAAAACTTAAATTGTTGAATTTAGGAAAATTCCAGTGGATTAAGACTGGAAGGGTGAGGGAGATGTGCCCTCATCCAAGTGTTCAGTAATGAAAGAGATTTTTGGGTCCAAAATCTTCCTGTGGGGAGGAGTGATTAGGTGCTCAAAATTATGCTAAAAAATGAAAGTTGTCAGAATGGTCTGGAACTTGAACGAACACATATATCTCATCGTTCTCAATTCAACGTAATTCGTTTCGTGGAAAACTGACACCATATGCTCTTAGAAACACATTCTGCCAGTTTTCCCAATCAAGAAAAATTTTCAAAAAAATGACAACTAATTGTGTATTTTGGGCTAGTGGCAGGTTGCCACGTGGCCTCTTCTGGTTGGTTGAAAGGTATTTTTTTAGGCCTGTTAGGCCTCACCACTTTTCGAGTTTCTATTTCTTATGGTTTGGTTCAATTTTGTTGGGTGGTTGATGGCCAACCACATGGTGCCATGTGGCCCAACTGGAGGCCACCACGTGGCAGCATGGGGGCCACTAAAATTTGTTGAAGGTCGAACTGCACCATTGGAGGGATTCAAAACCATGACCGCATATCTAACAGTGCCAACTCTTAACCTTTGGGGTTATGTTATTATTTAATGTGTTTATATAAACACAAAACCATATATATATATATATATATATATATATATATATATATATATATATATATATATATATATATATATATATATATATATATATGTGTGTGTGTGTGTGTGTGTTATATGGCAGATGTTTTGGGGTAGGGGCTAGGGCTTAGCCCCCGCCTCCCCATATGACACCAATACGATCATCGTCTTGGAACCTTGGGAATGGAGGCAATGACCGTCACCCAAACCACCACCGAAAACTGACATGTGACCTCACCTGAATCTAACTGCGACAGTTACGGTAATCGCCCGCATTTTTTTATAAAAAAAATATTTCGGCACCATATTGTAATAGTTCAAATTCCAGAATTTCGAAATTTGTCTTTTTGCTAAAGTTGACTCTGTAATATTGCATTCTTTGCTTGTGTTTCCTTAATCTGCTCTTTCAAGGTGGATTCTCTAAGTCTAACATCAGACAAATTCCTTCCCAACTCAGTGACCTTCTCCTCCATGATCCCTATATCATGCACATCTCTTGTTGTAGCAATTTTCATCCACTAATGAGTGTATGCTCTTTATTGTTCCAACTGATAAAATAAGGGGACTACAATATTTTGAGGAATCATTATATCCCCTTCAATAAATCTATAGTAAGAACTGAGATTTGGCTGAATGCTAGGGTGTAAAACTTCTGATATATCTTTAGGGACAAATTTTGGGGAGGTAGGCTCTTCCTTTTTATCGTTGTCTTCCTCCCCTTTGGAATATTTCCCTTCAACTTGTGCTTCCTTCTCAACTTATTGGGCCTCTTTCCCACCAATGGGTGTCTTATCTCCCTCCCCTAAGGATTCCTACTTTGTTTCTGGCACTGCTGGAGTTTCCTCTAGTATAGAGAGAGTTTCCTGTAGCAGACTCTTCTTTTCCTGTAGAAAACCCTTCCTTGCTCACTTTTCGTTCTTTTCTGTCTTTTGAGGGTCTATGGGGGCTGGTATACGTGTAGGGGATTCCAATCTTGATGAATGTATTCTCCTATAGGTTACAAGTGTCCTTTCAGGTGCAGTGACCTCTCGAACCCTTCCTTCTTCTAACCTTATGACATCATCCTTCTTGGGTGACTCCTCAATTGTTATAGGGATTTCGGTGGGAGTCTGTGGTTTCCCATGCCTTACCCTTGCACTCTTTATAGACCTGAAGTACATGGGTGTTTGTCTCTCTCTCTTGGATTTTACTAGTGTGCTCAAAGTGCCTAAGGTAGCAACCACTTCTTTCTTTGTTATCTCAGGTGATATGCTGGTCTGTTGAGGAGAGGTATCAGTGTCTAGCATAGAGTTTAATATTTCCTCCTCACATGTCTTCTCTTCCTTCTTCTCCTCAGTTTCTTCCTCCTTAGTTTCATCTCCCTCTTTTTGTTCTTCTTTTCCTTTATATATTTCTAAAGTTTCTGTGTTTTCTGTTTCAACCTCCATTTATTCTTCTTCCTCATCTTCTCCTTTTTTTCTCTTCAACGTCCCTGTTGGAACAGGGTCTCCAACAAAGCTGCGAGTCTGGTCCATTTTGTGTATTTTTGATTATATTTAATCTAACGCAGGGGTTTTGGGGTGGATCAAAGCCCCTAATGCATTGTAAATGGGTCAAGGGTAGGCCAAGAGTCCGCAAACCGTGGTTTGCGGACCATTGGATGCGTAGGATAAAATAGTATAAGTAGCTGAACCTTTTTGAGTTGTAAGAGAGACTAAGAATGAAAAGAGATTGATGCTAAGTGCGAACTGATAGATATGGTTAGGGTTGTTGGGGAAGGACTCCTGTTTCTGTGTGCGCGAAGATTCTTTGTCTTGTTGTGTGCGGACCCTGCTGCTGTGTGCGCAGGTTGGGTTGTGGGGTATTGTAAGTAGATCTGAAGGATTAATGAATGCGGAAGTATCGTTGAATATCTGAATCCATTGGAATTACTGTGATATGAATCTGTGATGTTTGGTTAATTAATATATGCTACTGTTTTATTGATTTACACTGGGAACATACTTGTGTTACTTGTCTATGCTGCGATATGGATCTGTTCTGTTTCATTTCATGCAAGAATATCAGGAATGGCTGCGTTATCGTTATGTGAGTTCATGATCTGTTGATTACTGTGAATATCATTGCTGTTGCGCACATGGATGCGAAGGATATTAGTAGATTTGGGTTCTGTACCATACGATCTTGTAGCTATAGAGTTGAACGTAGCTCGACTTGACTTACCTACCCTCTCCCAGTGTGCGGAAATGTGGTTCCAACACCCTCCCATACTGCTTCGGGTGAGACTTTGGCCTGCGCAAGAAAGTCACTGCCGAAAGGGCCAGTAATATAGGGGTTTGTTGGCAAACCTTGAACCTCCAAACTTGGGTCAGGACCCCTCGAGCCAACAAATGGTTCCGAAGATCCTCATGAGTGACAGGGGTACGCACTTTGTTAATGAAACAATCCAAGCTTTGACCGCGGATTTCTAAATCCATCATGCAAAAATCACACCGTATCACCCACAGGAAGATGGTGTGGTTGAAGCTTTTAACAAAATCTTGGAGCAAGCACTGACAAAGTTCTGCAATGCCGATCTCAGCGATTAGGACGTGTGCATCCTATCAGTTCTTTGGGCCTATTGAACCACCTGTAAGAAGCTAACTGGGAAAAATCCTTTTAGGATGGTCTATGGCAAGGAGGCCATTATGCCAATGGAGTACATTATTCCTAGTCTGTGTATCACAACATTTACGAACATGGCGGACCCTGACATCATGGAGGAGCGATTAGCATAACTTATGGCTTTGGAGGAGGACCGATTCTTGGCTAATTTCCATTAGCAGGTTTAGAAGGCCCGCGATAAAGCCTGGCATGATAGAAATATTCGCCAAAAGACCTTTGTGAAGGATGACTTGGTCATCTTATACGATAGCCAGTTTGCAAAATATCCAGGGAAGTTCTAGCAGCACTAGCTTGGCCCCTACACTGTTAAGGAGATCATGGATGGCGGAGCTGTTCGGCTGGGCACCCTGCGCAGCGATGTGCTGCTAGGCTATGTCAATGGTAGTCGGCTCAAACCATATCGGATCAAATGACTATATGGTCAGAGTAGCTGTGCAGGCGCAGATGGCGAACCTACCATCGCAGTGACTCGGGACAAGTCACAAGATTGTGTTCGGGGACTGTTGGAACAGGGTCTCCTACAAAGCTGCGAGTCTGGTCCATTTTGTGTATTTTTTATTATATTTAGCCTAACGCAAGGGTTTTGGGGTGGGTCAAAGCCCCTAATGCATTGTAAATGGGTCAAGGGTAGACCAGGAGTCTGCAAACCACGGTTTGCGGACCATTGGATGCGTAGGCTAAAATAGTATAAGTAGTTGAACCTTTTTAGGTTGTAAGAGAGACTAAGAATGAAAAGAGATTAATGCTAAGCGCGAACTAATAGATCTGGTTAGGGTTGTTGGGGAAGGACTCCTATTGCTGTGTGCACGAAGATTCTCTGTCTTACTATGTGCGGTCCCTGCTGCTATGTGCACAGATTGGGTTCTGGGGTATTGTAAGTAGACCTGAAGGATTAATGAATGCGGAAGTATCGTTGAATATATGAATCCATTGGAATTACCATGATATGAATCTGTGATGTTTGGTTAATTAATATATTTTGCTGTTGTATTTATTTATGCTACGAACATACTTGTGTTACTTGTTTATGCTACGATCTGGATCTGTTCTGTTTCACTTCATGCAAGAATATCAGGAATAGCTGCATTATCGTTATGTGAGTTCATGATCTGTTGATTACTGTGAATATCATTGATGTTGTGCACGTGGATGCGAAGGATATTAGTAGATTTGGGTTCTGTACCATACGATCTGGTAGCTATAGAGTTGAACGCATCTCGACTTGTCTTACCTACCCTCTCCTAGGGTGCGGAAACCTGGTTCCAACACCCTCCCATACTGCTTTGGGTGAGACTTTGGCATGCGCAAGCAGGTCACTACTGAAAGGGCCAGTAGTATAGGGGTTTGTTGGAAAACCTTGAACCTCCGAACCTGGGTCAGGACCCCTCAAGCCAACACTCCCCCTCTTCTTCTTCTTCTATCTCCCTCTCTCTAAGACTAGAGGCAGAGGTTTTTCCAGTTTGGATGGCTATGAAGGCTTCCCTATCCATGTCTATGAATGAGGACCAAGACACATGGAGGTGCATTTTTTTTAGATCATCATTCATTATCATCTTGATGAGGCCATGGTGAGCTAATTGTTGGCACTTCCTTTCCCTCACCTTTTTTCTGATGGATGTAATTGAGTGCAAGAGGAAATAAGGAATGCTCAATCTTTGTTTTAGAGGGAGTTCTCCTTGAAATCTAAGTTCATTCAACAACCTGAAGTGGTATCCATAAACCACACTAAGTCTTCCCTCACAGGAAATTAATTTCATAATGTCGAATGCTACTTCATCCCAAGGGTATGGAAGGATTTCTCTCCTCACTCCAATTTTGTCTTCAATGAATTATTCTCCTGGAAGAAAGAAGCTTTTCTTGGCTGAAGTGTTGGGCACCCTATCTTCCCTATTCCACTTGACTCCTAAGGAAAAAGTGGTGATTCTGCTAGTTAACCCAGGTGTAATTGCAATATTTAGGCCTCTAACCATAGTGGTGGCCCTCTCATCTGATTGTGATTTTAGGGCCACTGTAAATTCTCGAGCTACCTCCTCATCAAAGCCCTTGAAGAGCTCGAAGAAACCTAACCAATGGTGGTTCCTGAAAATCTCTAGTACCCGAGGGTGCAATCTTATTATTTTGATATCAGTGGGATCGCTTCTGTTAAATCCTCCTCCCATTTTGTGGCAGTGTTAGGAAGGTGGCTGAATGGTTTTTTCTGAGATTTATTTGTGAAGTGGTGCCTCGGAGATTATGGTTTCAAACAAACTTAGACTACCTTGATTTTAGCACTTAATTCCCGAATTATTGTTGACTGTGTATAAATTTGATGGAAAATTTGAAACTTTGGAGAGTGGAAACCACTTACCTCTAATCTCTGGAGTTTTTTCTTGGGATATGGTGGCCTTAGGAGGTAATACCACCTATGAGTGGCTTTTCTTTTCTTTTTTTTATCACTGCTAAACCTTATGTGAAGTTTCCTGTAACAATAATAGTTTCCTGTAGCACGGGGTTTGCATGTAGACTCGGCTTCGATGCTTTGTTCTTCGATGGATCCTATGACTTTCCTTGCTCCCACTGCTCTTGAGATGCTAAATGAAGTCAGAAAAATGAGCCAAAACTTCCCTTTATGGCATCTTAACCGAATTTGGAGCGGAGTGATGACTTGGACTAGGCACGAGTTTTCCTCTTTTTGACCTTTGGTCCCACTCTATTTAATTATTTTCCCTACCTCATAATCACCTCCATGTCCTTGTGAACTCACCCTTAACTGATTTGACTTGACCGAGTGGCATGCGCACTCAAATTCTCGTTCACTTTAACTCCATAAGGGTGGCCAAGTTAACTGGCCACCTTTTTGCCTTTTTATTCTCTAATTCTCGACAGTAAATCATTTTGATCAATATGAGTGCATAGCGAGAGGATGAAGGGCCATACCTGAGTCTACATGTTGTTGAGGAGTTGCATACATTATTTGGTGCAGGTAGCTGGAGTTGGTGATAGGCATGACTATCTTTCTATTGCTGTGTTTTTTTCTATGTATTTTCTGAGTGAGCAAGTTATTTATGAGTGATATGCTTAACCTTTTTATTTGTTTTTTTCTTCTTGCAGGTGATGCATGACGGTCATTAGGTGCCTTTTCTAGTGTTTTCATCCTCCTGGGGTCTACTGGTGGTCCTTTGAATCCATTTCCATCAACTTATTCTCGGATTTTGATCTTGTTGTGCCATTTACATGATTGCTACAGGAATCTGTTCAACTTCCTGTAGTAGTCTCTTCTCTGCTTCTTGGGGCTCTAGATTGCTTAGAGATGAAGGTAAATGGTGTATGGAGGTTAGGTATGGAGTCATGGAGTGAGTGGAGTGATGAAGAGGCGAGGGGAGAGGTCCCATGTCAATATATAAGTGATCTAGCTGCTAGTGTTGAAAAATAGGGTTTAGAGAGTGAATACTTGTGCATGGAGTGAAGTGAGGGTTATGAGTGGTATTTGTAGGAATAAAGTTAATTCTCATGCTCTTTTTAAAGTTTAGAAGTCCTTGAGAGATCTACCTTTCTCACATATAAGTTTCCTGTAGCAGTTACAGGGTTTCTTGTAGCACTAAAAGAACCCTGTAGCAGCTAGGACATCCCATAGCAATTACAGACAGGAGCAAAAAATGAGTTTTCTACTTACTTGAAGGAAGAAATGAGTGGCTGGGTGCATGTTGGAGTTTCTCATGGAGTGGTTAGGTAGAGGAGAGAGAGAATAGAGGAAGAAAATTGCTCCTTTGGGTCTAAAACTACCTTTGATCAACAACCTACAAAACAAAAACAAGTGAGTGCATAGGTATCATTTTTTTTTCTTTTTTTCTTTTTGTTTTTGTTTTTTGTTTTTTGAAGGCAGGTGGGTTCCCTCCACAGAGGTTTTCAACCCATAAGATTGCCTTGGGTGCCACAAGGAGGTTTTCACCCAAGGATATTTTATTCTTTGTTTTTTCTATTTTTCCGCTCCAAGATTGCCTCATGGAAGTTTTCAACCCTGGAGTTTTCCTTGGGTGCCTCAGCGAGGTTTTCACCCATTCCTCTTTATTTTTTCCATTTTTTCTTTTTCTAGGAGGGGGAGGCTTTGGATACTATGGAGCTTCCCATGACATACACCTCCCTGTTTATGGAATTTATAAACTCAGCCCTAGACAAGGGATTTTTGTATACTTTGAACTTGTAACCATTGAGAAGTAGGGGAATCCCCTCCTCATATATGGTCTTGATATGAACTACGCCATAGCAGTTTTACACTTTGTAAGGTCCAAAAATTCTTGTCATTAATTTTCCTTTGAAACCCTTGAACCTTGAGTCACAGAGCAATGCCCAATCTCCTTCTTGAAAGGTCTTCTTCTTAATGTGCTTGTCATGCCAACACTCCCTTTATAGCTGAAGCACTTATGTGTGAAGGAGTGCTTGCATCTTGATCTCATCCAAACCATTTAATTGCAACAAAATTTCTTGTTGGTACTTTGTGATGTCGAGGTCTAACTCAATTTCCATCCTCAAGGTGTTGTACTCAAACTCAATTTAAAGTAAAAATTTCTTTCCATAGACTAATTATTATGGAGTGAACCCTATTGTTGTCTTCCAAGTGCTATTGTAGGCCCAAGTGGCTTCCACCAATCTGTCTGCCCAATATTTTCTGCTACTGTGCACAACCTTGGTGAGGATATTCTCCAAGGCTCTGTTAGTCACTTCCACGTGGCCATTTTCTTGAGGATGGTAGGCAGTGGAAGTCTTATGCTTTATCTTATGCCGCCTCAGAATATTTTCAATGAGATGAGATGTGAATTGAGCCCCCTGATCGGTGGCTACCTATATGGGGTATCCAAACTTGTAGAACACATTCTCTCTAAGAAATTATACTACTTTCTCCTCGGTTGCTACCCTTACAACCCTTGTTTCAGCCTACATGGTCAGGTAGTCAGTGCAGACTATGATATACTTTTTTCTGCCCAAATGGTGGATCAATGGGTCCAATGAAGTTTATCCCCACTTTTCAAATGGCTCTAGATCCACTTGAGGGTGCAAAGGCATATCATCCTTCTATGTAGGTTTCCCCATCCTTTGGCATTGGTCACACCTACTGGTGTATATCCTGACATCTTGGTGGAGGGTAGGCCAATAGTAACATGCCTGCAAAGCTTTGGAGGTTGTTATTTTTGCAGCAAAGTGGCCTCCACAAGGACTATCATGACATGCAGAGAGGATGTCAAAACCTTTTTCCACTCTCACACACCTCCTGAGAATTTTTTCAGGGCCCAACTTCAAGATATTTTCACCGATCCATGTGAAAGGGGCGTTTTTTCTGATGATATTTCTCTTCTCCCCGGATGAGAGGTTTGGAGGGAAATTTTCAGCAACCAAGTAGTTAGATATGTAAAAAAACCACAGAGAGAGTGCTAAGATATAAAATAGGTGTTCATCTAGAAGCTGGTCATCCACCATTCCTTCCTCATCTGCAGGTAGAGATAACCTGGATAAAAAATCTGCAACAACACTCTCCTTCCCTGTTTTATCAACAATGGTGAGGTCAAACTGTTGTAATAACAACAACCATCTAATTATTATAGCATTAACATCAAGTTTATTCATTAAATACTTGATGGCTTCATGGTCAGTGTGTACAAAGGTATGATAACTGGTGATATTATGTATAAATTTTGTTTGAATCATGGACAATGCCTAACATTTCCTTCTCTGTGACAGTATAATTGAGTTCAGCCTTGGCCAAGTTCTTACTAATGAAATAGATGGAATAGGGTAATTTGTCTTCTAACTTCCCCAAGGTTGCCCCCACAACTTTTTCTGGTGCATCTGTGTGGATGTGGAAAGGCATAGCCCAATTTGGACCTCGAAGAATGGGGGCAGTAGTTAACTTTTCCTTAATGAGCTCAAAATATTCTTGATAGAGAATGGACCAGATAAATTGAGAATCTTTGGCCAAAAAAACAAATAATGGTGAAGCCAATTTGCTGAAGTATTTGATGAAACTTCTATAGTAGCCAACTAAACATAGGAAACTTCTGACATCTCTTTGATTTTGAAGAGCAGGCACCCTATTGATGATGGTGATTTTTTCCGGGTCCACTTGTATTCCTGCTTCTGATATTGAGTGGCCCAATACTACTCTTGCTCTTTTTAAGAATTCACACTTTTCCAGACTCATGGAGAGATGCATCTCAATGCACCTTCTTAGCACATTTCCCAAATTAGAGAGAGCTACTTTGAAGTCATCCCCATAAGGTGTGAAATCATGTAATATTCCTAAATTAGCATGTAGCTAATTGGAATATTAATTTTGCTCTTGTCATTTAGTTAGATGAATAAATGGGTAGGGAGACCCATAAATTTCTTTAGTAGGAATAAAATCCCTCCTAATGAGAAAAGGGATAATCTTCATAGATGGATAAATCACCCTCATGTGTGAACAGGGGCTAATGCATGTGGACAAGGTCAAGTTTGACCAAGTCAACAACGCTGGTATGGAGGGAGTGGATCATAAAGAAGAGACATCATAGTGTGAATGGGAGGAAGTCTCCATGATAGTAGAAACCCTAATGAGTGGGACCCAAGGTGAGAAGGCTCACATTGTTTATAAGGAGGGCAAGGCAACCCTAGAGGTTTATGTTGTTGATTATTGATTTTGTGGTTTGTATGACTTCTTGCATTTTCTAGCTGTTTAGCTGAGATTGTTGTGTTTTTTAGCACCGGGTGTTCCTGAGCGGGGATCCCACCCCTTCCCTTGAGGTAGCCTCTAGGAAGAGTATTTTACTATTATTTCCACACTCTGGCATTCTGGCCAAGATTCAGTCTTCAGTTAAAGTGCAGTATCTGTTCAGAATTGTGTTGTGTTGCAGTGGAGGGTTGAGAAACCCACTTTCTGAGGTAGTTTTTCAGGGGAGGAAGCACTATTCCCATTGGGAGATCAGAAAAGAAGGTTCTTGAGCTTTATTTCACATCTTAGCACCAGGATAACCTATTCCCATCATCTACGATGCATATCCCCTCTTTGACTGCGTTATTTTAGTGAGCATTTGCAGTGGAGGATTCAATGCTTGTTTTGGAGGGTGATATCTTCAGTGTTGGGATCAAACTTTCAATTGAAGGATCCATTGGAGGAGATATATTCATTTAGATATCATTTTCAGCCATCTCCATCCAGTTATTCAGTTGCAGCTGCTATTCAACCCTTGGGCTACATTCCAACATTTTGTACTTTTGGGTATTTCCAGAAACCCTTCCCGGGTTGTCTTGGAAATGTGTTTGGGAGCATATACCTCTAGCCCAACACCTTTTGAGCTACATAATAGCAGATATACATTGTTATATCATTTTTGTAGCAGTTTATACCCTAAAAATGCGCTGTCTTGGCTCATGGCACTTGTATGGCAGTATTTTTACATGTAATGACATATTTGCTTAGAGGAGGCTTGTTTTGTATTGCTTGAGTGACTAGATCCTCAAGTTATTGTTCCTATTATATGCTGATATGTTTAATAAGATGGCTGTACATTTTTCTCATATCACGGTGTGTCGATTTATTCACTGCTATTTCCATTATTGTGTTCAGATATTGCTGCTTTCCCAATTTGGGAATATTATAGTGGTATCAGAGCATAATCTTGGCTCAGCTTGTGGATCTCAACCATTATGCTATCAGGAGAATAAGAAGAAGGAGAAAGAGATCAGAATGATGGAAAGAACGAGTTTTATCTCCTCTCTTTTCAGATCTAAGAGGGACCTCACCAAGGAGGTCAAGCAAAGAAGAATCAAGAGAAACAATGAGACCTCTAGAGGGTTTCAAGATGAGGAAGGTCCATGTACTTCCTATCAGTAAAAAGGAGATCCAGTATTGCATAGAGCTCCAAAGAAACATACTATACCCTTTCCTTATGAAGAAGAAGACAAGAGGCATGGAGATGGAGGACATTTAGATCATGAGATTATAAGTGAGTATCTTACAGAATATAAGTCTCAACCTAGAGATTTCAAGGAGAATCTAACTCTCCCACAGTTCATTGAGCTCAAAGAAGAAAGAAGACATTGCAATAATAGATTTCTATTTCCTATATTTGATGGGTCATCCACATGTATAACAAGAGCTTGGGGAATGAAGTTGGATGCATTTTTCCTACTACATCCAGTAGTAGAGAGAGAAGCTGTTGAGACTGCAGCGCTGCACCTTGAGGGTGAAGCAAACATTTGCTGGTTTAGCCATTTGAGTCATGCAAGAGTGACTACATATACAGATTTTACTCAAAGGTTGATCAAGAAGTTTGACAAGAAGAAATCAGAGGAGAAGAGGCCTTCACCACCACTTGCTGCAGGAGCACTTGCATCAGGAGAAAGAACACTTGCACCTTTGCAAAGTGGTCTTGACCTCTTGACATTTAGAGTCCCATGCACTATTATGGAGATGCATGAGGAGGAGGAGACTTGTGCTAGTGCTGATGCAGCCATAGAAGAGCAACCATCATTATCAGTAGTTTGGAAATCCATCACACCAGAGGAAGGAACCCTTGTAGCAGTACAAGATGTTCCCAAGCTTTACCAAGGTATGCACATATTTCCATTTCTTGTTATTTCAGCGCATCATATGGAGGATTATGGAAACACGATGTCAAGGCAAATATATGACCTAGGGTCAAAGCACATTGCTGATTTGGAGTAGCAGACTATCACTGCGTTGAGGACCCTTGATTTTTTCAAGGATGAGATATACAGTAATCCTGGTTATTCATTGTTAAGCTGCACACAACTCTTGGGGTTGGAGTGTAAATTTTTGGAGGATAGAATGAGTATTGTCCTAAAAAATGAAATGCAGAACTATGTATTCAACATTGAGCATGATCTTAAGACATCAGATGAACCATCATGGAGATCAACAACACTGTCATTGAGTAGCAGTGATGAGTTGGGGGCCCAATCATCATTGGAGCATTCCAATGACCATTATACATGTGTAGTAGGGGATAGGAAAATGGTTGATGAGATACATCTTATCTTCCATTATTATGCTAGATCTTTCTTGATGAGCACTTCATTGCTCCATGAGGAGATTTTGCCTTTAGTATACTTGGATCCTTATGGGGTCAACTTGGTCATTGATGAGTGGTCTTCATTTGGATATCTCCAGGAGATTGCATTTCAACATCCCATGAAATGCAAAGATAAAAATATGATTTGGGAGGATGGTATTCTCCATTGGAGGAATGCCAATTTTGGGCATGATGATAGACACTCACCATTGGTTAGATGGGTGATGTTGATGAGAAAGAGGCTAGAAAACCACTTGCATATCTATGACAAAGGGCAGAAAGAGGCAAGGCTGCATTGGCTACTCTTGAAAGAGTTTGGTCATCATATGACACATTCTATTTCAAAGAGTATGTTGGTGGATGGGACTTGGCATGACACTTGCATCATATGGCATCAAGGAGTTTGGGTGTATTGGGGTGATGTGATAAATTTCATGTAAACCATCATATTTTTGCTCCATAGTTTATATGGTGATGGTGTGGGGAGGCAACAAGAGTTGTTGTTGCTTTGGAAGCTGTTGGGAGAGTATGGGCTGATTTTCTCCCATACTTTGCATGATGTTGCAGGAGTAGGTGATGGCACTATCATGGTGTAAAGGGGCTACTCCTTAGCCTTGCAGGACTAGGAGGTACTTCCACTTTGGAAGGAATCTCCCATATATAACAGCATTATGGTAGATGACTTTGACATGTGGCATGCCAAGGAATGGAGCTATGAGATGATAGGAGCCATATTACAAAGGCCAACAACGCTATCACTTGGGAGCTTGGTTTTGTTGATGGAGTGTTCATAGGGTCACTTCACATATGATGCACTTGATTGACAAGTAGGAGATGAGAGTGATTGAGTATTGGATGGAGGCATCTATTACCATGATATGATCTTCTTGACTTGGATCTCCAAGAATAAGAAGAAGGTTTTGCATGCAACACATGGTTCATTCCTTTTCATGGAGATATGTCACACCACTATGGAGGGCTCATACATGGATATTACTATCCACCTACTCTCAGTACATGGTAAGAGTTGTGATTTTGCATTTATTGATTATCTAACAAAGTATTTGTATTCTCTTGCCATTTCTATACAGTGCATTGCTCTATAAGAGGGCAAGCCTCTATTTGGGCTTCATGGTCATTTTGGGGCCAACATCAGTGATGGGGATAGCCATATCTTGTATGGCTTTAGGCAAGTGTTGTACTATTATTTTTATGCTCAGTTGATAAACAATGCCATCTGCTATTTACTAGTGGATGAGATGACATGCACAACTAGCAACTTGTTGGGAGACAACTTGCCATATTATGTTTTGAAACAATAGTTAGATAAACTGTGCTGTGACCACTTGGGAAACTGTTGGCACCTTCCAGCACTACATGAAAACTTCAGTAATTTTCTCATTTGGATTCCATATGAGGGTAATGTCATATTCATTTTATATGGAATGATCTGGGCAAGAACCAAAGAGTGGGTTTTTGAGGATCCAATTGCCTTTTTGCTTCATGAAGGCAACATTATTGCAACCCAAATTCAGAAGCAGCTCTACACTTATCATAGGTGGAGAGAGAGACAACGTGGGATGGACAATTTGATCCATCATGCTCAGCAATGCAGCCCACCTACTTTGCAGGAGCTTAAGGTGGAGGAGATCTTTCATGAGTTGCCATGTTGGAGGGAGACTCATTTTGTACGGATGATAGCTTGGGGATGGAGGCTTCACATGGGAATGATAGTTCCCAATATATTTCATATTCCATGCCTCAAGAAGGCCTGTAGACAACACATTGTTTCCTCCATTGGTATTTTACTTCTTCATGATGATAGCTCTTTAGGATGGTCACCAAAAGCTAACTGGCATACTTGGGAGGAGCAACTTGGAGGATTATTGATGAGACAACATCTTGTTCCTTGAGGGAGTTTATCATATGAGGATGCTACAGGAGGAGGAGAGGAGGCTCTTCAGTACTATCCTTGCGGTTTCTTGAGGACAAGCAACATTTGGGAGGGGAGGACTGTAATATTCCTAAATTAGCATGCAGTTAATTGGAATATTAATCTTTCTCTTTTCATTTAGTTAGATGAATAAATCGACAGGGAGACCCATAAATCTATTTAGTAGGAATAAAATCCCTCTTAATGAGAAAAAGGATCATCTTCATAGTTGGATAAAGCACCCTAATGTGTGAACATGGGCCAATGCACGTGGACAAGTTCAAGTTTGACCAAGTCAACAATGTTGGTATGGAGGGAGTGGATCATCAAGAAGAGACAACGCAGTGTGAATGTGAGGAAGTCTTCATGATAGTAGAAACCCTAATGAGTGGGACCCAAGGTGAGAAGGCTCATATTTTTTATAAGGAGGGCAAGGCAACCATAGAGGGTTATGTTATTTATTATTGCTTTGTGGTCTGTATGACTTCTTGCATTGAGTCTAGCTGTTTAGTTGAGATTGTTGTGCTGTTTAGCACCGAGTGTTCTTGAGCTGGGATCCCACCTCTTCCCTTGAGGTAGCCTCTAGTAAGAGTATTGTACTATCATTTCCACACTCCAACATTCTGGCCAAGCTTTAGTCTTGAATTAAAGTGCAGTATCTGTTCAGAATTGTGTTGTGTTGCAGGTTGTTGCAATGGAGGGTTGAGAAACCCACTTTCTAAGCTAGTTTTTCAGGGGAGGAAGCATTATTCCCATTGGGAGATTATAAAAGAAGGTTCTTGAGCTTTATTTCACATCTTGGCACCAAGCCAACCTATTCCCATCATCTACAACACAAATCCCCTCTTTGACTGCGTTATTTTAGTGAGCATTTGCAGTGGAGGATTCAATGCTTGTTTTGGAGGGTGAGATCTTCAGTGTTGGGATCAACCTTTCACTTAAAGGATCCATTGGATGAGATCTATTCATTTATATATCATTTTCATCCATCTCCATCCAGTTATTCAGTTGTAGTTGCTATTTAGCCCTAGGACTGCATTCCAACATTTTGTACTTTTGGGTATTTCCGGAAACCTTTCCTGGGTTGTCTTGGAAATGTGTTTGGGAGCATAGATCTCTAGCCCCAACATATTTTGAGATATATAATAGAATATCTACATTTTTATATCATTTTTGTAGCATTTTATGCCCTAAAACTGCATTTTCCTAGCTCATGGCACTTGTATGGCAGTATTTTTACATGTAATGACATATTTTCTTAGAGGAGGCTTGTTTTGTATTGCTTGAGTGACTAGATCCTCAAGATCTTGTGCCTATTATTTTCTAATATGTTTAATAATATGACTGAACATTTGTCTCATATCATGATGTGTTGATTTATTCACTGATATTTCCATTATTGTGTTCAAATATTGTTGCTTTCCCAATTTGGGAATATTACAAATCGTCCATGTAGATTTCTACCAAGTCATGGACTAGCTTCGAGAAAATGCTCAATACAACTCTTTGGAAAGTAGCCGGGGCATTGCACAACCTAAAGGGAAAGACTCTGTAAGCAAAGGTGCCCTAGGGACATGTAAAATTATTCTTATCCTAGTCTTCAGGGCTAATTTGGATATGGTTATACCCACTGAACCCATCTAGGAAAGAAAATAATTTCTTCCCTGCAAGGCTGTAGAAATTATACAACAAGCATGTATATCTTGGATTTAACCGATTTAAAAATGCACTAAATTTAAATAATGAATCACTTGTACAAATATTTTGTAGAATTAAAAACACAATCACTAATCACATGAACATGAACAAATATCAATCATACACAACACAGATAATTTCATGGGGAAAGCTTACAGCTAAAAACCCCACTATCTTCTATTGTATATTAAGCATGGATCCTGAAACAATTGCATAGAAAACTCTTCTCACAATAGCCCTCCAATACATCAACTAATTGTCTCACGCTGTCATATGCAAAACTAACCAACACATAGCCAATTCTCATCCTCCAGACATCCTACCTTGCTTGCACAATCCCTGATGGTAACGATCCCTAAAAGATAGGAATTCTTGTCTGCCTTGACTGCGCAAGTATCATGGCCACTCCAATGGGTGTTTTCCTACATATGTGCAAGCAAATAATCCTAAAATTAATAGTCAACCTCCTTTTCACCTAGAACTCGATTGGGTCTCCACTAGATTTGACATGCATGAAACTAATAATAGTAAATCCTCAGTTGCATTTGAGATCACTGATTGTGAACTAAATAATATTTAATTCACTGAATCTCTCACTAGTGTATCTTCAGCTACAACTAGCACAACTGATTTTAACTCACTTAACTGAGTTAAATTGTTTACAACTTGCACCAACTCATGCACCACTGTACTTCAAACTCTGTTACAACTAGAATTATTCTGCATGTTTCACTAACCAACCTCTAACTCGAAATCCACTAGCTAACTGAATTTATCACTTTTAGTTAGCTCATTGAAGTCCACATTTAGAATAGATTATAGTTTAATGTCCATCTTAAATAAGAGATAATAAAAATAGATATGCACCCAAAAATAGCACTGTGGGCCCCACCCTAGTCTGGGTGCTTAATGTACTAGGCGTGGGCGCTGAATATTCTTGTTGAATATCAACAAAGGCCATCCAGAACTTGATCTATAAAGGGCAAGGGGAAATGGTCCTTCTTGGTGGCTTTGTTGAGTTCCCTGTAATCAACACAAATTCGCCAGTTTCCATTCTTTTTTGGGACTAGGCGTGATATTGTAAAATTGTAATATTTGTAATTTTAATTGTATGTTAAATTCTAAAATTGTAATTGTAATGGTATATATGTAAATTTGTAAAATTTTAATTGTAATTGTAATTTTTTAATTTGTAAAATTGTAATTGTACATGAAATTGTAAAATTGTAATTTTAATTGTATGTAAAATATTTGTAAAATTATAATTGTATTAAAGTGAATTGATTGTAATTGTAAAATTGTAATTGTATGTAAAATTCTAAAATTGTAATTGTAATTGTATGTGAAATTGTAAAATTGTAATTGTAATTGTATTTAAAATATTTGTAAAATTTTAATTGTATTAATGTGAAATGAATTTATTAAAATTTGTAAATTTGTAAATTTTAAATAATTGTAAAATAATAAATCTAGAATAATATGATTTATTGTAACATAATAAAGTTTAGAAAATAATGCAAATAAATTCATGTACTTTAGAATTATCATTATTTTATTATGATCTTAGATACAAAAAAAGAACTAATTTATACAGTACACCATTGTTTTTGAGATCAACATAATTGCAAATTATCAAGTGAATTATTGATTTTAACATTAACACAATGAAAATTACCAATTAATTCAAAATACATATTATAATGTTTCGAAAAACCCATCTTAAAAAGTATACATATTGATGAAATAACACATGTACCATATCACTCTCGGTTCTCATGATCACCCTCATTATCTTCCAGCTCGCATGACATGATAACACTATTGTTCTCAAAAATATGTTTTGATCTACGGTCATGTGTCAATACGAACCACCAATCCCTATCCAACTCATCTAGGTTAAAAAACACCTGGTTGCAATGTTTAGGGAAAACATAGGGCTCCTTAACTTCATCCCACATCTTTCTAGAGTTGATACATATCAGCCTACTATCACGATATTCCTTTACATTATTTTGATCAAAGGTGTCCCACCACTTGCACCTAAAAATAACACATTGGAAAGAAGAGAAATCCACTTCAATGATCTCTTGTGTCTTTCCGATGTAACCTAACGTCCCTCGTACTAGGTTTTGATCACGGTGGCTAGATCAACTAGATTGATTGAACTCGACTTCCACTCCATAGTCCTGTGTGATGTTTCCAGCATCGGAATTTTCTGTGCGAAAATGGTATCCATATGCCCACATAGATGGGAACAAATGCACCTATTAGAAAAAAGTTAAAAAAATCATAGTGCCATGTGTCTTATAATAACCCAACAGTTAAAAGATGAAATGTAGATGTCTTAATATAAGTTTTAAATTTACATATAAATTAAAAATATTATTACCGAGTTGCTGCACCCAATACCTACGTTTAGCGCATCCTCTTCAACACGCGGGTAACGATCAGTTGCACTATATTTCTCTTTGACTTGGTCGGCAACCCAAATGTTGGGGCATATTTTTGGCATATTTTCTTTTAAATGATCAGGATAAGGCACACTTCTACCATTCAACCGTCTGAATTCTTTCCTGTCACTATCCCATTTCATCCTCTTTTATTCGTATAATGTGACCCACGGTTGTGTCACTTCAGAATTGTAAAGAACGAATTTATTGATTGTTTCAATTTCTGCATTCGCTGATGAAATCAAACCAACATTATATAGTACTTAGAGATCAAAATATACATTATCTCGAAGTTCAACATGAACATTAATTAGTTTTTGTAAATTTGAAAAATTATAAGTCGCTTACTCTTTATCAAGCGCTTTTTTCCACTCGTTTGGAGCAACTCCCCTTCTCTTTTGTCTTCATCCATTTCATCGTCCCAAATCACCGCACCTGGTATGTTGTCGGTCTGATTGATGTACTCACTAGCATAATAGAAAGACTAATACGATATGTACCCCTCTGCTATAAACCCCTCAGGTTTTGCCCTTTTTCGAACAAAACCTTTCAATTTCTTCATGTACCTCTCTAAGAAGAACATCCAACGACAAGAAATGACCCCAACTAATTCAACCTCGTCTAGTAGGTAGATTAGAAGATGAACCAGTAATTCCATGAAACTCGTCGGCAGTTCCTTCTCAAACATACAAACAATCTCAACTATCTCTTGACACCACCATGGAATGCTAGCCACATGAATATCCTTTGATGTGATCCAACATACAAATGAAAATAATTTTGGTATGGCACGTCTTAGGTCTTGATGGAATTCATGTTTCACACACCCATGCATGAATAAAGGATAATAACACTGCAAAGTTATAAACATGTGCAATAATATACAAAATTAGTTATGTTTTATGATCCCCGCATGGGATAAAATTTATTAATATAACAAATAATAAAATCATGCTTTTGAAATTATACGTACTCTTAGAAGATTCAAATGGTCATGTGATTTCAACCCCAACAAATGGTCATCCACGGTGAAGCAGCGCTGTAGTGAAGACCTGTATGAAGTTGGCACCCTCACACCCATTATAACTTCCTTTGCCAAAGAAATATCATATTTTTTTAAAATCCATGGGACATCACCTTCTTTGAAAAACTATGAATTAGAGGGACCAACGCCTGCCTCTGATCCCATACTTTCTAATCATCTTGGCCATTGTTTCTTTTTAGTTTTTGAACTAATAAGATCTTTCCTTGAATTTTTTGGAACATGTATCCTCTATATGCTTAATGGCTATTGAATCAGTTGGGATTCACATAACTCCCAACTCACTTCTGTGTGAGGCATTCCATCCTTGCAACATAGCTAATTCTTTCCAACGAAAGAGCCTTTGAATCCTTGGGACTATAGTCATGTGCCTCAATATCTTAAAAGGAGGACCAGTGCGTGATTTACCCTTCTTTTTTGATTTATTATACCTGTCATGCCCACATTTCAGACACATCTCTTTGTCTGCATATTATCCTCTATATATAATACAATCATTTGGACATGCATGATATGATATGTATTCAATACCCAACATTTTCAACAATTTCTTTACCTCTTCGGAGCTACCTGGCAAGACATTATCACTCGGAAGAACCTTATCTTTGAATAACCTGTATTTGGTGTTCATGAAAAAATATATTAATAAATGTACATTAATGTCGATATAATTATTAACGTTAATAAAATTTACCATTTGTAATGTTCATTGCATTGAAATGATTATATTTCAAATTTATATAAGGGAGTACTTTATGGTAACTTACCTCAAAAGTTCCGAGAAACATACATTCGACAAGCCAAACTTTGCTTTCAAGTTGTACAGTAACATTGTTGTCCCCAACTGGGTAGACTTTGACTGACTGTTAGGTCCAAAGAGAGGGGTGGTGGAAGCAAATTTAAGGCTTTCAAAAAAGGTGTCAGCGATATGAGCATCATCCCTTAGTTGATCATCATTTTGGAATGCATCTAACAACATTGTCTCCATGGTAGTCGTATCCCTTAAGTAATCATCCATACCGACCTCTATTTGATTGAATCCATTACCAGCTTGTGAATAACTACTATTGTTGTAGTCATTCCTAATTGATGAATCTGGACGTAGCGGGAATTGAATCAGTGGTTGATTCAACCATTCTTGGTATCGTTCCTCTCCGATTTTTTCTCTTAATTCAGTCTTCTGTCGATTGACATTGTCATGGGGTGCAACAGAAGATGGTAGGTAGGTCGTTCATCATCACTAGAATCCTAATAATAATAATAATAATAATAAATAGTTGAACATGATTAGTACAAAATATATGATATCAATTAGTAACCACGTTGACAATATTGCATGATTATAAATTGGTTTGACGTTGAAATAATTACATATTAATCAATATATATACCAAACAATTATAATTATAATTACCATCATTGTCCCAAGATTGTGGCTAGACGATGCAATATTGTTACAATTGGCAGGGTGAAGCGGCTGTCCATTTTCATCTACCAAATGCGCCTTGCAGTATGCAGCTCCTGATAAGAACTTCCGACGTTTTGGAACAGTTTGATTAATATTTTGTGCATATGAACTCGATGTTGAATCTGCATGAACTTGCAAATTTGTATACATTATAAATATAATTAAGCTGTGCATGATTGACTGCATGGATAAAAAACATAAATTAAATTAGATAGTGAAAATATAAATAAAATCTAAAGTAAATATTATGTCTCGAGATTGACAGGGAGAACTCCGTGATGGACTTTGAGAAATATTATGGAACGAGCTGTATTTTGAAGAATTTTCCATTTCATATAATTATGATATTTTCTCCCTGCATTTGAGAAAAACAACAATAAATTTTGGTGCACACATCTAAATGTAATTTTGGTGCGTAATGTATAGATCACTGCACCAGTGTGTTTTTGGTAATGCGCACCGGTGCCGTTTTATACCCAGATGCATCGGTGCAATTCGATTAAGGGACGCACCGGTGACGAATAACCGTAAATTTAAAAAAAAAAACACAACTCTATTTTCTTTAAGTGAAAAAAAAAAAAAAAACGTTAAATTGAAAAATGGGTGGCAAAATATTTTCGAAAATCTAATTTCATAAAACATTTCTTTAAATACTAAACACTTTTCATTATTTCACTATTTTTGCAAAAATTTTCAGCCAAAGATTTGCAGGATACATACTTGGATCAAACAAAGCATGAGAGCACTGTGGAGCAGGGAAATACGTTCGAACAGAAGTATTCAGAAAATTATAATTCCAAACCTCTGGTGATTCAAACCCTGTACCATAGAATTTCAAATGATGTGAGTAAAGTTTATTGTTTTTTTTACTTTTTTCTGCAGTTTTTTTTTTTATGTAGTAAAAGAATAAAATCAAAGTTTTTTTTTTTTTAAACTTTTTCTACAGTTTTCAGAAACAAAATAAAAAAATTCATTTTTAGAAACAAAAACCCTAGATTCTTTTTGTTTCTGCCCTTTCTTCTCCCTCTTTCTGTAATTTCAGAATTAGGGCTTTTCAATTTAGATTTAGAGGGTTTGTATAGTCATAAGACATCCAACCCATGGGACGACTTGCATAGTCGGATCCCAATCCATGTCGGCCCTTGCGTGAATTTAGAAAAAAAAAAAAGATTTTTTTTCCTTGGTGCGCCCTGCGTAAAATAGCGCACTAGTGCGCTCTGTTATACCAGGGCACCATGAAAGTACAGTGATAAAAAAAATAAAAAATAAAAGCAAAATATGTTTTTATCAGTGCACCATATGTAACATATGGCACTGATGCACTATTTCATTATGGCGCACCACGAACGTGCTGTTTCGCCAAAAAAAATCCATTTAAGAATCAAACCCTACATTCTTTTTGTTTCAGCCCTTTCTTATCCCTCTTTTTGTGATTTCAGAATTAGGGTTTTTCAATTTATATTTATAGGGTTTGTATTGCTAAATATAAGACTAAGACATCCAACTCACGGGATGACTTGCACAGTTGGATCCCAATCCATGTCGGCCCTTACGTAAATTTAAAAAAAATAGAAGATTTTTTTTATCAGTGCACCCTGTGTACCTGAGCACACCAATGCGCTCTATTATCCTAGCGCACCACAAAAGCACTGTGATAAAAAATTGAAAAAAAAAATATTTTTTCTCAGTGCGCCATTTGTAAAATATCCAGCCGGTGCGCTATTTCATTATGGCACACTGCGAACATTTTGTTTCGAAAAAAAAGAAAAAAACCTTTAAAAAAAATACAAACCCTACATTCTTTTTGTTTTTGTGCTTTTTTCTCCCTTTTCCTGTGATTTCAGAATTAGGGCTTTTCAATTTAGATTTATAGGGTTTGTATTGTTAAATATAGACCTAAGACATCCAACCGACAAGACGATTTGCATAGTCGTATCTCAATCCATGTCAGCGCTTGCGTGAATTAAAAAAAAACAGATTTTTTTTATCATTGGTGCGCCTGGCGTAACCTACCACACCAGTGCTCTGTATTGTACAAGCGCACCGCGAAAGTAATGTAATACAAAATAAAAAAAATAAAAAACTTTTTTTTTAATCGATGTGCCATATGTAAAATATGGCATCAGTTAATGCTACAAAAACTAACATTGGACAATTTTTATTATTTTTCATGGTTAATTGGTGCGGTGATTGACATGTAATGCACCGATGCTCCTTGTTGACATGGAGCATCGTACGGTCTATTATACTGTTTGTGCGGTGCATTTTTAAGACACCCACGCACTGGTGTCGGTGCGTACACCATGAATGCAGCATCGATTTCTTGAGATTTTTTTTTTTTACTTGAAAATTTGACAATTTATTTATAAATATATTAATGAATGATATGGTACAGGTTTGAGATTGATAAATAAATTACTGACAAGAGATCAAGTAACAAAAATACTGATAACACATCAAGAAAAGCAAAAAATGCAAGTTCTTTGTAAATTCTTTACAAAAAATATTATTTTTGAACTATATGTAAGTTTAAATAATATGTATTATTTACTGTGTATCATGCAGAGCCACAAAATGATGAAGCTCGATAAGATTATTTCTGATCTAGGACTAGAGGAGCGTAAAATCATGATGGAAAAATTGCAAAAGGATGAATTAGGTGAATGAAAAAATACTACCGATCCAATATGAGTTTCTTTTTTTATTTTTCATTAATAATATAATTAAAATTATTAGATAACATGTGTCAAATAGTCTATTAATTCACATTTGTTTAATGTTCTACAGGGACCAACAACTCAGAAAAGGAATGTTGTTCTAAGAAAAGAAAAAAAATAAAACATGCAAATGAAAATGAATTGCTCCTTAGCTCATCTGGAGTGGTGCTGGAGGTTAACGATAGGGGGAAAATATTTTACAAAAGTTTGAGGGATCTCGTGGAACAAATGTATAGACGTTCTTTCCACTTACAATACAAAAACCAATCCAATTATTCCAAGAACCAAATTTTATCTAAACTACAGGAATATTTTCCGGAGAATTGGTCAATGAGACATGTCAGACTTTTAATAGAAAAAAGGTACAACAAAAAAAAAGAAGGAATGAAAAATTAATATTCCTTTAAATTTTTGTCTAGAATTATTTATAAATATCACTTTTGTTATATTTACTTTTCACATATCAATATAAAAATTAAATAGTTTATTGTCATGTTACATTTTTAGGAAGATTATGAAAATTTCAAAAGATGAATGAGCTGATATCAGAAATATGCCAGTAGGAATGTCCAAAAAGGTGTACAAGGATATGGTCAAATAAATGGACAAAATTGCATCGCAGGAGGAGTCATCTCAACAACAACATGCTTCAAATGTAAATATGTAATCATTGAATTTTTCAATCATTAGGTACAATAAATAAACAATTTAGCATTAAATATTAATTTTCAAGTATTTTCTTGCAGAAAATAAAAGAAAATGGAACCCATTCAGCACATAAAACAGGACGACAACGAAGAAAAGGGTTGATATCTAAGTTTGTGAGTAATTGTTACTTCCTTATAACAACTTAACTAGATTTCATTTTTGTATTTTTTAAGTTGTTTTACAAAAATCATCATTGAATGTCTTCAAACAGGTGCTAACATACAAAGAAGAACCATCAGAGAAATTGATTGAAATTGCATTAAATATGGGTTGTGAGTATATGTTGGCATATCAGAACTTAATTGTGGAATTTGTAAGCATTTATCGATCTTGTTTTACTTAACTCCGTCTATAATTAATAGAAATATATATATATATATATGATTTGTTATGGGGTATAAAACTTGCAGGAAACAAAGTATGGAACTGCGCCAACAGATGGAATCTTGAAAAATGGCATGTTACATGGTTTTGAAAGAATGTTTATAGTTTATGAATCAATTGTTGCAATGCTACGTCATTTCTTTTCAATTTACATTGATGTATATTATTTAATATTGCAATTTTCATTATTCTCACCAATGTATATACACTCATTACAGTTTATTTTTATGTTTGTAGATGGAAGGTGAAGAAGAAGAAAACAATCAACACCGCGAACAAACATTCCTGAAAATAACCCAAGTCATGGAAGTAGCTCTAGCAGTGACAGCAGTTGAAGCAAAGAATGATGATCACTATGTTTGGATATCAAAGCAAGGCGTTGTATTTTTTGAAATATGTGTGTGAAATCAGACATTTTCTTTAATGTAATGAACATAGTGTCTCAATTGAAAGACAAAGGGATACCAATAACTGTCCCATTTTGTATGACAAAGAATGTCTTATTCATATATATATATATATATATATATATATATATATATATATATATATATATATATAATAAAATGTTTTAATTTATTCTGCGTTCTCATTTCGTTCTCAAATGCACTAATAAAATTTGAACCATACTGAATATGGTTTATATAAGATATAACTGTGTCGACTTTTGAGTGAATAATGAATTTAAAAACCACAATAATTATGATATTATATAATTAATCAAGCATAGACATTCCACCGATACATTAAAAAGAGACTATTCTTATTGAATGTATTGTTATAAGATGTGTCAACTTTTGATGAATAATGAATTTAAAACAATCACAATAATTGCACTGTCACAGGTTGATGTTTCTAAAAAATACAAAATGAAAACCGGTGCGTGTCAGTTACTGTACATCGGTGTGTTTTTACGACCTATGGGCATCGCACAAATACTAAAACCAATTAAAAATATTGAGGCGTTTGTGCGATACAGCGCACTGGTGCATTTATGTGTCTATACGCATCGGTGTTGTTGTACGACCTATGGGCACTGCATGAATATCAATACCAATTATAAATCTCGGTGCGTTTGTGTGATACTACGCACTGGGCGTTTATGTGTCTATACGCACCAGTGCATTTGTGTGATACTGCGCACCAGGGCGTTTATATGTCTATATGCACTGGTGCATTTGTACAACCTATGGGCACCGCATGATTACCGATACCAATTATAAATCTCGATGAATTTGTGTGATACTGCACACTGGTGCATTTCTATATGTCTACGCACCGGTGCGTTGATACAACCTATGGGTATCGCACAAATCCCAAGACCAATTAGAACGGCCCCGTGCATTGTATCACCAACACTACACCCGGTGCGGTTTTATACCTTAACGGCTCGGTGCATTCTCCTTCGACCGCCTTGGGGCGCCTGCTACATGCACGCATCGGTGTGTTAAATCTTGAGTAGCACACCTATGATAAAAACAACCGTAATAACCTCTGACTGCCCATTTTTTTTAGGTGTGTTGAATTTCCGTTAAAAGCTCCGCCAAAACCTCCGTAACCATAAACGGATGTTGTAGAAAATGTTTTTTTGACAATTTTGGCCAATTTTATAACATTAAAAACCTCTTTTATAACCTCCGCTAGAGGGTCTTTTCCTTGTAGTGATACCATTAAATAATGGATTCCATAAGAAAAAAATATGAAATGCTATACAGAGATTATGAAACACAAAATATGATGAATGTTGTCGAGTGCCAAAGGTATTCCTTGCTATTTAATGATGAGGATGTGGGGACCTCAGGGAACCGACCTAGTAGACATGACCTTTTTCTAAGGCTCGATATGCACTCAAATTTCTGGATCTCATCTTCGTTGTTGAAGAACAAATCCAACCCTCTCCATAGATTCGAACAATGGCCTTCCTAGTATTTTTCCTCTTCCTTGTATTTCAATTACACTGAAATACCTTGTCCGTCATGGCACCCTTGAGAGGTGTGATTTCCAAACACTTTATTTTTTATTTTTATTTATTTATTTATTTTATTTTATTTTCAGAAAGAAAAAAACCACTTCTTATATTATAAGATAAATCGTTACATCATGCTTAGAACATCAACCTGGTATATGAATACCAATATAGATCATACAATAAACGAATATATATCACACAGCAAAAACATGGGGACATACAAGGACATCCCAGAAACGTAAGAAAAATTTCAAAGATATTAACGTTCCACATGTACCACATTATACTGAATCCAAATATATCCCATTGGTGGTCTAATCCTGACCATATGCCATAAATCGAAACAGAATGGTCCCTCAAGTTCAAACAACAGAATATTGATTAACATAAGTACAACCATCCGAACCGTGCCAGATTCCATTGTAGCTAAAAAAAGAGCATACCCAAAATGAAATTGATAGAGACATTAAAGAGAAAAAGTAATATCATGCTCGCTTGTAAGCAGGCTCGCTTGATGATGACCAAAGCAAATTGTTGTAAATAAAACCAATGCCTATATAAGGAGTGGTCATAGTTGCGTGCCCAAAGGATACTACTGCGATTAATATATTTCCGAAAAGCACTCCTGGAAAAAGGTAGGCATGGACAAAAAATGTTTTGAAATATAATACCAAGTCAACCCAAAATAAATACTTCAATTAAATAGATATTTCATGACAATCGATCAGTTGCTTCCCTCGGAAATGTGAAATGTATAGGCATCCTAGAGTAGCAGTCAAACCCATCTTGGATAGATGATCCTCCCTAGTGTTATTCTCCCGATATATATGCATGAGAGGAGGGTTATTTAACTTGGTATGTAGGCCCTGTACTCGGTCTATCCAACCCCGAAGCCCTCATGGTTGGAAGAATGATTTTTCTCTTATGCCATCGATAACAACTTTTGAATCACCATAACTATGAATAGAACGCAGACCAAGATTATGTGCCACCCACAGGTCACTCCATAAGGCAAGAAGTTTCGCCTTAATGGTTGATCCCAACCCACCATTCCATAAAATCTGATATTGTTCCAAGCTTTCCATATTGATCCATGCTCCACAGCCACATACCCCTTCCAGAAGAGCCCCATAAAATTACACCGCTGGCAAGGTGATTGGATGTGGTCGGGTATGATGAGAGAAATATTTTGTGATAGGATTATGATGATCTTGGCCTTGAATCCACACCATGATAGCTCCATGAATTATTGGAAGTTTAATAGGCTTCTCATCAAATATGAGTCGATTCCAAGCAAGCCATATCTCCCATAATAAATAAAAAGGCAGTTCTTTATAAGAACCATTTGTGGCGCTCCATATCTCGAAAGTGTTTGAAAAATCATCTGATTTCCAATCGGGGCCGATTATGTAATGAGAGAACAACATCCATATCTTCCATGATATCTCCCAAAACAGAAATAAATGTGAAGTCGACTCCTCTTGTTTAAGGAAAAGAGGACACCTACCGGGTCCGAGGAAGCCATACTTGTTGAGTCTATCCCATGTCAAGATACGCCCTTTCCAGGTCAACCACCCAAACAATATGATCTTAGAGGGAAGATTCCAACTCCAATACCTTCTGAAGGGTGAAGGAGCCCCCCCAACATTCCAGCTAGCAAGAGCATATGAGTAGATATCCTTCACAACCAATCTTGCTTCCTTCGAAATACCATCCCAAACAAATTTGTCCCCTTCCTAGTGAAGACACATGCCCCCATCGAGAAGGCAATCTGTAAAAAGCTTCCAATTATGAGCATCCCTTTCGGGTAGCCCCAACTGCTCCCTCTATTTCTAGATCGGAATACCCTGGCTCCAACATGAAATCACTTGAAATAAATAAAATACTCATCTATGAGCCAATCTGTGTATAATACTGGCACCCAGTTGAAAATCGCTGTCACCCACCCAAAAGAATGTACTGCCCATTTTCATCTGCCCATTGTTGTACATCCACCCATTTCAGCACCAAGGAGTGAAAAATAATCTCAACTTCTTTAATAAGGCTTCCCTCTGTGTATGCAAGCTTGTCCATTGGATGTACAACATTCATGCATTCATAGAGGCCATGGGATTCGATCATGCCAAATGAAACAATTGGTATATACAATTAAAGAATGTATTCCACAAGCAAAAAAATTAAAAATGGTATATAGAGATTATGAAACACAGAATAGGATGAATGTTGTCGAGTGCCAAAGGGCTTCCTTGCTTTTTAATGATGAGGATGCAGGCAAGAGGAGTAAAAATCATACTTAATTCATTTGTTAAACGGTTTTCCGACAAGTCGAAGGACTACCAGTTTCACTTTGGAAGGATGGAAATTAAACTATCATATTTATAAGTTGTTTATAGACTTGGAATTAAATGCTTGTTCACAATTTTGGAATTTTTGGCCCACTGTAAAGGAAACTAACATATTTATATGTTATATATGTAAGTGAGAAAGAAAAATGAGTTCATTGACAATTTTGAGATGAATGTAAGTGACACCAAGGACAAAAATTTATTGTAAAACCATCCTGTGAAATAAATTATATATTTAAATGTGTGGTAACCACGTGGAAAAACCTCTTGGTGCACTTTGTGGTAACGCAATGGAAACATTATTTTCCCAAATTAACTAATCTATTCTCCTTCACATGTAATTAAGGATCCTACAATTGTTTTTTTTCATTTGGCATAACTTATGTCAACGCTCACATGGTATCAAGACCATTTAAGTGAATGAATGAGATGTTGAATACCGTAGCCATCCATTTGCAACTTAATTTGTTGTTATAGTAGTGATCCATCCACAACAATGTAGCGTACTGCTACAGTTTGACTATGATAATCCTCATTGCTATCTTCACAATCATCATGTTTCTTTATTACCTTATAATAAACAAATATGGAGATGTATTTTTCAAGGATTGGGATTTTCTGGCTTAGTAATCATGAATATCACAAACACTATATAGAGAAAATGAGAACATTTGTTTTAAAATTTTAGTGCCAATAAGTTTAACATATTAAACACATTGAAGGATACTATTAAATCTAAGAGCACACAGAGAGTTGAATCCACAATCCATGGCATATTTGGCTTTAGTTTTTCCCATTCTAAAGTCCCTGCAAGAATGTTGAATGCATAAAAAGTCGAATGCATAAAAATTCAGTTGCATGTATCTGAGAATAGATTGAATACTCTAAGTAATAAAACAAGAAAATATAAAACAAACTACCTTCCTACATAAGCTACATGACGGAATAGCGCAAGCATGAACATTCATGGTGAACATCAATTGATTAACAGCGTGATAGCATAAAAAGTAGTAACTATGAAGCTTAAATGATATGTATCGATCTTAGTTGTATAATATTCAACTTTGATTAAATGCTCTTCAAAATGAATATCAATGGATTAAGAGCCTAATAACATAAAAAGTAGTAAGTATGAAGTTTAAAAGATATGTATGGATCTTAGTTATACATTATTAAATGCCCTTCACAATTTTTTAAAGTATTTTTATCTGAACACAATTTGCATGAACACAATTGGTATTTTAAAACAGTTAATGGTGCATATAAATCACATAAGAAATTAGTAATAAAAGCAAATAAAACAAGAAGGGCTGCGCAGGCAGCTAGTCCCTGCCACCACAATGCTTGTTATTCACAAGTGTAATTGATGAGCTTGTTATTCCCAGCTGTAATTTCTTATGGCAACCGCTACAGATCGAAAGCCATAATTTCCGATAGCAACCCCTACAGATCGAAAGCCATACTCAGCAGATATGGTATGGCATTTATAGACTAATATCGATGCTAGCTTTACTGGGATTCGATTCACAAGTCAGTCTGGAGGAAAAAGAATTCCTACCATTGAAACTTGCTTGATTAGATTCAAACTACAAAAAACAGGGAAAATACTTTTTCGTTACTTACAACATTTAGATTGTGAGTTACAAGGATTTTATTTAGAACTGATTAATCTTTTGATAAGCCTGGCTGGAAGGTGCAGACAAAGGCAAATGAATATGCATTACTTACGATATATAGGACCCAGGTATGTGAACCTGGAATGAACACACTGAGGCCTACAGATTCAAAATATGATGGACAAGATCTCCTCAGAGAGCCGTAAGTTGTGGAGAAATTGGTTCTATACCGCCCTTAATCTCTCCCTTCAAGCTTTCAACAACAATTGGCTAGTCTGTGGTAGCAACGCTGGGATATGCTCAAGCAACACCAGACAAGCATGTAATCACGTGCATTGGTGATGGAAACTTCCAGGTGTAGATGCAAGGATTTTTATTCCAAATTTTGAAATATCATTTTATTGGAGAATCGTATAATAGAGTACTGATGTACAGAAAATTTGAAATATTAAATTCCTTTGAATTAGTTGTTTGGTCCAAAAATCAACAACTTTTTATTCCTAAGTGTGTTCTTCCTTATTTTAACAGGTCACAGTCCAGGACGTGTCTACCATGACTCAAAATGGGCAGAATATTAATGCTTTTAGAGGGATGAAACAATGGATCTTGTAAGGCCCGCGCTTGAATTGCAAATATTTAATTATGGGCATTTGTGATTTTAAGCT
Source organism: Pinus albicaulis (assembly GCA_034641835.2). NCBI lineage: Eukaryota > Viridiplantae > Streptophyta > Pinopsida > Pinales > Pinaceae > Pinus > Pinus albicaulis. The sequence goes on from CM076572.1 coordinate 562,948,593, forward strand.
AAAATTTGTAATTAGTATATGGTAATTATTATTAGTCCCAGTGTAGTAGATTGCGATTGTCTCAGTTTCTTCTTATAATGGGTTGCTCGATTTTTCTATCAATCCAAGACTGCTCTCATTAAAGTCGAGTATTGTCTTCTTTCGGGTCAGCTTCTTGAGCAATAAGACTGCCTCTCCAAATAGATATAATACCAATCTATTCCTACGAGATCACCATTATCTGAATATTGTCATCCTAAAGCATTGAGAGTCATGTATTGATTTCTATTTTATTAATATTCCAGCGAGTCATCAGGAAGCTAAGAAGAAACAAAAATAATGTAGACACGCTTGTCTTATTTCTAGTACTTCATACAAAAAAATCTTCGATTTCGTGTGAGGGGGCTCTGTAATGCCCTCTTCGTGCGCAGACGCCTGCTGCAATGCTCTCACGTTGAATAACGCCCAAAATCTAACATTTCCGCCTTAGATGTTCGAAATTGCTGGCGGTTTCTGGAAGCCCATATGACCAACGGTCCGCGATTCTTTGAATGACAAAACATCAGATGTTAATACAAAAAAGAAGCCATTACTGATTTATTAATTTTCTTCTCTGAGATTATCGAAAACCAAGGCAAGTGTTTCTTGTATGACACTGAAATTCTGAATAATCAATTGCAGTATGTAGGCCAAACAATTAATGACCAAAACTATTGGTAAAGAGATATGGATTACAGACAGAAGAGCAGTTGAAGTCGAAGCAATTGGATGAATACAATAGCCGCATCGAATGACACTGAACAGAAATACAGTAGCCACATTGAATTTCCTCTGAAAGTACACAAGCTGGATCAAACCAAAGCAGAGATGAAGAATGAAGAATGGCGTACTACAAGACTATTATAGTTTTTGCTTCTTCTCAGGCACAACACGCGTTTATGATAAATGTTACAAATGTTACAGTGCATGGCACCTGGTATGACACTTATATGCAGACAGACAGTTGTGCACATGTAAAGTGATGGACATTGTTTATTGTCCCAAATCTTATGCTATTTGAGAGCCATAGTTTTCAAACATTTACCAGCATTTAATGTTAATATTAGTTTGTATGAACTTGAAATTTTAATGTTAACATTAGTTTGTATTAACTTGAAATTTTCATTGTATTTCATTGTTTGCTCATACTTATACTTATCTTAAGTTCAGCCTCATAATTATTGCCTCAGTATGAGGTCAAATAAAATGAAAATTATACTGATTGGTCAATAGAAAAACGACTATATACCTCATAATTGCCTTGGTATGAGGCCAAATAAAATGAAAATTATACTGATTGGTCAATAGAAAAACGACTATATAACTGATTGGTCGAATAAATATGGTAAAGACATGATACAAACCAAAGCATGTTCTATAAATTTTAAACTATATAGATCTTCGTGCAAAATTAAAACACTATATCAATTTCGATTTCTATAGTCCTCTGCTGGCGACCGGGACTAATAAGAGATAATAAACAATCATACAAATAGTAACTAGCAAAAACCAATGTGGTTGATATACGCCAATAGGCGTATATTGTATTTAATAGTATTGTTATAAATATTACCTTTAATATTAATTTAAAATCTAATATTATTTATTAATTCTGTTTGCCTGCGTTGGTATTGACCTTTCTCTGAAGCAGCAGAACAAATTCTATTGGCATATGACAGTCATTATATTTTGAATGAGCATTTGAAATTGCTCACTATCATATTTTTTTTCAAAGATGTTCAAAACATATGTATGGGTTGAACAATACATGGGAAAAGTAATATATATTTTGTGGGTGCGTTAGCAATACAATGGAAAATAGTATTGAATCAATCTCAGCCTTTTTATTTGAGGGTTGGATCAATATACTTTGAATGCCTAGAACATTGCCTTAACGCTGCAATGATGCCTATAATTTGAGCGTTGAAATGTTTGAACATTGGACAGCATTATATACGACTGTATTTCAATGAAGCTGTGTTGCTTTGGATTTGGATACGTTGCTTTGATTTTTGTAATATATTGTAATATGGAGCTTGAATAAATTGGAGCTATGCAGCTGCGTTAACCACACATATGGCGGCTGACTCAACGCCAAACCTGGAACTCTGAATTGGACCGTGCATTAAAATTCGGCTGACATTCTATCCAGCAGACAGAAATCTTTGTACGATATGTTACTGGCAAATATATACTAAAATATATGTATTTTTAAATGCGCCAAATAAAAATGTAAATTGATCTACTTATTAATTTAACACGGAGATCTTCATATATATATATATATATATATATATATAAACACACTTTCTGAAACATTTACTGCTTTTTAACAGGGCTCTCAAAACTTGAGAAAGCCAGAGATAAAACCGATATGCAACTTTTTTAATTCGATCGCATAGATGCTACATTCTGTGAGAGTAGATTAAACTTACCCAACGTCCAGAGCAAAGCGACAAAGCTTTTACCAAGTGAAAAGGTTCTGACCTACACTCTGGGCCGCGGCCGTAGAGGAACCAGCTTCCATTTCTGGGTTAAACCATCCGTCTTTACATGCTAATTCTCTGAAAATGTGATCGAAAAATTAGTTACCAAATGTAACATCCTTAATGCTTATTCGCCTGATATTCATGACAAAAACCCATGTTAAGAATAGAGGGGAAGAAACTTACTGTGCTGGCCGATCCAACGACCACAGCACAATATAGGTCCAGTCTAAAGGTATGAGTATGCTTCTCTTTATTTCTTGGAGTGAGTGGGCATCCTGCAAGTAGAAAACGAAGTCCATGATGTCGATAACATAAACCCTGCGAAGAAGGAAGGTTGTGGAAATACAGAGGGCGTGAGGAAAATTGAAATGGGTGCAGGTGGAGATGGTCATGGTGATGATTTCAACCATCACAGCGGTTACATTCTATGTTGAGACAGTCGTGTCATCCGATGGTTCAGTAGTGTGAGCCGCTCACATTTATTTGAGAATTTGAACCGGTGGTTCAATCACAACGTTTCCTCTCACGACCTGTCCCTGTCCGCCGGCACCTTGAAACACCTTGCATAACCGTTTCATACACTTGAGGACACCTTGCATAACCGTTTCACACACTTGGATAATCGTTTCATTCCAAATGTTAATCTTGATAGGTGGCGGTCAACAAATGGCACAGTAAATTTTTAATTATGTTTTGTAAAAAATTAATTTATGGTTTAAACATGTGATTTAGATATGCAAGGAAGTTACTTTTTTGAATTCCATCCATTGATTTAGTGGCGACGACCAGAATATACTGGCATCTTTCAATCTAGACCATCAGATCAAAAAGATTAATTAGCCTAATCACAAAACATGCTCCTTCCGATAGGGGGATACGCCTATCGGCGTAACAATCATATTATTCAAAATTACAAACCTGATAAGGCTAAACCATATTTGGAAAAATAAAAATGAAGAGAAGTTAATGACATACTTGTATTTACATGTAATATAGATTCCTTCCAAGGGATCTCTCGCAAGCTTGTGAAATAGTGCGAATAGGTAAACTCGACACAAACTGTGCTCTTGTGAAATTTCTTGATATTTGCATCATTTTTGTTTTCTAGCTCAATAGAATTGTGGACGTTCCCTGGTCCGTTTATAGGCTATGCCTTAGTGCTTGCAAGTTGGTCAAAATGATCCCATTTGTTTTATTGTAAAAACAAGAAGAATTCTCATTCATATATATAATTTTACATAATTTTACATGGGATTCTTCACCAAGACTAGAATTTGGTAGAATCTTACAAGTAAACTACAAACATGTAAAAATATGATCATAAATCCTAGGTTGGGGGAGGTTTTCATTTTTATTTTATTTTTTTGAATTTGGTAGGACCATGCCATTTTCTATTTATAAGTGAAGGACAGGCTACACAATATAAAATTCAAAGTTTGGCCTCAACCTGCCCGTAGGAAACTAGGTTTGTTGGTCGTCTGTAAGCATGAAAAGCATACCAAAACTGAAATTGTTTCATGCATTTATAAGTTTCATGTGTTATCTGTCCTACTACTGCAGTTTGAACATTCATATAACATAAGAAGAGTTCATATCTAGCTAAAAAGTGCATCAAAATTATCCATACTTAAAACTTCTACCCATCTGATGAGGAAACAGGAGCGGGGTCTTTAGCATTGGACCCAGGCATTTCTGCTTGTTGGAGCTGTTGGAGCAGCTTCTCCATGCGACCAAATCTATCATCCAATCTACTTATACGATCAACTACCTGATATTGTGTTATCTTGATGCGCTACAACTGGTCCTGTATATTCTGGAGCAGGTCTTGATGGCGGGGGTCTAGCTTTGCTGGATTTGCCTTAGCTTGGGTAGGCTGAAGACTCTAAATAGCCTTCGCTATAAGACATTTGACTATCCAGTACGTGTGAATAGTCTAATTGAATAAGGTAAGGTGGCCACGAGTATTGCCTGGATCTGTTATGAAATCTAAAATTTCTGCCTCTGTCTCATTGTCTTCAGGGTCTGTCTGTATTTCTCTTTCCCATCCACGAATTTGTAGAAATTTGCTGAATAATGAAGATTTATCCACTGAGATTATCCTGATCATACATTAATTCGAATTCATGTATAACACATAACCTCTTCTACAATCAATCATCAATTTGCGGAAATAGAAACAGTCGCATGCGCACATAAACACAATATGTAATGGGGAAAGCTTATAGCTTAAAACCCCCAGCTATTTGTATACTATAATAGAAGAGAAACATGTAACAATCTCAGTACAATACTCCTCACAAGTACTCAGTACTGTCTCCAAAAGTTACACACAAACTAGCTCAGTTTTGAACAAGTCACAGGTTCAAAACTCATCCACTAATTGCCTGCCTCTATTGCGCAATCCAAGTTGGTTCAATGAGAGATCCAAGTTTGAATCTCCTTGGCTTCAACTACGCAATCATCATTGCAATCTCCTCCAATGCTTGTGCAAATCTCATGCACAACTGTTGTCGCAACTAATAGCAAACTCACCCTTTCATCTACCTCTTCCACTGGTCTCCACTGAACTGTCCATGCACTGTAGTGAACTGATGTGTTCTTGAGTTGAATAATGAGTTAATAATTAGTGAATTAAATAATATTTAATTCACTCCACTAATCACTAGTTGATTAGCTAGTTAAACTAATCACAACTAGTTCAACTAAGTTAAACTGAACACAACTCCACCAACTGTCTCATCAACTCCACCAAACTCTGCCACTGAAGTCCTAACTGAAGTCAACCATGCATGAGCTCACCAAACCCCAAGGAATAGCGTAATTCCTTCTGTCAAATGCATGGGCCACATCCGTAGCTCCAACTGAAGTGTTGTAAGAGAATAAACTGAAGTTTAGAGTCCAAATATTATTAAGGGCTAATAATATTTGACTGACCTATTTTTAGACAGGCAGTCTAAAAATAGACTTCGACCTGTATGTCTAAAAATATAAGTCCATCTATTTTTACCAACTCGACCAATCATCCAAGAATAGCATACTACAACTCCTAGACCATGCTCCATATGTCTAAAAATAGACATAGTCTAAAAATAGACTTTGCGCCAAAAATAGCCTGCGGGCCCACTTAGTGAAGGCGACTTCATTTCACTAAGCTCCGTCATCTTGCTACATTTTCAACACTCCCTCTCAGCAAGATATGGATTATCTGCAACCCCTATCCTGCCTCTGTGGAATTCGAACTTGCCCCTGGTGAGCGCCTTCGTCAGGATGTCGGCATCCTGATCCTCCGTGGGAACATATGAAAGCATCATGATTCTCCGCTGAACACAATCTCTGATATGATGGTACCTGATGTCGATGTGTTTGGACCTATCATGAAATACTGGATTAGCCGAGAGTTTAATGCAACTCGGGTTATCACAGTAGATCACTGTAGGCTCCAAATGCAACCTGAACAAACCTGCGAGGATCTTCCTCATCCAAATAGCCTCGCATGCAGCCAAGCTAGCTACCATGTACTCGGCCTCTGCTGAACTGAGTGCCACGGATCTTTGTTTCTTGGCCGTACCGTAAAACCGTTGTCGACCTGGTTGCTGAAAATACCTAGATGTGCTCTTTCGTCCGTTGGGCTCCCTCGCCCCAACTGCATCAAAGGAATGGAAGCTTCGCTCCATCCTCCTGTCTGTACCATAGACCATATCCCGATGTGCCACTAAGATAACACAATACATGCTTTCCTGCCTTCCAGAAGATCTTGGTAGGCTTAACCATAGCTTGCGAAAGCTGGTTAACAGCATAGCATATATCGGGTCGTGTATTGACCAGATACATAAGAGACCCCACCAACTGTCGATAAAAAGTGGCATCCACTACCTCCGCTAAAGTAGCATCCTCCTTCCTCCAACCACCAGGAAGAGGAGTGTCAACAGGCTTGCAGCCATGCATGTTGAACCTCTCCAGAATCTCCCGGACATACTTACCCTGAGAAACAAATAGTCCTCCATTGCGCTTCCAAATCTCCAATCCCAGGAAATAATGAAGGAGGCCCAAGTCCTTCATCTCAAACTCTCTAGCAAGATCCTCCTTGCATTAAAGTATCAAAAACTCATCACCCGTCAAAATCAGATCATCTACATATAGTACAATGATCAGCAGCTTCCCCTCCACCACAATCTGGTACAGGTTAGGATCCGCCTCACTCTTGGAAAATCCAAGCCCGGTGAAATAACTGTCAATCCGTGTGTACCAAGCATGAGGTGCTTGCTTCAGCCCGTATAGTGCTCTCTTGAGTCGGCAAAAATGCGACTCACTGCTGAAGATCTTGAAACCTTCAGGTTGCTCTATGTACACTTCCTCCTCAATGACTCTGTTGAGGAACGCAGTCTTCACATCCATCTGATGGATGTTCCATCCCATCTGCACTGAGAGAGCTAGGATCGTCCGTATGGAAGAGTACCTTGCGACAGGTGCAAAGGTCTCCTCATAATCGGTCCCCTCGATCTGTGAGAAGCCACGGGCGACAAATATCGCCTTGTACTTCTCCACACTCCCGTCAGCCGCCTGCTTCACTTTGTATATCCATCGCGAACCCATCACTAATTTCCCCTCCAGTCTTGGGACAATCTCCCATGCACTGTTTCTGATGATCGAATCATATTCTTCGATCATGGCATCTACCCATGCGGGTTCCTCCACATCTTCCTCAAAAGAGGATGGCTCCGTCACGACACATTGACTCATAAGAGCCATGTATCCAAAGTGAACCGGTCCGGTGACCGGCTCAGCGGGTTCTGCGTGGGCGTACCGTAGGTGGTCCTACAACCTTCTCCTTTCGCATCTTGGAGTCGGGGCCGCTCAGATTTTAGTAGTGCGCTTTGTGCCCTCTCGATGGTTGGAGCTGCTACGAGTGGTCTCTTCCACCATGATCTGAACTTCCTCTCGTGGTTGATCCACATCCGGAAGCTCCTCCTTAGGAACTAACAAATTTCTCCTAACCGCATGCAAGGTGGCCTCTCAAGCGAACACTGCATGGCTTTCTCCTCCTGAAATTTTATATCCCGTCGCACAACAGTCTTTCGACTGTCTGAAAAATACACCCGGTAGTTGTGAGGTGTATCAGTGTACCCCACAAATATTACAACCTCAGAAGTTGGATCCAGCTTCCTTCTCGCATCCTTCGTCACATGCATGTAGACAAGAGAACCAAAAATCCGTAAATGGGAAATATCAGGCCTCTTGCCAGAATAAGCCTCCTCCGGTGTACTCATGCCAAGAACCTTGTGAGGACAACGGTTCTGCACATACACTGTTGTATTGCATGCCTCAGCCCACAAGTGAAGGGGTAGGCCCTGATCATGCAACATCGCCCGTGCAGCACCCACGATCGTTCTGTTCTTCCGCTCAGCCACCCCGTTCTGCTGTGGGTTATGGGGTGCGATGAGCTCTCTCTGAATCCCTTCTGCGCTGCAAAAGTCTTTGAATTCAATAGAGATGAATTCACCACCATTGTCGCTCCTAAGAGCCTTCACATGCTTCCCCGATTCCTTCTCAACCAGCGCTTTGAATTCACAGAACTTTGAAAATGTCTCGCTCTTCTTCTGCATGAAGAAGATCCAACACTTCCGAGAGAAATCATCAACAAAGATCACATAGTACTTGTGCTTTGCTGTCGAAGCTACAGAGAAAGGACCACACACGTCTGTGTGAACTCTCTCAAGGATCGTCGTGGCGCGACTATCCTTCTCGTGAAAGGTGGCTTTCACATACTTTCCCAAGGTACACCCCTTGCACTGATCTGACTGCGCAAGAGTGCCCTTAGGAAGCCCAATAGAAATCTGTTGCAGGATCTTCAAAGCTCCATGGTGAAGGTGGCCCAATCTCCTGTGCCACAGTTCGCCCTCATCATCCCGGCTCACCACTTCTCTCGCTTTGCATGCCATTGCTGCGCAGCCATCTACTTGCAACTGATAAAGGTTCTTGACTCGAACCCCTATCTTCCGGGTCTCTCCAGTTGTCTTACTGCGCAGGAAAGCTTTTCCTTCGCTGAAGACCACATCATACCCCTTGTCTTCCAACATAGCCACAGAGATCAGATTCGTCATCAATCGTGGAACATGCAAAACTTCCTTCAATACAAAGGGTTTACCAGACTCCCTCTCAAAGGAAATGGTACCGATACCGGTCGCACTGTATCTACCATCATCGCCCATCTCGATGTGAACTCCAAGATCTTTTTCCTCCAGATCTGAAAACAGATCTCGATCTCTGGTCATGTGAAATGATGCACCACTATCCAAGAACCATACTGATCCCATCACACTTGAAACCAAGCATGCGATCAGTGAAAAATATAGTTCGAATTGAGAAGCCAATGCCTCTCCCGCTGCAGATCCAGCAGCCTTCTTATTTTTCTTCTTCCGCGGACAATTTGTGGCATAGTGTCCCTGCTAGTGACAGTGAAAACACTTCACCTTGGGACAGTCTTGCTTCTTGCCCTTTGCACCGGAATGAGAAGGTTTCTTACCCTTCCCCTTCTTTGCTTTGGCAACCAAAGCGCAATTTTCTTCATCGGCTCCCTTTGATGAAGATCCATCTCGAGTAGTCCTCCTTATCTCCTCCTGCATGAGATCCGCCCAAAGGCGCTCCCATCCCGGCAGCTTCTCCCGACCATTGACGCTATCTTGATATGAGTGCCAAGCCTTCGGAAGACCAAGGAGAGCCAGGTCGACCATGTCCTCTTTCTTCGAACAACACCTAATACTCCCACCTCATCTCCGCATTGAGTGAACTTCGTGAGGTATTTGCGATACTTTCGCCTTTCTCCATCTTAATGTTTCAGCTTATCTCGAGCGCCAGCTTCCTTTGGTCACTCTTACTCTGGAATAGATCTGTCAACGCTTTCCACATCAAATATGGAGAAGCTTTTCCATGCAGGCTGGATACAATGTGATCCTTTACGCCCTCCAACAGAATCCTTCAACATTTCTCCATCTTCTTTTGCCAAGCCTCGACTTCAGCAGGATCAGTGGGCTTTTGCCCATCCATATCTACGAACTCCTTCAGTCCATTATCTTCTAATACTGCCTCCATCCGATCTTTCCATGCAACATAATTCGAACTGCCTTCAAGGGCATATTCGAGTCGCAAACCATTGAAAGACATTTTCAACTCCGACACCAAGAAAACAAACTGCTGCAAAATTCGAATTCCAAACTCAAAAATTCAACTGCTTCTGGATCTTTGAGAAAAAATTATTTCTAGAACAGAGATCGACTGTAAGGGCATTTACTGGATATATCACCTTTCAGAGAAAGGATGGATCTAGAGGCTACCTGGCCCGTTACAGACTCTGTCTACCGAAATAATATTGTAATCACTGCAATAGATCCCGATGATTAATTCGCTCCGATACCATGTAGAAATTTGTTGAATAATGAAGATTTATCCACTGAGATTATCCTAATCATACATTAATTCGAATTCATGTATAACACATAACCTCTTCTACAATCAATCATCAATTTGCGGAAATAGAAACAGTCGCATGCGCACATAAACACAATATGTAATGGGGAAAGCTTATAGCTGAAAACTCCCAGCTATTTGTATATTATAATAGAAGAGAAACATGCAACAATCTCAGTACAATACTCCTCACAAGTACTCAGTACTGTCTCCAAAAGTTACACACAAACTAGCTTGGTTTTGAACAAGTCACAGGTTCAAAACTCATCCACTAATTGCCTGCCTCTATTGCGCAATCCAAGTTGGTTCAATGAGAGATCCAAGTTCGAATCTCCTTGGCTTCAACTGCGCAATCATCATTGGCAATCTCCTCCAATGCTTGTGCAAATCTCATGCACAACTGCTGTCGCAACAAATAGCAAACTCACCCTTTCATCTACCTCTTCCACTGGTCTCCACTGAACTGTCCATGCACTGTAGTGAACTGATGTGTTCTTGAGTTGAATAATGAGTTAATAATTAGTGAATTAAATAATATTTAATTCACTCCACTCATCACTAGTTGATTAGCTATTTAAACTAATCACAACTAGTTTAACTAAGTTAAACCGAACACAACTCCACCAACTGTCTCATCAACTCCACCAAACTCTGCCACTGAAGTCCTAACTGAAGTCAACCATGCATGAGCTCACAAAACCCCAAGGAATAGCGTAACTCCTTCTATCAGATGCATGGGCCACATCCGTAGCTCCAACTGAAGTGCTGTAAGAGAATAAACTGAAGTTTAGAGTAGAAATATTATTAAGGGCTAATAATATTTGACTGACCTATTTTTAGACAGGCAGTCTAAAAATAGACTTTGACCTGTATGTCTAAAAATAGAGGTCCATCTATTTTTACCAACTCGACCAATCATCCAATAATAGCATACTGCAACTCCTAGACCATGCTCCATATGTCTAAAAATAGACTTTACGCCAAAAATAGCCTGCGGGCCCACTTAGTGAAGGCGACTTCATTTCACTAAGCTCCATCATCTTGTTGCATTTTCAACAGAATTTCTTGACGAAATATGGAAGAATTACCCATCACATAATTGGCTGCTAAAGTTTCCAGATGCTCCTGGTTGGTCTTGCGACCACGTTTCTTGGGGGCAGGCTCAACCTGAACTTTCTGTTTTCCTTTGGCAGCCTCGGCCCTTGATCGTCTTTTTCCCATGACTGGAAGAATCCTATTTAAGAGCACAGACAGGAAAAATGGAACATTGATGACGTGAGTAAAATACAAACTCAGGAAACTCGACCACCAGAGTCGACTCTACAGCCAATGCAGAAATCTAGAACCTTGGACCGCTGACCTCTTAACTGTATACAAAACGCAATGCCAGAGCTTAATGGTCCAGAGACCCGCAAGATTAATATGCCTTCTACTGGGACAGGTGACCACACAATTTGGTATTGTGACTCCATTGCGCAAGATAGGCAAAGGATGATAAGTTTGAGGGCTTATGGTGGAAATAATAGAGCTAAGGGGAGGGATTGTTTTGCTGGCGGAAGGACAGAGGACCCCCATCCTCTTCCAGGAACTCCCTTGAAACAATTTGGGGTTGAACACTTGGGTTTGATAAAGTTGCGTTGCGAGGATGCTGACTCTGTTCTCTGATACCAAACAAAGAGTGAAAGGAAACTGACTCTGTATGCAACTCAGCAACTTGACCGAGTGAACAGCCCGACACAACATAGTTATAAATGAACGATTACGAGACTGAACATGACACAAATTATTACTTTGAAGCCTGGCCCATAGCACAGCCCGACAAAGCAAAAGCATAAATAAGCATTTTCTAAACTTTCTCCCAAGGTTCCAGTGGATGTGCAAGTCATCTAACAGAGTGTTGAGTGTTATGTTACCTTGTATGCCAGCAGGATATATGGAATGGACTAACAAAGTGTAGGGGTCACGGAAGCAAGGCTGGACAGGTTGCAATTTGGGGGTAACACAACGAAAATTCTCTATCCAGCCCTAGCCATCCTTAATGTACAACAATCTAAACAAAACCAGATCAATTGGCACCATAAGAGCAAAGAGAATGGTAGAAACATACCCTGACAGGATTGAAATATTGGTAGATTTCGTAGCACTGAGTCTCCTCCTCTACCGCCTCCAGACGATTGCATGCAAAAAGCAGTGCATAAACGAATGAAGGGGTGGAAGGGGCGCACCTACCTTAACGGAAACTTGCCTTCGGAACTCTGTCAAAACAGCTTGGCCACCCTTCGACATGATTCGAATCTTCATGTTCTCATGCTTCGCCGAACTGGGATGACAATCCCTCATAATGGTCCTTAATTGCATGGAGAAGGAGCGCGTGCCATGTTACCACTGCGAGGACGCCTTTCTGACATTTGTACACCCCGATCGGGGGGTTGAAGATCCTTATTCACAATCAATTGGAGAGAATGAAGTTCTACATCTCAAATAGCATCAGTGGGGTGGGCATCTATGGAGTGTTCTGCATTTTGGCATCCCCAATTAGCCAAGTAATCCGCTGCTGCATTACCTTTTCTTTTGAAATGGCGTGGGATCAAATACTGAATGTGTTTCACCAATTGACTCACTTCTTCTATAAGGGTTGTTGTTCGCCAGCTTTGGGAGATTTTCTCCCAGGGTGTGCCTTGTTGCAACTTTTGGAGCACACCTGTTACCATTGCTGAATCTCCCTCCACAACAATTCTCTGGTAGTTTTCCCTAATTGCAATAAGAATACCTTTTTGGACCACCATAAGTTCTGCTTCATTATTGGTGGCATGGCCCAAGTCAAGTGCATAGAATCTGCATACTACCCCCTGAGAGTTGCGGAAGATCCTGCCTGACCCAGCTTGCCCTGGATTACCTTTCGAAGCCCCATCATAATTAAGTTTAAGAAAACCTGGTTGAGGAGGTAGCCAGTGTTCCTCAATTGATTGACTTGGTGGTCTGAATTTCCAGAGACCTTTACAGAGCATCTGTGATTTGAGGTTCAGGTTTTCTAATATCTGAGATTCGAAACCCACTGTTTTCCAATCTTCATCTGACCAACTTTCTGTTAGAATGGTTTCTCTAATGTTGTCTATGGAGCGCTGCCAAATATGTGTCATTGGTTGTACTATATCTTGGAAGACTCTCTAATTCCTCTCTTTCCATGTATTCCAAAGAAGGAAACCAAATGAGAGTGTCCATGCTCTATTAATCACCTGACAATGTAAACTCCCTTTTCTCCATTTGCCAATAGTTTATGTTAAGCTGTCATTTTTTTTATCTATTTGCCTAAAGAGATGTGCCAAGTTCTCCCAGAGTGGCTACACCATTGGGCAGGAGTTAAGAATATGTTCTGTCGTTTCATTTTCAGTATTACAAAAGGGGCAGCGCGAAGGGCCTATCATTCCTCTCTTTTGAAGGTTCTCCCATGTTAGAATCCTGTGGTGACTTAGTAGCCATAAGAAGTATGCTACCTTAGGCCAATGTCTCAATTCCTAGATTCTTTTCCATATTGGTCGAACATTTTCCTGAGCTTGCTGAGAGTGGATATAGTAGCCTTCCTTAATTGTGAATAGCCCTCTAGTTAGATGTCCCCATCTAAGGATATATGGACCTGAGATGTCTCTAAGTTTTCGGGTTTTGAGCTCTCTAGCAAAATTATCCCATTGCTGTGTTGCTGGAGCAAACGGCCACCAGGTTTTATCTTTCCATTTCCGCCACATTCCGTTTTGGTTATGACACCAATATTGCTACACAAGTCTGTTATTAGGGGTGTTAGTGTAGAGGAAAATTTCCCCCAAGTCCAATCGAGTAAACAGTTTTTCCCGCTGTTGCCAAGAGTCTTCCCAAAAGAGAGTTGTACTTCCGTCTCTAATTTCCCAAAAACTATTTGAGCGAATTAAATTCCTGCTCGTTGCTGCTAAATTCCATATTGTGGAGCCTTTTGGTATCCTATCTACCTTCAATTGACCTGAGACTATCGGTGGCATGTCATATTTTGTTTGCCATATATTCTTCCAAAGATCTTGCCCTCCCAGGAGCCAGTGCCACCAGAGCTTTGCACCCAACACATTATTTAAAATGAAAGGATCGCGGAGGCCCAGTCCACCTACAGCCTTCGGTCTGAGTAATTTGTCCCAAGAGAGGAACGCCCATTTCCTGTTAGCTTGGGCTCCCTGCCATAAAAACTTTTTGAACATTCCTACCAATTGAGAGCAAATCCCTTTTGGACAGGCCCTCCCCGACAGCTGGTAAATGGGTAAGGCTTGAAGCACGGATTTTAACATTATGAGGCGCCCGGGTGCATTCAGGACTTTGAATGCCCAGTTTTGTATCCTTTTCTCCACTCTTATGAGAATATCTTGCCAATCTGCCATCCGAGTGGGTCTAGGATTTAGGTACTGCCAGCTTATGCGGTAATATGCTTTGGATAAGTCCAGTTTAATTAACAATCCTTTTCTTTTGTCTTTCTTCAGAGAATGAATTGCTTCCTGAGCCACCACTATTCCATCCAATATTTGTCTTCCTTTCACAAAACCTGTTTGTTCCAGGGAAATCAATGTAGGCAACAGAGGTTTTAAACGATTTACCATAATAGTGGAGAGAATTTTGTAGATGACATTACATAGAGCTATCGGTCGAAAGCCAACTGGAGTGTCTGCATTTTGTTGCTTAGGGATAAGGGTAAGGAAGGTAGCATTCAAAGCTGGATATACCATCTTGTTTCTCCGGGATTCTTCCACCACTTCTAAGATATCAGCACCTATTAATGGCCAAGCTGCTTTGAAAAATTCACTTATAAACCCATCAGGTCCCGGGGCTTTATTCTTGGGTAACTGCAAGACCACTTCTTCCACCTCTTGTAAAGTTACGGCTCGTAGCAGAGCAAGGTTTTGTTCACGAGTGATCACTTGAGGAATGTGTGTGGTGATCTTTTGAATACCTGGCTGGAGGTTAGGGAGAGGTTCCGTAAGTAGATCTTTAAAATGATTAATCAACTCTCTTTCCATATCTTCATGTTTGATTAATCGCTCTCCATTTGCTACTTTTAGAGAAAAAATTCGGTTATACTAGCGTCTTTGTAACATGGCTTTATGAAAAAAATTTGTGTTACGGTCTCCTTCTTTGAGCCAGTTGACACGGGATTTCTGTTTCCAGAGTATCTCCTCCTGTTTTCATTGCTCTTCTTGTTGACTGAGAGTACGTCCTTCCTCCAAAGCTAACTCCTCTATTCGACCTTGGAGGATAATTTGCTACTGAATCTCTTTCATTTTTTCACTCAAGCGAATTTGGTCCTGGTGTATGTTACCAAACTCTAGGCGATTACAGCGTTTTATTTCAACTTTTAATTGTTTCAGGCGAAGCTGGAATGAATGCATATTATTATGACCCCTGACTGGATTTGAGCACCACCAATCTTTAACTTTTTCCATAAATCCAGGGTCCCGTAGCCAAAAAAGTTCAAACCTGAAAGGGAAATTCTATCGACTTGCCTTCACATCAATCTCTAATCTGATCGGCCAATGGTCGAAGCCCAGGGTAGGAAGAATAACAGCTTCGTAATAGATATCCAAGCTCACCACAGCCTCAGTCGCTAAAAAGCGGTCCAGCCTGGATGCAATTTGATGTTGCTCTCCCCTGCGGTTATTCCAAGTGTACTTTCCATTAACGGTGGGAATATCTACTAATCGAAGATCATTTAACAATTCTCAGAAAAGGGCCATTTATGGGTCCCCCCTTCTTAGCCCTCCCTTTTTTTCAGAGAGATTTAGAATCATGTTAAAATCTCCACCTAAAAGCCAATTTTTTTCATTATGCATGGTACTCAACCTACGTATACTTTGCAGAAACTCTGCTCGCTCTCCTGGATTTGGAGGTCCGTAGACAGCCGAGATGAGGATCCTGTCCTCAGATCCAATTTGGCAAAAAGTTGCTATTAAAATTTTGGGAAAGCCTATCCATTCCTCTGCTCTGATCTCAGTTCCATTCCAGAGGATGGCTATTCCCCCCGACGTGCCCACTGAGTCAATAGTCATAACCTCATAATGCATTTTAAAATATTGCATTATAGACTGAAGCTTTTGTCCCGAGACTTTTGTTTCTTGTAACATCATAACCTGAGATTTCTCGACCTGTAATTTATCTTTCAAATGTCGTTGCTTGCCCTTGCTATTCAGACCTCCGATGTTCTAGGAGAGAACCTTCATTAATAATTTTTGGGTAGTTGTTGAAATACCGTTGTTAACGGTATTATCTTTCCAGTGTTAATCAACATCTCACCAACTAACTATATTGATTCCTACAGGGTTCGCCGTCCTCTCTTTTTTGCTGGTTTTGAAGGGGGGGGGGGGCACCTTCTTGCCTGCTGGTTGTTCTCGTTCTTGGGTTTCTCACTGGGCTTGAGCTGTTAGATAATGCTCAAAAGTTTCCTTATACAATTTCTTCTGATCTGCCGGAATGAATCTATCATCAAGATTTCGCCATTCAAAAAAGAGGTGTTTCAACAATTTCTCTTTTGCACTTAAATCATCTTTGGATTGTTCTACCTCCATTGGAATGAGTTCTTGCAACGGACTTTCTTCAGGTGCATCCATTTCCTACCCTGCTTTCCGCTTTGATGATTGAGTTTTCTGTGCAATCTCCACATGTCCATCTACCAGGCCCTCCACTGTTATTTCTAAAATGGATGGTTTGCCTTCCTCTTGTAGAACCTCATACCTATTCTCAGTGGTTTTTGAACCAGGAAGGTTTTGTTTTGTAGCCGACCCAGAGCTAGGGTTCATTGAGCGAGATGGTCGTTTTTTAGTGGAGACCAATACAAACCCTTCTTCATCTTGCTGAGGTGGCTTCTCGGAATCAGTAACATGAGAAGGTTGTTGCTCTAGGGCATTTAAGGGGCAGGATTTGTACAAATGCCCGTACTCATGACAACGGCGACAGCGAAAGGGGATATGCTTGTAATCTAGAAGCTGAAGCCAAAATTTTCCTTCGTATTCCAGTTCTATCATCTCTGGTAAGGGTTCAAAGATATCCATATACACACAGATTCTTGCAAAGGATGTATATCAACCCCAGGCAGTGGAGTCTGCAATTTTAACAAAAGTACCTAATGAATTTCCTATTCCTTCCAAAATTTCAGGGTCCCAAAAATCCATAGGGAGCCCAAAAAGCCAAACCCAAACAGGAGCAGCCAGAAATTGCTCTTGTTCAGGGTTGTAAAATTCCTCCCATTGTCTGAGAAAAAGCCCTGCATTGCTGTAAAAATAGGGCCGTCCCTCAAAAATGCGTTCTTTATCTTCTAAATTAGAAAAAATAACTGTAAAAAAACCTTTCGCCCCTAATTTCAGATCAATATGACCTTTAGGCTGCCATTTTGTTTGAATCCATTTCAGTAATTCCTTTTCTGAAGGCCAAATACCTATAAACTTACAAATTAGAGCATGATTCTTCATATATCCTCGATACTCGTCCAATTTCTTCGTTGGGATAACAAATCTTGGTTTTTTGACTGCCCTTGGCAAGCATTGTCCTTTCATCTTGGCTTGCCAATCTGCTCCCAATACAGGGGTTGTCTTTTGCTGAGCAGATGTTGAATGGGATGGCCGTTGGGAATGGTCACCGCTTATGATATTACGGTAGGAGGGTGGCGGCCCTCCTCCCGAGGACGCAGCCATTGAGAAACCAATCGCTTTTGGCTTCTTGCGATCAGACCCTAAGGAAATCTACAGTATCTTCACCTCTGTCTTGAAACCCTCGTTCGCCTCATTCGCATCGTTCTAAAACCTCTTGATGAATCTTAATTTCGTCATGAATGTGTTTTCACTTGAGGATTTCGTTTTCTTGGCATTCCAATATTTGTGGATATATCTATGGTATACGGTTTGGATAACTAAATTATAAGTTAGATAGTTGTTTATGGAGGTAGAGGAATTGTTTGGACGGTCAAAATTTGCTAGAATCCGGGCAAATTTTTTTAAGAAATCTTGCAGTAGTAGTGTTTGAATCATGTTTTTGATAGTGGAAATAGGTTTAGCACCATCAAAAACCTCTAAAACACATAAAATATTGAAGTTTGATAGCTATAACCTGGATTTACAAAAATCCTTGCCAATTTTCTTAAAATTTTACCTGAATTTCCATGATTTTCATCCCAAAAAGACCCAAAAAGACAATCTAGTTAAACTGCTACTTTTGTGGGATTCCAATATTTATGGATATACCAATAGTATATGCTTTGGATAACTAAGATCTCAGTGGCAATTGTATAGCAAAATTTTTGATGGTTGAAATACAAATTTTTTTATGATTAAACTAAAAAGTGTTACAAGTAACATATATTCAATAAATTTTAATGAAATATTTATTATGCTTCACAAATCTAATCATCTTATATTGATAATTCAATTATAATTTAGTCATTAAAAAATAATTAATTTTTTTGATAACTTTTTTCTTAAAAAAGAGTTTAATTTTATTTTATATATATATAGATATATAATTTAATTTTTTTAAATATTCATTTTACTTTAATTATAAAATACAATTTAATTAAATAATAGTACATGTACATGTTTTATATTTTACTTAAAAAATATTAGTTGTGTTAATTTATAGTGTTAAACTTGTAAGTGATTTGATGCAATTATATACACTTATTATTTATGTAATTTCAAATTTTTGTAAATTATGTTTAATTATTCTCCAAAAGTTTTCATTTAATTTGTTTAAATCTATTAATCATAATGTTTTTGAAGAAGAACAATCAATTTCAATTTTCAATATGATTTGTAACACTAAATAAAAATTTATAAATAATAACAAGTTTAAACGCGCTTTTAAATGGAAATTTGGGACTATTCTAATATTTCAACCAATAATAATTTATAGGCCATATATTTTGAAGAAATGGCTAAATCTAGTTGTGTCTAAATTCAAGTGTGAATTATTAAAGCCCATTAACCATGGTAATCATACAAATATCCAACTATGAAATATAACGATTTTCCAATTAAACTAATAAATATACCTCTTTTGTAAAAACCAACAAGAAAAGTCATTACTACGATTAAAAAATTATTCAATTTAATTATACCATATATATATATATGTGTGTGTGTGTGTGTGTGTTTTATATAGCATACCAATGACCCATCGATATGAATATATGGTATGAGGCTCAATCTTTAAGCTTTAGGATTCATTAAGTGGAAATAGAGACTGGCTTGTTTTTGACAAATAAAATGATTCATCCAGACATTTTAAGTTTCATCATAAAATTTTAGTATTATAAATATTATCATCTTAAAGTCTATATTTATCTTGAAATCTCAATAAACCAAACTTCACTTATTTTATTTACTAAAATTCTATTTAAAATTTATTTATATATTAAATATTAAAATTTATTTATTTCTGCATATATGAAAAAACGAACCTATTTTACAATATCAACAATTAACAAATAAATAAAAAAGAAACTAACCTATTTTAAAATATCAGCATTTAACAAATAAATAAAAATAAATAAAAGAGAAACTAACCTATTTTACAATATCAATATTTAACAAATAAATAAAAGAAACAGGAATAAATATCCATCAAATTTAAAAATTGAAATACTAAAAGGCATACACAAAACTAAAAAAGCTAAAATGTAAAAAATAAAATACTAAAAAAACATACACACAACTGAAAAACAAAATTCTATTATATTCTGCGGTATTAGATTTCATTTATTTATGTTAATTCATGGATATGTTGCTTAGGTATTTTCAACTAAAGCTTTAGACCATATAAAAATGGCACAGAATCAGACTAGTTCTACGTTTTCACATTGTGGGAAAACAAGTTGCAGCTCTGAACTCTTACACAAAGGGGTGGATATGGAAACGACTTACAGTGACAGGCGAATCAGACTAGTTCTACGTTGTGGGAAAACAAGTTGCAGCTCTGAACTCTTACACAAAGGGGTGGATATGGAAACGACTTACAGTGACAGGCTTGAGCAAACACCCAAATTCAAGATTAACATTCATCCCTTCCATCATCGAAAATTCATATTGCATGCAAAGGATCAAATAAAAACTTTAAATGGGTCATGCTAGCAAAACACAATCTAGCAGATATTGCTTTTAGTAATGTTAAAAAACATCAAATTCAATGATACAACTAGCACCGCCATAGCCATAGCCATAACCAGACTCATGGTGCCGATTCTCCATATGGAAATCTTCTTAAAGGCAATGACAGGCCATTTGAAATGTTCGCGAGATGTGAATTTGAATTCGGGGGAGACCTCTGCTCTGTCCGTAAATAGCTGCATAAATTGTAGTGGAAAGTTGGAAACCAACTGGCAACCCCAATACTGATTTGGGAGATTTTGAGAAAGTAAGCATGGTTTCAGATTTCAGAGAGATGAATGTATTTCTGCTATCTTTCTAAATAGGAAAACAGGAAGGAAAACCATTAAAATAAATTGCTTAATCGTTTAACATTAAATTTGAAGGTGTATAATGATGCAAAGTGACAGTGGGTGGAGTCTTTTTCAAAGGAACACTTTACAACTTAAATATATTTATTATAATAATTTAAAATAAAGTTATAATTTAGTTGTCCGTGGGGTTTTGGTTAAACCGTGATGAGACGGGCTGTTATAGCACTCATCACAGGTTCAATTCCCTTCCCCGATTGAGGTGATGTATATGGACATGTTGATGAAAATGAAGTGAAAAAAAAAGAGAAAAAAGTGAAAAATGAAAGTAACTACCAAGCTTACAAAAAAAAAGAAGTTATAATTTAGTTAGTTTTTGTGATTTTTTTTAAATTTTTATTTTTATTTTAACTACATAAGATTTATCATGGTGTAAGTGTTTTGATGCTTTTTGCTGTAATTTAGTTAGTGTTTATGAATTTTTCTTTTAAATATATGAGCTAGAAAAATGAACAACATTACATTTTACATATGCTAAAAGCATTCAATATGTGCAACCTTATGGCTCAAGGGTAGGGAAAAAGCTAAAAATAAAATATGCAAAGGAGAAGATTAAGTGATATAAAAATCACTTATCTTCTCTTTCTTTCCTTTCTTTCTTTGAACCTTCTGCCATCCCTCTGCAATATTGTCAGCATGAACCATTTCCAAATAATTCTCGACCAACTTTGGTGGATGTTCTTTGTTAGAATCTAAGCTTTCTAAAAGTTGAACTCTCTTTGTTCCCGCCATACCATCTTCTTTTCTGACCACTAGTTCATGATGCTCCATTTCATGGATTAGTTCTATTTTTGAGTTGTTCTACATATGAGGTGCATGTCCATCATGAACCTGGGTATTCTTATCTTCTTGTTTTGTAAAATCCTCCTTGATTTCCCCTTCTTCTTCCTCTGGTAAAATATGATAAAAAGGTTGTTAGCCTTTTTTGTTAGTGGTCTGCCTGTTTTTATTTTTGGTGGCATTTTTTCCAGGGGCATGAGTCCCAAAGATGACCTGTTTGAAAACATGTGCAACATCTTAATGTTGTGTTTTCATTGTCCAAAATTTGAATCCATTGGAAGGATTCATGTTTTAGCAAAATGTGGTCATATAGACCCTTGCTTAGGTCTATTCTACACGTATACAAGAAAAGGTGAATAAACATTTCTCCATTCTTTTAGTATCCATCTTTTCAAAGGAACCCAAAGTGTTCTCAAAGCCCTCTAGAACCTTATGATGCCAAAAGGAAAGAGGGAAGTTTGGAAACCATACCCAAACTGGCATCTTTGTTATCACCATTGTTGTAGAATAAAACCATGGAAACCAAGGGGTGATGAAAAACCCTGCTCTTCCCTGATAACCAAAGCCTTTCATTCAAAAATTTCTCCAAATCTTCTTCAAAATCGAATTGGACAATGGAAAAACATTTTGAAAAAAGGTAAATATCACAAATTTTGGACCATGTCGTAAAAACCCATTGATGTAAAGCTTCGTATCTTTTCCAAAAGCCATTAAATACGCAAATCACAACCTTTGATTGAAGAATAAAAAATAGTTGATTTACATATTTTAGATTTACTTCCATAGCTGACACTCGTTTTGATTTTTCAAGAATCTATGGTCCTAGAATCCACTATGGTTATTCCATTGTAGCAAGACCTTTCCCCTGAGCCGCATCCTTGTAGGAAACTGAAGCAGCTGGGTTCCTAGATCGTGAAGCACCTCCACGCAACCTCAAAAGTAGTACAATATTGGAGTTCCTAGTTACGTCAGAATCACACATATGAGAAAAATCTTGCATCTTCTTCTCTTCACATAGAAGTTGTTGCATGGCTACTGGGATCCCTAGTTGTTTCTCTAATATTTGCATTATATTTTCCATGTACTCTCCTTATGAGACCTAATATGGGATCGAGGTCCTATTTATAGCCTTTACAAAAATATGAAAATCTTTCACCTTGTTTTGTTCAACCTCGATTAGATCCAGTTCTTCTAGACTTTTTTCATTTATATCATTGTCTTCTGACAAGATATTGATGATACCCCCGACCAATGAATGCCCCTTGAATATGGAGATAGCCTTCTTGGCCTCTGTGATGACAATCAATGCTTAAGTTGCATGCGCAAAGTAAAATTCCCTCTGCAAGATTCGAACCATAAACCCCTTAAACTTGGACTCAAATGGATGATGGCCATTCGGTAATGTTAGAGGGGATGCCATAGACATACACAACAATGTTAGTTTGGGTTGCCATTGATGCTGCTAAAGATGAAGAAGATTCAAGAAATCTCAAATTGGTTGGAGCCAATAGCTCTTCCCAGAACAAAATGTCATCACATCTAAATTGTGCATGAGATATACAAGGCAGACATTTGCATTGTGCAACAACAAAGGTGGCTATGGCTGCAACCTAGGATTTCACAAGATTTCCACACAGACACACACATACACAAAGTTATAATTTAGTTAGTTTTTATGATTTTTTTTTAACAAGGTAAGATGTATCATGTAGTAAGTGTTCTGAGTGCTTATTATGGATTGATGCCTACCAACTTTTACCATTAATTTGTATGGAATCTCTCTCTCTCTCTATATATATATATATACACACACACACACACACACACACACACACACACACACACACACACACACAAGCCAATATTACAATAGATGCAACTATTTTATAAATGTCACAAGGGGTCGATTACAACATGTCTTCGAAGATTTAAACCTGCAAAACTGAGAAAATAATTGTTCACCAAACCACTCGAGTTCAGATTATATATATTCAACATTTATTTTTTATATGTGGTTCATAGACCCCAAATATTGGAGACTACTACATCCACATGATATTTGTGCTAGGTAGATCCACCCAAAGGGATCACTTACTACTGGCTCAACCAAGGAGCCTACCCCCTAGAGTGTCGAGAGTATTGAACCCATGACATCGCAATAGAAAAGGTGCTTTAATAATGGGGACTTGACTAATTGAGGTAACCCTCGAGGATATATATTCAATGCTTGATGCCTACCAGTTTTTACCATTTATTAAATGTAACCCCCTACTTTTAATGTACCCATTGTTATATAAAACTGTTATGACACATTCCAAATGAATAACGAATGGGGGCGTTCGTTAATGATAATTTAATACATAACCTTTTGTTTGAAGATATTAATTTAATAATAATTTCCTTGAGTTAAAAGAGAAAGTAACTGTTTGGTAAATATTCCAAGAACACAGGGACAAGAGGTTGAGACAGTTCTGGCAGTTACATTTCCAAAAGGATTTAGAGGAAAATCCTAAGGACGAAAGGGGTTCTATGCAGAAGGTGGTGAGGGTTAAGCAATAGGTGGTTGCTCTGAGCTGTCTAGAGCTGGTATGTGAACAAGCGGAACTCAGGAATTGCCCCAGAGAAGTAAATACTAGATTTAATCCTGAGGTCTAACTTCTTGTCTCAGGAAAATACCTAAGCCCTAGTGTGGAGCAAGGGGGGAGCATAGAACGTAATAGCCTCACTCAAGGTTGGGAAGACCGACAGTTACTAGAAAACGAACCTCTGAAATAGGTATTTAAGTGTCTTGAGTATACTTTTTAATACTGTTCATAGTCGAAAATAAATGCTAGATTAACCTTGCATTTAAATTACATAAATTAATGCTAGTTTAACATTTTCATTTAAAGTATAGAAATGAATGCTAGTTTAACATTTGCATTTAAAGTACCGAAAAGAAATGTTAGGTTAACATTGCATTAAATTACATAAAAGAATGTTATATTTACACTGCCATTACATTCTGGAATAGATAGTTGTAAATAACAATGATGCATTGTATGCTAAGACGGAAAAGCTACAATTAAGAATACTGAATAAAATTAAATTAGACTTTATTTTCTGTCATGAATATTTAATGTAATGCCATTGTAAATATATATAGCAGAACTACAAGGTAAACATAGAGAGTCACGACAAGCTGGTAGTTACAATTGATGATGAAATAAAATTCTGTTTCTCAACCATATTTAGCATATCTCACAGTATAGAAAGAAACCTGAATTTAATGAGCATAAAACTTAATATCAATGGGTATTTATTCCGGTAGAAGTACATGGGTATAGGCCGTGGGTTTATAACAAGGACCCAAGAGTAGGGTCGAGGTTTCGGTCCCATTCTGCCAGTTTCCAGAGTACAAGTGAATGCACAGTAGGAAAGACATATAAACATGTAAGTTCAACTAAGACAATTAGACTATCACGCCGACTGTGTAGAAACATAATCTATTTAGAGAAGTGCCACAGAACTTTCCCTTTCTTTGGCAAGCAAATATTAATACTGCATGGAAATTAAACCAACATAAATTATCCAAAGAATGAAATGGGCAAACCCTCATCGAATCCATCCTAAAAAACTAGAATAAAACCTACTGTATGTATTAGGGGCGGAATGATGGAATTGATTCACTAAAAAACTGACTAAAGATCAACGAATGGGAGAAGCATAGAGTTGAGAAGCACTAGTCATTTAAAATAAATAGAAAACGAAGTTCTAGCATACATAACTTTAATATTCTGGAGTTCTATAACAACCCTGAGTAATTACAAATCCAGAAAAGAGGGCAAAGCCCAAATAGAAAATTTTAACTAAGTATTCTAGAATAGAACTACTAGGCTACGATTGGGCCTGAAACGTCCACGAAAACGAAACCCCTGCTATGTAAGAGACAAAGGGGGATAACAGAGGTAATTGTTATGAGAATACCATGGTTGGTCTAGTTAGGGTTTTCCGAGGAAGAACGGAGAGCGGAACATACCGGTGACTGAGGGAAAGGAAATGTCGACTGAGTCCTGAAGTTCCATGCACCTCCAGATTCCTTAAGCCTGTGTCAACATTTAAACCATGGATTTACAATCCGGAAGAGATAGACATTCAAAACCATAGAGAAAGGAAATTAACATAAAATTATAAACATAAACAAAGCGACAACTCCACTTACTCGCAGAGCCGAGGAGGTCGAGGGTTGTGTTGGTGCTAACACGAAAGCCTTCATCTGTATTAGAGCCCAACCTGGAGAAATCAACAAGATCTAAGAGGGAGAGCAGAGATCTATGCAAACACTTTCATCGACGACCTGTGGAACAAATTAATGCAGAGAAATTAAACCATACACCCAAGCGTCGAGATTCAAAGGAAAAAAAAACAAGAGGAATTACAATCCAAAGGTATCACTGAACCTTACCTCCATTATAGCTGAGAATGAATAGAAACTATCCCGTCGGCGGCACATTGACTATGGAAGAGCACCATAAGGGTTAAGCTTGTGAAATATCAACTTGCAGAGCCGAGTTCCAGACCACAGCGGTGGGAGAAATGACTCTCTGGTGGGAGCTTGGGGGTGGGTAGTTACCCTAACTCTCCTCCTTCGCCAAATCCACTGTCGATTTCACAAGGAAGGGATCAGACGATCCAAAATTCGCTAGAGGACAGAGCTTGGATAGGTGGAGATCATCGCATCTACTGAGAGATGTGGTAATAAATTCCAATGTAAAGATCCTTTATTGCATTAAGTCACGACACAATAATTTTCAATCAAATTGATAAAGACCAGTATGGGGGAGATCCAACAGTTAACATTACTCGAGGTTTCATAACAATTAAACAATTCTTGAAAAGACCATTGGTAAAGGTTCCAGACCAGAGTCAATGTGAGATTAATCCAAAGTTTCCACATTGTAAAACATTGTCGGTCATTATAACATGTTATATATATTTATTTTGTAAATGTGGTAATGGAATAATTATAGAGTTTATTATAAGTGGGCTTTAATAATGTTGCCTATACGAGATTATTCACATAGTGATTTTCTTTATTTCTTTTTAACTTATGTGTAAATGTATGTAAATAGTGTGTTAGTTTTTACAAGTGTATCAAAGCATAAGTTACACACTAGGGCCAGATGGGCCAACACCATAACATTTTTTTTTTGGTTACTATTAAAGTTTAATGGTTGGAAATTGTGTAAAGTATAGGAACAAATTAGTGTTAAGCTACCATGAGAAGGGGATCGAGTCATCAGGCACCCAGAAACACAGGGGAAACCCATCCTATGACCAATCTTGAGGTGAGCCCCAAAATGTGGGTGTAGTTAAGTGTGGACCAGCACCAACAAACAAGCGTAATGTTGGAAGAACAACAACGACATACAAAATAGGTTGTTGGATACTGTGCAACAACTATAGATAGAGATGCTCAAGGTTTGCAGTGACAATGAAAGGTTGATGAGGGAATAGGAGAGGATATTAAAAACTCTATCAGATAGACAAAATCTACCTAGTGTAAAACCTAGCCTCGAGATGAACACTCAGGAAGAAAGAGAACAATGCAAAGTAGTGCATGATAATGTTGAAGGTAGTCGAACACCAAGAAGTAATAAAAGTTGAACATACAATGAGGCTGAATCTAGAAATGTTCTAGAACAACAAGAGTTGAAAAAACATAAAGTGGAATTGCAGGGAGAATTCCGGAAGATCAAGCCTCCTACCTTTTACGGATAGGCTGAAGAAATGGTAGAAGCTTGGATAATAAACATGAACAAGTACTTCCAAGTGTATGAATATAACAACAAACTTAAGGCTCATTTAGCCATTTACCAGCTGTAGGAAACAGCAACACTGTGGTGGGAGGAAGTGAACAACATACGTGGAGTGGAAGATCAAAATGTTTCTTGGGATGAGTTTCAGCAATATTTCAAAGATAAATATGTGACTGAATGATTTTACGATGAGAAATCCTGAGAATTTCATGATCTGAAATTGGGCTAAATGTCTATGGATGAATTTATTATGAAATTCACTTCATTATTAAGATACATACGTTATTTGCGTGATGAAAAGGCAAAGGTACAACATTTTTTGAGCAGTTTGCCGATACACATGAAAGAAAGAATTGAGTTCGTAAATCCAAAAAATTTGGATGAAAAAATAAGAAAAGCACGGATGTGCTATCAACTATCCAAGGAAAAAGGAGAAATTGGGAAAAGTAGGCCGCCTCGAAAAGGGCAGAAAAGTTTTACAAATACCAGAAATAACAGATCCGACAATTATAAGAATGCTGCAAGGAATCCACCGAATAAACAGAATGGAAAAATCAAAAAAATACCAAGTGGGATGATGAGGAGTGGAGTAGTAAAGCTTCTAGCAGACTCGACATTGGATAGCCCCAAAAGCCTCCGTTGCAATGATGGGGGTGTGGTGAGGCACATTATTTTAAAAATTGTCCTCATCAAGGAAGGAATGAGGTGGCAAAAAATCTGCAAGAGGCATCTACTGTGGGGGATCTAGCTCAAAACATACCCATAATCAATGCAGTGCTGGAGGATCGACAAGAAGATTACTAGCGAACCATGATAGAGTTAGAAGGTAAGCTTCAAACCCAATCTGTTTCTATTTTAGTTGACCCTGGAGCCAGATTGAGCTACATACACCCTCGTGTCGTTGAAAACTATAAATTGCAGAACCAAAAATTTAAAAACCCTTAGTTAGTCCAGCTGGCTATAAGGGCCAGAAGGCGAGTCAATGCCAAAGTACCAAATTGTGAACTGAGTATTGGGGACCAGCACATAACTGTAGAAATCAATATCCTACCCCTAGGATCATATGATATTTTGTTGGGGATGGATTGGCTGGAGAAGTAGTGGTCATTAGTGGACTGCAAGGATAACGTCATTTATTTTAAATTAAATGATGGGACACGACAAGAATTGCATGGTATTAAAAAGCCCTTACAGTTACGACCTATTACAACATCTCAGCTAAGTAAATGCATGAGAAAGGGGTTCCAAATCTATGAAATTCAAGTAGGATTCACCAACACAAAAGACAAGACTCTCATGCTGGAGAATATTCCTATTGTGCAAGAATTCCAAGATGTATTTCCTGAGGAAATTCTAGGTCTGCCACCAAAAAGAGACATAAACTAATACTATAGAACTAATACCCGGGCCAACACCTATGTCTCGAACTCCATACAAAATGAGTGTGCCTAAATTAACATAATTAAAGATGCAACTACAGGAATTGATGGATAAAGGCTACATTTGGCCAAGTGTGTCCCCATGGGGAGCACCAGTGTTGTTCGTGAAGAAGAAGGATGGCACTATGCATATGTGTATGGATTATCAACAGCTCAAAAAGCTGACCGTTAAAAACAAATACCCACTACCATGCATAGATGACCTATTCTACCAAGTCAAAGGAGCTACAATATTTTTGAATATTGACTAATTCAAAGGAGCTACAATATTTTCCAAGATTGACTTAAGGCTAGGTTACCACCAAATCCATATCAAGGACGACGATATAAGCAAGACAACCTTTCACACCAGGTATGGGAATTATGAGTTTGTGGTATTACCATTTGGGTTAACCAATGCACCAGCAACTTTTATGAGCTTAATGCATGGAATTTTTCACCCATACTTGGATAAATTCATTTTAATTTTCATTGACGATATATTAATTTACTCCAAGAATATCGAAGAGCACAAGGAACATCTGTGCATTGTATAGAGAATGCTAAGAGAGCATCATCTCTATGCTAAGTTTAGTAAGTGTGAATTCTTCAAGGAACAGATCCAATATTTGGGGCATGTGATTTCTACTGAAGGGATTTTTGTGGACCCATAAAAGATAAAGAAAATTATGGAATGAAGGGTCCCAAAGAATGTAGCTAACATACACTCGTTTATGTGTTTGGCTGGTTACTACCGACGATTCATCAATGGATTATCCAAAATAGACTTTCCTATTACCTCCCTATAGAGGAAAGGAAAAGTATTTAAATGGAATCAAGAATGTCAGAATAGTTTTGAGTTATTAAAGGAGATGTTAACTACTGCCCCTGTTACAGTTTTAAATTACATAAATGAATGCTAGTTTAACATTTGCATTTAAAGTACAAAAATGAATGCTATTTTAACATTTTCATTTAAAGTACCGAAAAGAAATGCAAGGTTAACATGCATTAAATTACAAAAAATAATGCTATATTTACACTGCCATTACATTCTAGAATAGAAAGCTGTAAATAACAATGATGCATTGTATGCTAAGACGAAAAAGCTACAGTTAAGAATATTGAATAAAATAAAATTAGACTTTATTCTCTATCATGAATATTTAATGTAATGCCATTGTAAATAGCTATAGCATAACTACAAGGTAAACATAGAAAGTCAGGACAAGCTAGTAGTTACAATTTATGATGAAATAAAATTCCATTTCTCAACCATATTTAGCATATCTCACGGTACAGAAAGAAACCTGAATTTAATGAGCAGAAAACTTAAGATCAATGGGTATTTATTCCGACAAAAGTACATGGGTATAGGCCATGGGTTTAGAACCAGGTCCCATGAGTAGGGTCGAGGTTCCAGTCCCATTCTGCCAGTTGCTAGAGTACAAGTGAATGCATAGTAGGAAAGGCATATAAACATGTAAGTTCAACTAAGAAAATTAGACTATCACGTAGACTATGTAAAAAATAATCTGTTTAGAGAAGTGCCACAGAACTTGCCCTTTCTCTAGAAAGCAAATACTAATACTGCATGGAAATTAAACTAGCATAAATTATCCAAAGAATGAACTGGGAAAACCCTCATGAAATCCATCTTGAAAAACTAGAATAAAAACTACTGCATGTATTAGGGGCGGAATGATGGAATTGATTCACTGAAAAGCTGACTAAAGATCAACAAATGGGAGAAGTATAGAGTCAAGAAGCACTAGTCATTTAAAATAAATAGAAAACGAAGTTCTGGCATACATAAATTTAATAGTCTAGAGTTCTATAACAACCCTCAGTAATTACAAATCTAGAAAAGAGGGCAAAACCTAAATAGAAAATTTTAACTAAGTACTCCAGAACAGAACAACTAGGCTACGACTGGGCCCGAAACATCCATGAAAACAAAACCCCTGCCTTGCAAGAGACAAAGGGGGGTAATAGAGGTTACTGTTATGAGAATACCATGGTCGGTTTGGTTAGGGTTTTCCGAGGAAGAACAGAGATCAAAACATACCGGTGACTAAGGGAAAGGAAATGTCGAATGAGTCCTGAAGTTCCATGCGCCTCCGGATTCCTCCAGCCTGTGTCAACATTTAAACCATGGAGTTACAATCCGGAAGAGATAGACCTTCAAAACCATAGAGAAAGGAAATGAACATAAAATTATAAACATAAACGCGAAAAAAAAAACGATAGCTCCAATTACTCGCAGAGCCGAGGAGGTCGAGGGTTGTGCTGGAGCTAACATGGAAGCCTTCTTGTGTATTAGAGCCCAACCTGGAGAAGTCAACAAGATCTGAGAAGGAGGGTAGAGAGATATGCATACGCTTGCATCGATGACCTGTGCAACAAATTAACACAGAGAAATTAAACCATACACCCAAGCACCAAGATTCAAAGGAAAAAATAACAAGAGGAATTACAATCCAAAGGTATCACTGAACCTTACCTCCATTATAGTTGAGAATGAATAGAAACTATTCCGTCGACGACACCTTAACTATGGAAGAGCACCATAAGGGTTAAGCCTATGAACTATCAACTTGCAGAGCTAAGTTCCGGACCACGGCGGTGGGAGAAATGACTCTCTGGCGGGAGGTTGGGGGTGGGTAGTTACCCTAACCCTCCTCCTCCACCGAATCCACTATCGATTTCACATGGAAGAGATCGGGCGATCCAAAATTCGCCAAAGGACAGAGCTTGGACAGGTGGAGATCATCGCATCTACCAAGAGATGTGGTAATAAATTTCAATGTAAAGATCCTTTATTGCGTTAAGTCACAGTACAATAATTTTCAATCAAATTGATAAAGACTAGTACGAGGGAGATCTAATAGTTAACATTAACCGAGGCTTCGTAATAACCAAACAATTCTTGAAAAGACAGTTGGTAAAGGTTCCAGAACAGATTTAACGTGAGATTAATCCAAAGTTTCCACATTTTCAAACAACATCGGTCGTTATAACATGTTATATATATTTATTTTGTAAATGTGGTAATGGAATAATTATAGAGTTTATTATAAGTGGGATTTAATAATGTTGCCTATACGAGAGTATTCACATAGTGATTTTCTTTATTTCTTTAACTTATGTGTAAATGTATGTAAATAGTGTTATATTTGTTACATTAAATTTATATGGGGGATCTAGTTCTTTCTCTCTCTCTCTACACACACACAAACCCACCAAGATTACACTAGATACAACTATTTTATAAATGTCACAAGGGTTACCAATTACAACATGTCTTTGAAGACTTGGACCCATGTACATGAGGAAATAAATTGTTCACCAAACCACTCGAATTATGATTATATATATTCGATATTTATTTAGATATCTATCTTCCACATCCATCACATAAATCATTTAAATTTCCAATGCATTTCAAACTAACTAATGTTGTTCATCCTTAGGATGATTAGATGAAGAGAATCTGATCCAATAAGAGGAATAAAAATTAACATAATTCCTTTTAATTCCCCCTATTGGATCACATTATCTTCATCTAATCGTCTTGAGGATGAACCGCATTAGCCGGTTCAAAACACATTAGCAATTTAAATGATTTTTGTGACAAATTCAAAAAAAATATCTTTGAATAGCTCTACTCACAAAATCCTCTATTCAAATATTTATTTTTTCTATATGGTTCACGGACCTCGGAGATTGGCAACAACTACATCAACATACTATTTGTACTAGACATATACACCCAAAGGGATTACCTCTTGCTAGCTCAATCACAAAGCTTGACCCCTAGAGCGTAAAGAGAATTGAACCCATGACCTCTCAATAGAAAATATGCTTTAATAATGATGACTTAACTAATTGAACTAACCATCAAAGCTATATACACAATGCTTAATTTTTTTTTTTAATAATACGTTAAAATAATTTTATAAAAAAATATTTTTTTGTTTACAAATAAGAAAAAAAAAAATTATATAAAACAATAACAAAATAAATTTATATAAAAAAACATCAATTAAATTATCAAAAAACATCTCAAATCACACAGGAAAGAAGAGCAAATCTAAAGAAACATTTAAGAGCGGTTTCTAATTAAAATGGTTATCTCCATCCTTTCATCATAATTATTATTGCTCTCATTATTATTTGAGTTATTTAAGAGATTTTTAAATCTAATTAAAATTGTTATTTCCATTATTTCATCATAATTATTATTGCTTTCATTATTATTGGAATTATTTAGGAAATTTAGTCTATGTTACTTGTTATTCCCAAGTTATTTAGAAAGTTGAGAAAAATATAATGATTTTTTAATATATATATATATATATATATATATATATAATTTTTTTTTGAAATTTAATATTTCAAAGATTGTATTGTATTGAAATAATTTTAAATGGACTGAAATTATATGAAAGTATTTGAACGCAAAGTTATGAACATATGAATAATGTTGTCAAACTAACAAAACAAAGTCATATTACTAAGTCATGAATATATCAATGGTATTGTCAAAATTTTTTAACAATGAAACAAAGTCATTTCACTAAGTGATGATCATGTGGTGTTGTCAAATTTATGAGGAAATGAAACTAAGCCTTTTTACTAAATCATGATCATATCAATTGAGTTACTAGGCAAAAATAGAACAAAGTCATTTGTTAAAGCAACAAAGTTGACATTAGATAAGGCCATAGTAAGCTCCACATGGTTGACATTAGGTAAATGCTTCGTAAGCTCCACATGATGGTGAGTTGATTCCAAATATTTTCGCCAAAAAGTCATTTGTTAAAGCAACAAAGTTGACAATAGATAAAGCCATCGTAAACTCCACATGGTTGACATTAGCTAAATGCTTCGTAAGCTCCACATGATGGTGAGTTGATTCCAAATATTTTCGCCAAAAAGTAATTTGTTAAAGCAACAAAGTTGACATTAGCAAAAGGCTTCGTAAGCTTTCGAAATATTTTAGTCAAAAAGTCATTTGTTAAAGCAACAGAGTTGACATTAGCTAAAGGCTTCGTAAGCTCCACATGATGATGTGTTGATTCCAAATATTTTGGCCGAAAAGGATTTTGATTTTGCTTTTTAAAATTTATGAAAGCCTGGTTTGTGGTTATGAAGTTGCCAAATGTTCATAATCAAAATAAAGGCTACGAAAAAATAATGCTTTTAATATTTTCATAAACAAATTTGTGTAACATCATCATCCCTACTTTATAAAACAATGTCTGAGAAGACCTTTTATTAAGTCAAAGAAGATCAAAAGGTTGTTGCTTTCATCATGACTAGTTATAGTAATAAGTAATTTGCAAAGCTCAATAAATTAAATTCTTAGTTATATGGTCGTAAAATTTATATAAGAAATATTAAATTGGTTATATATTGTAAGATTTAAATAAAAGATCTTAGCTCAAGTTTAAGTTTAACATGTAAACAATTAGATGCATAAATTCCCCGGTCTGATCCTGTGATCGAAATACTGCAATGTAGTTGAAGACGCTGGGACGTTGAGAGCAAGCGAGCGAGGGTTCCAATTTTGTGTGGACTGATCCCATTGCCGTTACCAAAAAACGCCAGCAAATTTCTTTGACAAAGTGACACACAATCATAATGGTATTAATCTCTTCTTCTTCTTTTTTTTGGTAAATTAGGTTTAGTTATATTAGATCAAAAGAAAAATTTATATAGGTATTGGGCTGGGTGCTTAACCAATCTTAGCTTTAGAAGCTTTCAAAATAGCGCAGGTTTGGGGCTGCCTTTAAAGAGGAAACCAACACCTTAATAGCATCAAACAATCATAATTTACAAAGTGTTCCGTGACACATACAAAAACAAAAGATCTGTAGTATGTGCTGAAATAACAAAAAACAGAAAAGAACCGAACAACTGTGCAGTCATGGTGTTCCTTCATCATCCTCTATAGCAGGGTCCTCCTTGTCGACGCGGCATCCATATTCCTGCACAACGGCCTCCTCCTCATCAGAAGGCACACGCGAGAGCTTAGGAGTGGTTGCGCAGATGATAGGAGCGACTGGGCACTCAACATCTAGAACTCTTGTCCAAACTTCGTCTGAATCCATGATCCACACATCTGTATCCTCCTCCGTGGGCTCTTGAACGGGGAAAGGCTCAGTTTTTCGAGGAGTGGGCGGCTCAGAATGCGCAATGGTGGATTTCCCGGGGCCTCTTATGCCCTTCTGATTCTTCGGAACTAAGGCTATCTCATCCTTGGTGCACTTAGACCGTTGAGGTGCTTCCTTGTCATGGCTGCCAAAAGAGGAGCCCTCAATGGATTCCAAATGGTGGTCATGACCGCAATGATAGCAACTCGAGAACACTCCTCTTTGGCTACCCCTGATAGTATTTTGATGTTGTCACGGAGCCATGGGTGGGCTAACAAGCAGAGGGGGGGAGACCGGGCTTAAAGCAGTGAAGTGTGCAATAAGAGTACGTGCAACAAAGAAGCACAGCGGGGGGATGCACAACAAGGGGTTATGCAGCAGAGGGGCGCATAGAAGGGGAGCGCGCAACAAGGGTGTCTGCCTTAGAAAGCGCACAACAGGATGGAGGAAAAAAAGAGGGGAATTCCAGAGGGAGGCGCGTAGCAGGGGGGGCGCCAAGGGGGGCGTGCAACCAAGTGGGAATCAACGGGAGAAGCACACTGCAAGCTAGCACCAGTAAGGGGACGCACGTCAGGGAGAGTGCGCAACAGGTGGAACACGCAGGGAACTGAAGTAGCAACGGGATGGAAAGGGAAGAAGCGGAGAAGGCTCTGGAGGTCGACTGGAGCAGTGAAGGGATGACAGAATGAGGAGTAACAACGCCTTTTGATACCCTGTGGCACGAGCGTAGATGTTGTGCCGTTTTGTGGCACACTCGCATATGCGAGTTGGGACAGTTCAACTGATATTGCATGTGATTCAGTGTATGGCAGAATATCAGGTGCATGAGAGTTCGAGTGTGAATGATTGCTGAGATGAGGTTCCGCATCAAGTTAAAGTTGATTGTGCAGGGCATTGTCAGCCTGAGCATGGGAAGAACTAGCTTCGCACGGTCGAGACATGTCACCCGCATCCAGAGAATATCCATCTTATTTTGATGATGTTATCTGGAGAAGAATTATATATAAAAATAATCTAATTGATAAACGAAATGATATTTTTCAAGATACATTTTTTTCGAAATGCTGAATTTATTTATGTATTAAAAAATACATTTTACATAACCAAAAATCATATTCTTTTTAAATTGTTTTACTTGTGAAAAATCTATATACAAGTGCAACCTCATTCTTTCAAAATGCTATATTATATTTAAAGAAAATTAAATTAATAATAATTTTGGATAGATATACATACAAAGATGCAATATATCCATAGTGCATTGCATTTTTGTCCTATACTTTTTTGGGAATATCAAATTAGGTTTACATTCAATGTAATGAACTTGCCACTCATTCCATTTTATTTTATTTTTAAGAAGTATATCGAATTGATATTATATTAAATATAATAATTAATTATTAATATATTAGTTAAAATAGGATTAATTCAATATCATCTGGTTTTCTCAGGAGGAACAATGGCTTCTGCTAGGGTTTACGGCCTGGCCGCCGCCGTCAAAGATTTCTCCCTTGCTACTGACCTGTTTGGCTCGGCCACTGCAGTCGACTTCACAGTGTGCTCTGCTCTTCCCCCTGCCGCTGCTCCATGCGTTCTTCATTACCCGAGCTGCAAACTTTCAAGGCGCCCATGCAAAAATCGCGCAGTTGCTGCTTCACCAGCATGCTCTGCGCGCTTCACTGTGGGTGCATCGGATGGTTTTCTTTGCCCTAGCCGCAGATCTCTTTGGAAAGCTCTTGCAGGTCATGCTGGCCATTTCTGCAAGCGATTTCCAGTCCCTGTTGCCTCCTTTCACCGAGATTCAGATAGACAAGGGGACGACAACGATGGACAAAATACAGTTGCAGGCTTCAACAATCTGGCCGCCGCAACCAAAGAAGAGCCCTTGCAATGGCTCAGTCTTCGCCTCTCGAAGAAGCAGGGAAATCCGGATAGGAGGTTGCACCAGGAGGGTTTCGATATTCAGTCGGATGCTCTCATAGCCAAAAGCCCTCCAAATCTGGGATCACAATACCAGAACCAGATCTCTCTTCCTTTTGGTGGAACGAAGTTGTTATGGGTGCATGCCATGGATCTAGTGCAGGACCTTATGCGAGAACTTGACTTCAGATTGGGGATCCCCTCAAGACTTCTAAGACTGCTTTACGAAGGTAAACAACTTGAAGACCATTTGCCCCTGTTTCACTACAATATTGAGAAAGATGCTTTAGTTGTGCTTTCCTTACGCTTGAGAGGTGGAGCATCTGGGCAAACCTCCTCGGCCCTTGCCTTCTCCTATAAGGATGCAGTTCACGCACAAACAACCAAGAAAGCAACTCAACCACCTGAGGCTCCCAAGCCTTTTCTGGTGGACAAAATGGAGGAAATACCTTCCATCGAAATCTCCCATCCATCGCTGGATGACCAATCCCAGGCATTCGCAAAAGCAACCCTCATCTGCAGGTTTAATGGCCTATGGCCTCGAACAGCGGATCTATACCAGTGGATCCATTCCAATTGGACTAACAACTGCAAAGTCTTCTTCTGCTCAAAAGGTTTTTTCATTGTGGCATTTGCATTCAACAAAGACTATCAGAAAGCCTTACAGGAAGGACCCTGGTTTTGGGGATCGGCGGGGCTTTTTCTTACGCCGTGGTTTCCAGACTTCGATCCCTCTACGGCTGTCATTACCAAGCTGCCCATTTGGGTCAGACTTCCAAACCTCCCGGCACATCTCTGGCACTTTTCAGTTTTCCAAGGGATTGGGGATACCTTAGGTAGTTTTCTGGCAACAGATACCTCTCGGGGGGAGAAAGGATTATACACCTTTGGCAGAATATGCGCGGAAATAGACATCAGCAAAGGGCTACCTGATCAGATAAATCTCAAAGTTGGGGACTTCCACTGGACCCAACCCCTGGACTATGAAAATACTGCTTTCCGATGTCGCCACTGCCATCAGACGGGGCATCCCCAGAACTCATGTGCTACGTTCCTTGGAAAAAAGAAAAACAACAAAGGTAAATCCAAATCGAAGAGCTGGAAGCCTTGTGATCGTCCCCCCATGGATGATCCTGACTCCTCCAGCTCGGATTGGGAGGAAATAGACGCAGAAGAAGCAAACACAGAGAACACGAAGGACCCCCCCATGGCCAGCCCTGAGGATCCATCCGCTCCTCCGATCCCGCAGAAATGCTCGCACGAGACCTCTTCCTCGGATTCAGATAAGGAGTCGCCTCCTTCAGCACAAAACATTCTGCAACTGGTACTTGTTCTTCCCAGTCATAATGACTGGATCAAAGTCAGTAAGAAGAAAGTGAAAAAATGTCGTTTGGAAGTTTCTACCCACTCTGGGTAGATCTCCTTGTCTCATTCTCTCTTTTATTTTCCTTGCTATCCTCTGCTTTGTCCTAGCTTGCTTTTTGGGACCGAGGTTGATACTTCATCATTTCCGACCCCTTGCTTCCGTGCTTTGCTTTTGCAAAGCTTTGATTGTACCATATGTTTTTTACTTAATAGAATAGTCTCACTTAGAAAATATATATATATATATATATATATATTAGTTAAAATAATATTTAATTTGATTTATTTATAAAATATTAAATTCTTTTCCAAAATTATTGATAAGTTTATTTTAAAAATCATAGCTAAATGTGATTTTTCAATAAACTAGTGTTCAGAAAAAAAATATCTAAATAATTAAATTATTAATTTATTTGTAAAAATTGTATGTTATTATATGATTGATTTATAAAGTATAATTAAAATGTTTATATTTCTACGGGAAAATGGCACTTTTCTCATTTCTATTGTTATTTTTTTTATTTCATCTTTTAAACTCACAATAGTGGGATTTTTTTTTTTATCCACAAAGCCTATATTATGTTTTATAATTCCTCTTCTTCGTATAAAACTTTTTAAGGGGGGATTTGTTGCTCAAGTCATGATCATATTAATGGTGTCATTGCAGTTCTCTATCAATGGAACATGATCATGGGTTGATTTTTGTGCAGGTTTAATGATGTCCTACGTTTTGAGTGGACTCCTTAAAGATGGGTGGTGAGACCACTCGAAAGGTAGGATATCATTAGATCTGCACACAACATATATCCAAAAACTTATCAACATGATTAAGGGTTGTGGAAATATACATGCACAAATTATTAGTGTTGTCACGAAGATTGATTGGCTCCACGCAATGGTGGGCCAACTTCGTACCTTTCCACCAAAATGGTTTTCAACTCTTCCTTTTAAAACCCTGTGAAAGTTTTTCCTATGAACATGACATAGACACCTTGATGAATTCAAAGTTTACATCAAAAAGCATTGTTTTCATGATCTAAAAATTGTGTCCAATTATGATCCCCACCA
Source organism: Pinus albicaulis (assembly GCA_034641835.2). Lineage (NCBI taxonomy): Eukaryota > Viridiplantae > Streptophyta > Pinopsida > Pinales > Pinaceae > Pinus > Pinus albicaulis. The sequence goes on from CM076572.1 coordinate 562,987,581, forward strand.
TTCAACATGATTTGAGTCGTACGGTCCTTACTTCAATAGAGAAAAAAGATAATCCTTTTCTTTTCTCCTAAAATTAATCACTCATATTATGGTAATAAGAATTAAAAACATCAAAAATATTAATCTAATTCAAAGGTACCATATTGTCCAAAATATAAAAAACATATAATTTTATTTTTTTTCCTGAAAACCTTGGTCTCTATCATTAACTTTCTACTGACCGTAATTATAACAAAGTTCAAAGTATTGTTGTAAACTACTAAATTGTTTAAATTACGCTTTCCAATAGATTGTTATATAATTTGTATGATATGAAATAGGTCACTATAAATTTGTTAATTATTTGGCATTTTTTGAGAGGAAAAACTAGGGCTATTGTCATGTAAGGTCCAATTCAAGGGCAAGTTATTTTTTGGTGACTTGGGGTCCAATAACTTCCTAAACCTATTTTGGGCAGTGGATACTTGTTTTGGGGGTAAAAACATTTTTGAGGTAGCTTACGACCTCTCAAAACTATTTGACACATTAAGAGCTTTCAAATGATGTAAATAGTACATTAATTGAAATTTGTGTGACGAAGGTATGCCTCCCGTAGGTTAACTTATGTTTTGACCACCGTGATACTCAATGATGTGTGGATTTTCAAGAAGATTCTAGACGATCCAAATCCTAACTTTAGACAACTAATAAGGGATGTTAAACACTAATAAAGAAAGGGTTTCTCTTCTTGTTGTATTGATTTACTATTGTAACAACCCTGGTTAAAAATTCATGTAAAAAAATATAAGACCAAGGTCATGGGACACGTATTCCAAGCTGAATGGTTGAAATGATCTAGGTGGATATTAGTGGCCACCCACCTATTCCACTTGGACCCCCACCATTTTTTCTTTCATTTTTTTAGTTTCCTTAACTATTGCACAGTTCACTATTTTTGGCAGTTTTTCTGGTCCTAAACTTTTGGAGCCATTTTGAGGCCCTAAACGACGTTTTTTTTGGGAAACAAGAAAATATAAATCTTTAATCAATGTTTTTAGTCGAAAGTTGTATTCCTCAGATAGATATTTCTAACGAGGTATTGTGCATGTCAAACGAAGATCACATGCCAAAGTTACAACCCCAGGAAGTTGATGTACCAATTTACCCCAACGAGGCGCACAGATTTAGAGATTCATCTCCTAGGGTTAGGTTTTTGGATGTTTAGGGTTTTCCATTATTTCTCAATAATAAATAGGCCTTTGAGATTCATTGTAACATAGTTCAGAGGCATGTAGCCACCACATCTCTTTTAAGAGATAAGCTACCATCTCCCAAGCTAGTTTATTTCCATTATGTCTGTAAGCATATTTCAGCTCTTTTATATTAATGAAATGAAGTGTTATTGCTGCTGCATCTCTGTATTTATTGTTATATTTTTATTTTGTTGCGTTCCTATCTAATTTCGGATTAGTGGTATCATAGCGGTCTTCTCTTTCTCTGTTTTTATTTGCATGTCCCCAACGAGGTTAGGGTATAAGGATTTAGGGATCGAACTGGTCGAACCTTTGCAAGACCAGCCTCACAAACCCTAAAGACCTCCTATGTCGGAAGAAAAGAAAGACGAGGGAGCAAGAGATCCTTTCAAAATATTTCTCGAAGAATCCCTCGTGTGATAGAGGAACACGATGATGTAAAAATGTTCCCAGATCCTTCGTCGGATGCCCACAGGCAACACATCTTCGTCTGACAGTCACTCTGGAGGTGCCACTCCCTTCAAGGTAAAATATAATTTTCACATTCCCATATTTTAAGGACAGATAGATGTAGACGCCATAGATATATGGTTAAAACTGTTGGAAGGATATTTTTCATTTCATGATTTTTCCAATAGGGAAAAGATTACTTTTGCACTCCTGAAAGCTGCCCCCCATGTCAAAGATTGGTGGGAAACCTACTGTGAAAAGAGCGACGAGAGATAACCCTCACTGTTTTTAGCCGAACCCACTTGGAATTATTTCCGAGATGCTATCAAGGAACAATATTACCTCGTGGGAAGATATGAGGACAAGTACATACAATGGAATATGCTGCGACAATAAAGGGATCACGATGTGCATGGGCTGTCGAATCTGTTCAATACCCTACACACAAAGTTGGGTATCAAAGATTCAAACAAACACTTGGTGATTAAGTAACACAGTTGTTTGCACAGATACATTTAGGTGGAAATGGAGTTCCTTGACATATACTCACTTGGTGCAGCATACCAATATGACTTCAAGATCAAGCATAAATTGAAATAGAAGAAGTGAGACTTTGGATATGCAAACCAAAATCAGAGCAAAGGAGAAAGCCTGGTTGGGACTCCCCACGGAAACTCCTCAAAGCTGCAATACAAGGGTGAAGTGAAGGAAAATAATGACTCTGGCAAGTGGTGTGAGTTCCCTAAAAATCCCATTCATAACACGAGTGAATGTCGTGCAAAGCAGGCCCTAGTGGCCGAGTTGAAATACTCAGATATGGATGCATGCTCTGATTTTGAGTCAGAACCCAACAAGGGAACTGACAAGGGTAAGCAGGTCATTTATGTAGAACCGTCTACAATGGTAGCCACCATGAAGCTCCAAAAGGCAGAACCCGAAGTTCCAGAGGTGTGGGAGCGTCTCTTCCACTCACAAATGTGGGTGAAGGCTTCCCCACTAGAGTTAATTGTCGACAGCGGGAGACAAAAGAACCTCGTTTTAGTAGAGGTTGCGAAGCGGTTGGGCCTACTGATCACAACAAACCCGCAACCCTACACCATCGGGAGGCTTCACCAAGGACAAGATCTTCGCATCAGCCTACAGTGTCGCCTCCCCTACAACATCAATCCCTTCATAAATGAGGCACTGTGTGATGTTGCTCCTTTTGAAGTTTGTGATGTATTATTAGGCCATCCATATTTGTGAAAGTGACATGTTATGTATGAATATATGCCTCTCACTAATATTATTTCTTTGGGAACTAAGTTATACAAGATATCAGAGGTAGCCCCGTCTACTGCCATCTCTTTGATCTCTGCTAAGAAATGCAGTAAAATCATCTCCCACACCGGGAAATTTATTTTCTTTCTGATTCACTCTCAAATTAAGGGGAAGATTGTGGCCACATCCATGGCCCCCTGGAAGGGTTCCTCCACAAAACATAAGCAGGTGTATGAGGTTTTGGAAGAATACAAGGACATTTTCTCCTCACCCATAGGGATACCCTTGCATTGTCAGGTTAAGAATCCGATTGATCTGACTCCCAGAGCACCTCTACCCAATATATTTTTCCATTGCTCGACTGGTCGAAGTCCCTTTCAAGTGGGTCTAGGATTTCAACCATTGTGTCTGATTGATGTTGCCATAACTCATGTGACTACACATACATAATCCACATATGTAGTATCTCAGGTTGATAAAGCAACCAGATTTATTGAACACATCCAACATGTCCGCCAACAAGTTCATGACATCTTTAAGAAGTCCAATTCCAAGTACAAGCAGCAGCATGACCAACAATGGGTGCCACGCAAGTTTCAGGTGGGGGACAAAGTTTGGTTGAATTTGCAGAAATAACGCCTTACCAGAGCCCATTATAAGCTCATTCCACTTCAATATGGGCCTTACAAAATAACCAAGGATGTGGCAGACAATTCTTTTGAGCTCAAAATTCTACCATTCCTTGGCATGCACCCAGTGTTCAAAGTGTACCGCCTTAGGCCATACTTTCCACCATTACTAGACACATCAGACATTGCAGAACAACTCACACCAAAAGAGTTAAACCCTGACTGAATGGAAAATTCCACAACTAATTAGATCATGGACATGTATATAAAGAACACTCGACAACAGAATATATAATTGTATTGGGTTTTCAAAGCTGGCCAACTCTCGCACTAAGGCAAGTGGCTCACCAGGGACCAAGTTCAACAGAAGTTTCCCCATCTCATGGAGGCACTCAACACAATGGGGATCATTGATTCCTAAGGGGGGAGGACTGATCCAAGTGGATATTGGTGGCCACCCTCCTATTCCACTTGGACCCCCACCATTGTTTCTTTCAGTTTTTTAGTTTCCTTAATTGTAGCACAATTTACTATTTTTGGTAGTCTTTTGGGTATTGAACTTCTGGAGCTGTTTTGAGGCCCTAAACAACTTTTTTTTTGGAAAACAAAAAAAAGGTATTTAACCAATGTTTGCAGCCGAAATTTTTAGTCCTCAGATAGATATTTCTAATGAGGTATTGTGCACATCAAACAAAGATCATATGCCAAAGTTACGACCCCGAGAAGTTGATGTACCAATTTACACCAATGGGGCCCACAGATTTGGAGATTCATCTCCTAGGGTTAGGTTTTTGGATGTTTAGGGTTTTCCATTGTTTCTAAATAATAAATAGGCTTTTGAGATTCATTATAACACAATTCAAAGTCATGTATCCACCACATCTCTTCTAAGAGATAAGCGACCATCGCTTGACCTAATTTATTTCCATTTTGTCTGTAAGAATATTTCAATTCTTTTATATTAACGAAATGAAGTGTTATTGCTGTTGCATATCTGTATTTATGGTTATATTTGTATTCTATTGTGTTCCTGTCTAAGTTCAGATCATGGGAAAAAAAATCCTAGTGGGCGTTCATTTCGATTATTATGGCTATGGAAAGTGGAAAAGGAAATGACTAAGGCTTTGGAAAGGCATGAGGCATTTATTGGAATTTTATTTATGGAAATAATGGAATAAGGAGAAAAGGAAGGTTAAAGGTCACATGTCGCATGTGAGGAGGAAAATGAAGAAAACTAATGGAAAATGAATAAATTAAAGGCCTCATTGATAAAAAGGTTTATGAGGATCAGTTCATAGACCTTTTATCAGTTCAGTTTTGGAGCTCTCTCTCTATTCTGTCTCTCTCACTCTTGGACACTTAGATTTTTCTTGGAGAACTTCGGTGTTGGATCAAGAAAGCAAAGAAGGCAAAGGAAAGCAAGAATCAAGAAAGGAAGAGCAAGATCAAGCATGTTCATCAAGATTCTTTGCAAGTATTGATTTGTATGTATGATTTCGTTTCTAGTTTTGGTATGTGTGGTTATGCATGTGTGTCCTTGGTTCTCTTGTTGTCATTGGCATGGGTTTTTCTAGGTGAGACAATGTTTTTCAGCCTAGCCTTTCCATTTCTGGATAACCATGGTGTGATGGGTTCTCATGATTTTGGTTGAGCTAGATTACTAGATGGATTCAAAACTAAGTGAGGTGGTCTCTAGAAGAAATAACACATGTCCTAGTAAACCCTGAACCATATTGTGGGTTGTGGTGAATCTAGATTTTGTGTTTCCTCAGTGGGCCTAGGAATCCTTGATTGGTGAATGGCGGGATATACAACAAATCCTAGAGGTGGGTGCTTTCCATTACGCCTAGGAATCCTGGGATGGGATATATGGTAAAGCCTAGAGGGTGGAGTCTTGGTTAGGGCCTAGTGATCCGATGTGGATTGCGGTAAATCCGAGATACTGGAATCTCGGTTAGGGCCTAATGATCCAATGTAGATTTCGGTAAAGCTTAGAGACTAGGAGACATGCAAATTCCTCATGATGTAGGTGGAGAAATCGAATGGCCTCCATGATTGTTTATGGCCTAGTGATGTAATGGGGATTACGGTAAAGCTTGGTTCTATTGATGAGGGTGTGGTGGTTTAGCCGTGGGAATCTCTCGTTGATTTTTTTTGGTTTTGAGTCCAACATTAATGATTTTAATATGGAACGAGGGTGATTGGCTAAAAGAAATATATATTTAATCCAATCTACAGTCGGGTGGTTCGTGGAAGTCCCAAACCTGGTTGGCTTTTGCATTCATTTATAAGAGTTTCTTCTTCTTGGTATTTCATGAGTAAATGTATTAATTTATATGTGGATTCTATTTTTTTTGTATCTTTATTATTTCTGTTGGTTATATGCAGGTTATGAGCATGCTTTATGACAATGATTATGTATGGATCTCATCATGTTTTGAATTGTAAATGAATGAACAACGAATATATGACCTAATAGATGATAATGAAACTAATGTGATGAGGAATTAATGCTTCTTAGCTGTGATTCTCAGATAAGTATGAGATCTCTATGCTTAGATATGTTGTTATAACATGTAGAATGCATATTTGTGACATGTTCTGAAAAATGTATGTCATGAATAGTAGGTGTCCAGTCAAGTATTTGATCAATTTTGTTATAAAAATAATTTCCTTCGTGTATTTTATGAGTTCTGGAAGTTTCATGAGTTTTTGGGCAGTGACTATGTCCTAGCCCTAGAAAATAACCTTCAATCTCGCAGTCACTGGCATAACACTGATAGAAAAATGCTACAATTGCACTTAGGCAGGTTCATGGGAGCGACTGGGGATCTCATTCAATTGGAGGGATTGGAAGGGGAGCGACTGGGGCTCTAGTTCAGTGAAATGTTGAGTTTCCTTAGGGGCTCTAGGTTAGTGAACTGTTGAGTTTCCTGAGGGGCTCTAGGTTAGTGAAATGTTGAGTTTCTTCAGGGGTTGGTCACCTGGAAGGGTGGGTTGCTTCTTGAAGGTTCTCCAACGTGTGTGTAAGGTCATATTGATTGTGTCGTGTCATTTCCACTTCCTTAAATATAGTTGGGGAGTTGAATCATATCATAGTAGCCTCTCATCACATGTTTACCCTAGCAGACTAGTTAACTTGGGTAAATATGGGAGGAGGGTGCTACAAAGTGGTATCAAAGCGAGTTTTGTTCTCTTTGGGTGGTGTTTGGTTTCCGTTCTCCTTGTGTGATATCTAATACCACATAGTGGTATCAGAGCATGGTTCAACCCTTGGAATGTATGGGTGGAATGTGTTTGTCATGCATACATGTCAGTTGCACATGTGCTATTTATTATAGTTTTAAGGTTTCTGTGGTGTGAGTTTTGAGCTGTTGAATTCAGAATCTCCACAGTATGCATTTTGCGTCTACGTTTCGGGTCTAGATCAAGACCCATGTGTTATTTATGTTTGTGTTCTATGTGCTTGTTGTGTATGCATGGTGAGGATCATTGTTGTTGTTGTGTCACCATGTAGAAGTTGGTTATGTTGTTGTTGGTATGTGTTTGTCATGAATGCATGCCGGATGTATATGCATTTTTTATGCATGTCAATGTATGTATGTTGTTATGCATGTATAGTAGATCAATCATGCATTGTGAGGTCATTGTATGTGGTTTGTGTCATCATGATATTGTTGGTTGTTATGATGTTGATGTGTTGGTTGAGATAGAGCAAGAGATGTAGATCACCAAAGCGAGATTGTAGCACTAGACTTAGGGGTAAGGGCAGATCGTCATATATATTTGTATGTTGGGCGTGCATGTATGTGGTTAATGGTTGTTATAAGAATCAGGGTTACTTATATACCTGTAATTTTATTATTTTTATGGTTATATGTACGATAAATGCTAGTTGATTAGTGTAGTCATATGCACATTTGTCAGATAGTCATGAATGATATTAACTTGTTCTTGTATGCATTGTGGTCATATGCCTGATGATTGTGATCATTTCCTTTAAGTTGTTGATGTTATATGTATCGTACTAACCTAGATGGGTCTATGCGGATGGTTATAGTAATGATATTCAAGGATGAGATGAAATATTTTTGATATTGTGTTGTACCACCCTAGATTGACTGCGCATATGTGATTGTTATGCATAAAAGTCAAATTTTTATGAGATTATGATGTGAACATGTTAGCTAGTTACTGTAATGGAAATCATGGCTTAATTTATGTTTTATTTTATATGTTTTGAAGTTATATCGTGCTAATCTAGATTGATTGTGCAGACAAGATAACCTCCCTTGAGATACATTGAGGAATGAGTTTGCTTATGTCGTCTATTTAGTGTCTGAATGTTTGATTATGTCATTTATTTGGTGTTTGAGTGTTTGATTATGTCATCTAGTTGATTTATCTAACATGGTATGTTTGGAAGTTGTTTGAATGTTTGATTAATTACATGATATGAGTATGTTTTTATAAGTTTTCCTAAAGGAATGATCTTGTTTCAAGATGGTTGTAATAACACATTATGTGTTGAGACAACTGATATGTACTTGAGTGTAAGTAGGTGATAGTTGTAGCATTATGTATTATGGCTGATGAATGTGAGTTGATTGTTGACTAGGACATGGTTGTTAGTCTTGGTAAAGGTTGATAGATATGATGTCTTAATATTTGGAACATGTGATTGACATGTGTGAATAATTGCGGGAAACATGCGTGGCATTAGTGTGACGAGGTAACAAATGATATGTTTATATAACTAACAGTTGGGTGCTGTGATAGTGCATATAAAGACTCAATTGTAGTAAGGTGTGTTGGGGTTCCCATGTTTTGGCCAGATTGCGCAAGACCAAAAGATGAGACAACATCAAAACCACTTTGGGATCCTAGGATCTAGCCCTCCTAGATCCGGAGAGGGATATCTCCATAAATACAAAGAATGATATATCTTTGAAAGCTCAAGATGAGGTATTAGGCTAGTTATGAAGCACAGGGTTTGTTTGTTTGATTGTTTGTTTGGTTGTTGGGAATCAGGAAAGAAGGGTTCAATATAAGACAAGGATGAGCAAAGAGGATTTTAGGCAAAGGAAGGATGATTTCAGGGAACGTTCAAGACCATTGGGCAATGGAGTTAGGAAAGGGTTTACTTGCTATTCAACATGCAGGCTTTCAGTTGGGCTAGTCATCTAAAGCATTGGATCTTAGAGATGATAGTGTTTCATGAAAGGTAGAAAGAAGGTGAAACGAAAGGGAACCTCTAAGGTGACCTTTCAGAATTGAGATCCATGGATAGGACATGCCATTGAACACCTGTGATCTAAAACCTAAAGGCTAACTCTTCAGACATGGAAACATTAAATATTTGGACACAAAGATGAAAACCTGAGATCAAAGAGAGACTTTGACCTCTTAATGCTTCGACCTCCAGCTTAAGGGATCTTAGGAAGGTTCAATTAATTAAAAAGGATCCTAGTGAGACAGAGACAGAGTTCTAAACTCCCAGTATCCCAATTCATTCAATTACAACCTGCCAAGAACATCTAAGAACAGATTCATTAATTCATACATCAGCTAACAGCATATGGAACCACTACACTGGTTAAATTAGCTTGAAATCAATCCTCAGATAACACATACAGCAGAAAACATTGAAGGCAGGGAGAGCAGAAACATAGGGTACCTAAAAAGGGTAAGTCCTATGCCAGATTTCTGATGTGTGCCAGAAGAAATGAAATGTAATGAACTAAAAGGAAAAACATAGACAAAGACAGAAAACATCACTACTGCTTTAAATCAGGATCCAAAGAAATGTGCTTGACATATTAAAGAGCAATAGCTCACTAAGTGTTAAAATTACTAATATTTATATCTGGGCCTAAAATCTTCCCCCATTGATTTTACAACTTCTTGCTAATAAGGAGAATATGTCTTAAGAGAATTACATATCTTACCCGCAGTATAGCTGCCTTTCAACAAACTATTGCAATGAGTTTTTCATGTTTCACCGGGAGACGAGTGAGGAGGTAGGTGAAAAAATAAATGTAGCATTAAAGCTCAGAAGAGGAAGAGGGCCGAGGCCCATTCTGTTTTAAATTTTGTGCATTTATCTCTGGTACTCTTTGGATGAAAGAGTGGTCTTCGTCAGACTTCCATTTACTCTAGGTATGTCTTTGATGTACTTTGGCTACAACACTCTGTAGTACTCTGGTGACTGAACAAAAAGGTAAAATAATGATGCTAGGGTCGGCCATACTGCATAAAAAATGCTTCTGATAGCTTAGGACTGTTTTCAGGGAGGAAAACTTCTCATGGGCACAATGTAGACTTGAAACAGTACGAGTACTGTGTCCTTTCTTGGGAGGAGACTTCTACTGATTTGTAACCATTGATGATATTTTTTTCTGCGCGTTAGGCCTTCTGTGTGCTTTATGAGGTCTTCAATATGGTACCTGGCCTTTAAAACCCTGAAGTAAGGCTTAATACCTTAAATACTGTGCATTATAACTCCTTAACTCTGTACTGATACTCTTTGTCGCTTCCACTGTCTTTGTCAGTGAAATCCAGGCTTTGGTGGCGCTGGAAAGGTTTTGTACAGTTAAACTCTGTACTTTTAATGAAAATCACGCTCTAGTACCCTCCCAGTCTCTTCTCTATGATATCAGGCTCTGATCCTCGTTTTCTCTGAGCTCTGTGTCACTGTAACAGTGACTGTGAACCATGGTGGCGTTCACCACCTGGACCCTGCAAAACACACAACTCTGTTATAAAATCCATGCATAGGGAAGGGTGGCTGTGGCGGAATTCCTGTGATGATGGTAGCGTAATGAGAGCGGAGGCTATGGATGCAATGGAAAGTGGTGGGAATATGCAGTGAGACGGTGGAAAAATGTATGTGGAAGTTGGGAGAAATGACAAAACTTTAATGCAAAACATTAGAGATTTGATGCTTGGTGGGATGATATGATGTTAAATATAAAACCCAAGTTTTGGGCTTTGAATGCAATACATATAAAATCCGCAGAAGTCTTATGAAATGGGTGAATATGGTGGGACCCGGTTAAGGGTGGAGGGCGATTAGTTTTGGGCCGTTAGATCTTAGGAGGGGATCAACGGCGGAGGTCGAAAGATGGAGTTAATAAAGGCTTCGACAAAGAAAAGCGGTGGAGGATGCGATGCAATATGAGCCATCGATCTTGGATCAACAGACGGTCACGATCAAATCAGAGGATCGCAATCGGGGGGAGCAGGGGTGACACATTTAAGAAGTTTCGATTGCAATTAGAGCGCCGATGCGATTGAGCGCCAGCCGTTCGATCTGGGTCCAGATTGACGGCGGGGATTGAATCAGTAGGGAGAAAGGGGAGGAGCGATGGGCGTGATGCGATTAACGCTGGGCCATCGGATCCTAACCGATCAACGGTCGAGATCGCGACGGAGGTTTATAGACCAAAACCCAATCGCATCAGAAATTTTAAGTTAACAAAGAGATGCGCACGCCCGACACCTCCGATTGCGATAAGCGCCTTGTGCTTTTGCGCCTGGTTTTGGCGCTGGGTTACGTGCGGAAGTGGTTTACGGGGTTGGGCCGAAAGGGGCTAGGCATTTATATATGAAAAGAGTGATTTTTAGCCAAAAAGGAGGGGTTTTTAAGGCTAAAAGAGGAATTCGATAGAGGTAAAAAAGAAGTTTAAACACAAATGAGGGGACCTCACTTGGTTTTAAAGGGGAAATGGGTGGTTTGGGGGATTTTGGGAGGGATTTCTGGAGTAAAAAAAGGGGACTTTGACAAAGGGGAAAAAAGGTTCAAATGGGACATTCTGTAAGGATACAAGGGGCAAATGGAGGCCTTTTGGAGCACAATTTTTTACAATCAGTGAGACTTTTTGGATGGAAACAGCAGTGAGGATCTTTAAAAAGGAAATGGACACACAGAGGCTTCAAGGATGAGATATTTTCATGGGAAATGTATCTCTTGAAGGCTCATCAAATAATTTAGCCACCTGTTTGCTTGACAAATATTTTATAGTAACAGTGGCTCCACATGGGGATGGCTTCTTCTTGAAGGAGTCAAGAATTCAGAAAATAAATCTTTGGAGTAGGCCAGATGCCTAATCCTTTAAGCCATCTTCCTTCTTTGATTTTAGCTACTACCAACATGATAAATCAACATATACATTCTCAAACCATCTACCTACCCATCCTACAATCCCAACATTTTTTCTTCAAGGCGCATTTGAATTGGCAGACCTTCCTCATCATTTTTATTGAAACAGAAAACACACTAATCTAATTCTACCCTTATCACTCCATGAGATCAGATTAAATTGTTGGCCTCACATGTTTCTTTACCTAAACTACTATCTGCTAGGATTAAACTGTCTAGCAGATTTCTTCTCTACATTCTAAGACAGAAATTGAAAAACAGTCAAGCCAGGATTAGACTGTCTGACTTGCTGTGGACCATGGCATAAAGACAAAACTTCTCGTGGACTGAAAAATTTGCAGAAATTTTAAAACTAGTAACTAAATGCTCACAGACTGAGCTTTATTGAGCTTTTCCTACCTACCCTACTCTAACTGGAATATTTACAAGTCTAGCTTACAAACATTGTCTTCCAATGCAACCAGTCCATGAAGTGATCCCATGACTGGTCTTTCTTGCTCAACTCCTTGAGCATGCTAGATAGGAAGGGCCACTCCTACTCTTTTGGTTCCACAACAGTAGCCTTTAAAAATTTCCTTTCTGTCTGCAACATGCTGCTCAAAAAGACCTTTGATCCTTCTTCAAATGTTTGCAAGAAATGTACATAAGGATCATGATATGATACCTGGTTATGAATATTTGGTAGGCAGGCTTCAACCAAGATTTCTTCTTCTGCCACTGGGTTGAGAAAAAGACTCTCTTGGGGTAGAGTGTCTCCTTCATCTTCTAAACTGGATGACTCATCGTATATTGTAGCTGAGTCCTCTTGGAGCTTTAATATATTCTGCTCTACTGGGTTGAGCTCCGTGAAAAGATTTATGTATTCTTGAGTAGGGGTGTTTTCCATTGCTTCCTCTTTTTCAAGAGAAGGCTCCTTGATTTCATCATGCTCAAGAATCTCTTATTTTCTTTCCTTCTCATCTTCTAAAAGGATAGACTGCTGATCTTCGATCTCATGACACTCATCACTGATGCTTTCATAACTATCCCCATCAATGTCATAGATAGGCTGACTGGGTTCATTGCTTCTCCGGAGTTGCTGGTCCTGACTTTCCTCCCATGAGTCTACTGATGATGGTTCTGCAAGCTCAGCTTCCCTCTGGAAACAATCATCATCAAATAGATCATAACTAGGAAAGTGATAATCATAAGCAATGTCGCCAATCAAACCTGTCGGGTTCTCAGCAGGTATTTCTTCATCCTGAATCTCAAAGGAGTCTTCTGGGTTTTCATCAGATCTGTACGAGGTTGTGGAGGTGGACTGCGTGTTTTATATTCGATCCATCTCTTCTTCTGTCAATAGAGGAATTTATTTTTTAACACAGACAGAAGAACAACAGTCCTCTGCTTCTTGTACGAACGGATCCTGAGGTTGGATATCTTCTTGAGCCTCATCTTGAATATTTTCCCGAGCAAGTGCAAACTCCAGACCAAGATCATCATACATGTCTTGCTCATCGTCTAGGTCTGGAGTTGGCCCTTGCTCTGGAAAATGCATGGGCTGTTCTAAATCATCAACATTCACATTTAGATTAGCCATATGCATTTCCAGCACTTTACCAAACATGTCTGCTATTCCATTTAATTGGTCACACAAAGCATCTAGCCTTGCATCTCTGTCCATGTCTGGATCCATGTTTCTGTAAAGATGGTCACTGCATCTTCTCGACCAGTTCAGAGTCTTCTACCAGTGGATTCATTTGATATTTTGGGAGTTATGGAGTGTGGAGTCGCCAGGCGGATGGATGTGAACGTTTGAAGCAGGCTGCTGTCCACCATCAGCATTTCATGCCAATCTAGGCAAAGTGGTCTTTACTTCCCCAGTGGAGTCACCACTATGTTGGGGTTCCCATGTTTTGGCCAGATTGGCAAGACCAAAAGATGATACAACATCAGAACCACTTTGGGATCCTAGGATCTAGCCCTCCTGGATCCGAAGAGGGATCTATCCATAAATACAAAGAATGATATATCTTTGAAAGCTCAAGATGAGGTATTAGGCTTGTTATGAAGCACAGGGTTTGTTTGTTTTATTGTTAGTTTGGTTGTTGGGAATCAGGAAAGAAGGGTTCAATATAAGACAAGGATGAGCAAAGAGGATTTTAGGCAAAGGAAGGATGATTTCAGGGAACGTTCAAGACCATTGGGCAATGGAGTCAGGAAAGGGTTTACTTGCTATTCAACATGCAGGCTTTCAGTTGGGTTAGTCATCTAAAGCATTGGATCTTAGAGATGATAGTGTGTCATGAAAGGTAGAAAGAAGGTGAAAGGCAAGGGAACCTCTAAGGTGACCTTTCAAAATTGAGATCCAGGGATAGGACATGCCATTGAACGCCTATGATCTAAAACCTAAAGGCTAACTCTTCAGACAAGGAAACATTAAAGATTTGGACACAAAGATGAAAACCTGAGATTAGAGAGAGACTTTGAACTCTCAATGCTTCAGCCTCTAGCTTAAGGGATCTTAGGAAGGTTCAATTAATTAAAAAGGATCCTAGTGAGACCGAGACAGAGTTCTAAACTCCCAGTATCCCAATTCATTCAATTACAACCTGCCAAGAACATCTAAGAATATATTCATTAATTCATACATCTGCTAGCAGCATATGGAACCACTACATTGGTTAAATTAGCTTGAAATCAATCCTCAGATAACAAAAATAGCAGAAAACATTGAAGGCAGCGAGAGCATAAACATAAGATACCTAACGAGGGTAAGTCCTATGCCAGATTTCTGATGCGTGCTAGAAGAAATGAAATGTAATGAACTAAAAGGAAAAACATAAACAAAGACAAAAAACATCACCGCTGCTTTAAATCAGGATCCAAAGAAATGTGCTTGTCATATTAAAGAGCAACACTAGTCAAGTACAACATTACCAATAGCTTGATATTCACTCTGAAAACATCTTCCTCAGCCTATCTTACAACTTTACACAGAGAACATGTCTCAAGAGAAAACAACTTGCAATTCGCAGATAGTCGATCATAACCCTTACAATGAGTTTCTTCATGAATTTTATAGCTGAAAGACGAGCAGAGGAGGTAGGTGAAAAAATAAATGTAGCATTAAAGCTCAGAAGAGGAAGAGGGCCGAGGCCCATTCTGTTTTAAATTTTGTGCATTTATCTCTGGTACTCTTTGGATGAAAGAGTGGTCTTCGTCAGACTTCCATTTACTCCAGGTATGTCTCTGATGTACTTTGGCTGCAGCACTCTGTAGTACTCTGGTGACTGAAAAAAAAGGTAAAATAATGATGCTAGGGTCGGCCATACTGCATAACAAATGCTTTTGATAGCTTAGGACTGTTGTCAGGGAGGAAAAATTCTCATGGGCACAATGTAGACTTGAAACAGTACAAGTACTGTGTCCTTTCTTGGGAGGAGACTTCTGCTGATTTGTAACCATTGATGATATTGTTTTCTACGCGCTAGGCCTTCTGTGTGCTTTATGAGGTCTTCAATATGGTACCTGGCCTTTAAAACCCTGAAGTAAGGCTTAATACCTTCAATATTATGCATTATAACTCCTTAACTCTGTACTGATACTCTTGGCCGCTTCCACTATCTTTGTCAGTGAAATCCGGGCTTTGGTGGTGCTGGAAAGGTTTTGTACAGTTAAAATCTGTACTTTTAATGATAATCATGCTCCAGTACCCTCCCAGGATCTTCTCTGTGATATCAGGCTCTGATCCTCGTTTTCTTTGAGCTCTGTGTCACTGTAACAGTGGCTGTGAACCATGGCAGCGTTCACTGCCTGCACCCTGCAAAACACGCAACTCTGTTATGAAATCCATGCATAGGGAAGGGTGGTTGTGGCAAAATTCCTATGATGATGGTAGCATAACGAGAGAAGAGGCTATGGATGCAATGGAAAGTGGTGGGAATATGCAGTGAGATGGTGGAAAAATGTATGTGGAAGTTGGGCGAAATGACAAAACTTTAATGCAAAACATTAGAGATTTGGTGCTTGGCGGGATGATATGATGTTAAATATAAAACCCGAGTTTTGGGCTTTGAATGCAATACATAGAAAATGCGCAGAAGTCGTATGAAATGGGTGAATATGGTGGGACCCAGTTAAGGGTGGAGGGCGATTAGTTTTGGGCCGTTAGATATTAGGAGGGGATCAACGGCGGAGGTCGAAAGATGGAGTTAATAAAGGCTTCGACGAAGAAAAGCGGTGGAGGACGCGATGCAATATGAGCCGTCGATCTTGGATCAACGGATGGTCACGATCTAATCAGAGGATTGCAATCGGGGGGAGTAGGGGTGACACATTTAAGAAGTTTCGATTGCAATTGGAGCGGCGATGCGATTGAGCGCCAGCCGTCCGATCCAGGTCCAGATTGACGGCGGGGATTGAATCGGTGGGGAGAAAGGGGAGGAGCGATGGGCGTGATGCGATTAACGCTGGGCCGTCAGATCCTAACTGATCAACGGTTGGGATCGCGACGGAGGTCTATAGACCAAAACCCAATCGCATCGGAAATTTTAAGTTAACAAAGAGATGCACATGCCCGACACCTCCGATTGCGATAAGTGCCTTGTGCTTTTGCGCCTAGTTCTGGCGCTCGGTTACGTGGGGAAGTGGTTTGCGGGGCTGGGCCGAAAGGGGCTAGGCCTTTATATATGAAAAGAGTGATTTTTAGCCAAAAAGGAGGGGTTTTTAAATCTAAAAGAGGAATTCGATAGAGGTAAAAAAGGAGTTTAAACACAAATGAGGGGACCTCACTTGGTTTTAAAGGGGAAATGGGTAGTTTAGGGGATTTTGGGAGGGATTTCTGGGGTAAAAAAAGGGGGACTTTGACAAAGGGGAAAAAGGGTTAAAATGGGACATTCTACAAGGATACAAGGGGCAAATGGAGGCCTTTTGGAGCACAATTTTTTACAATCAGTGAGACTTTTTGGATGGAAACAGCAGTGAGGATTTTTAAAAAGGCAATGGACACACAGAGGCTTCAAGGATGAAAGATTTTCATGGGAAATGTATCTCTTGAAGGCTCATCAAACAATTTAGCCACCTGTTTGCTTGACAAAGATTTTATAGGTGGCTAACAAGGTAAATGTTAAAAGAAAGGAATTGGGTAAGAATTCCTTTGGCTATGTTTGGAAACCCTAAACAAATGAGTGCTTTGCATACATGAAGTCTTCTTAACCTTGATTTGGTCTGACATTATGTGTAAATGTGATATATTTATGAACATGTACTTGACAAGTATGACAACTAGTTTTGTAGTTATGGCAAGATTAATTAAGGAACTAGAGTCCCTTGGGAGATGAAATATGTGCGTGTTCAGCTGTAGGGCAGCGTGCTTGGATCAACAAGGTAAGGTAACTAGTATATTGTAAATATATTTATGTGCTAAAATTTATGTGTTTATGGAAGTATGGTGCAGGGGATTGCATGGAAAAGGTGACTGCTGTGAAATCTTAAAGAAGGATCAGGTTGAGATTTACCTTAGAAGAATTGGGAACCCATGGGGATCGAGTCATGGTGTTTGTTGCTAGTTTTTTTTCTTCGGTCTTTGTGATTTGGTTTTACTTGGTTTGCGGTTTTGGTTATGTCGAGTGTATTCCCATACCAATTTGTTTGTGGTGTCGTCTTGTTATTGGTTTTCATGGTTTTATTTTTTTCTATTTTTTTTATTTCCTTTTTCGTTTTGAGTCTTAGGAATTGGTTTGGGAAAGATGAAAGTTAACGAAGCTCAGGAAGGGCTAAATGGAACATGATAGGTAATGTAAGACTCAAATGAAGCCCAGTGCATGTATAAGGGCAGAAGAATGTAAGGTTGGGTCCATTGGTGTAAATGGACAGTGGCAGTACAATCATGAGCAAGGTAATCAGGAGAGGTAAGTTAAATAGATTTATTTCATCAGATGCCTTGGCTAATTTGGGAGATGTTATTCTCAATGTTGTACATGTTGTGCACAGATAAAGGAAGTTCTCTTAACCTTAAATTTATGATATCTGGTAATTATGTTGTGAGTATGATTATGTTGATTTCTATATATGTATGTATGGATGTATGTATGTATGTATGTATGTCGTTTTCTGACAGGATCATGATTGTTTTATGTTAATGTTTATATATATATATATATATATGTATATGTATGTATGTATGTATGTATGTATGTATGTTGTTGTATGACATAGTCATCAGGAATCATTCCTGTGGAGGAATGATTGCTTATACATGTGGATGACATGAATAAGTTCCTGTTTTATGAGGAATCAAGTGGGAAGAGTAGCCTTGACAAATATATGAGGTCGGTATCATGTGGATATGAACTGATATTATATTCTTGTGCTATTCCTATGTTTATGTTTTGGAAAAGTAATGATGAGGGATACATCAACGAAATAAAATAAGTGTGCTTTGTGGCATGATGGGATAAGCATGGATGGCAGGGAGACACTGGAAGCAAGGTTGCTTGGTAGATACAATGTGGTTTTGGATGTGTAGCACTATTATTGTGTATATGTTGTGCATATTGTATATTCAGTAATTGTACGTATGGTGTTGTGTTCCTGTTGTATATATGGTGTTGTGTGTATATTGCATATGCAATGCTGGGTATAGATGGTGTTATGTGCATGTTGGATATGCAGTGTTGTGTACATATTGTAATGTGCACATGATGGATATGCGGTGTTGTGTGCATATGGTGTTGCGTGCATGTTGTATATGCAGTGCCGTGTACGTATGGTGCAACGTACATGTTGTATATGCAGTGCTATGTACATATGGTGTCATGTGCATGTTGTACATGTGGTGCTATGTACATATGGTGTTTTGTGCATGATTGTACATGTGGTGCTATGTGCATGTGGTGTTGTATACATGTTGTACATGTGGTGATGTGTGTAGGTGGTGGTGTGTACATGTCGTGCATGTTGTGTTGTGTACATGTGGTGTCATGTACATGTCGTGCATGTGGTGTCATGTACATGTCCTGCATGTGGTGTTGTGTACATGTGGTATTATGTACACGTTGTATAGGTGGTGTGATGTACATGTGCCATTGTGTACACGTTGTGCAGATGGTGCCATGTACATGTGGTGTTTTGTACATGTTGTGTACAGGTGGTACTATGTACATGTTGCACATGTGGTACTAGTGTACATGTGGTATTGTATGCATGTTGTACATGTTGTGTTGTGTACATGCGGTACTATGTATGTGCATTGTGTAGTTGTGGTATCATGACATGTGTATTGGATTTATGTTGTACTTTGTATATGTATATGTATATGAATTGCATTGTACACCGAGTGTAGGTGTATGTATTGTGTTGTGTTGTACATCGATTGTAGGTGTATGTGTTGTGTCATACACCAGATGCAGGTGTATGCGTTGTGTTGTATGCCAAGTGTATGTGTATGTGTTATATGTCAGGTGTAGGTGCATGTATTGTATGTTGTTTTATGCCATATGTGGGTGTATGCGTGTTATGTACACTATTTTTATGTGTACGTGGTTGAAGAGAAGGCACTAGGTGTTTGCCGGATATGGAAACCGATCCGGTGTGCATACGGAAATGACAAAGGATAAAGGTAGAATCTAAGGATTGATTAAAGGATAAGTATTAATATTTTATTTCATTTTTTATTATGCATGTGATATATGATTCTGGTTATGATGGTTACATGTGATTTATGATTTTGATTCATGATGGTTATGTTTTGAGCTAACCGGATGTGATATATTTATACATGATGATTTTATCAAAGAACTATTTTGAGTTATTGTGACAGGAAGTAAACAAAGTTGCAAGTGTACCTTATTAACGAGCTACCAATGAGGTATAATGTGAATTTATTTTAGATTATTTGTAATCTAATGGAAGTCATTTTCTTAGTACAGGAAATCATGAAAATGCCCAGTTTGGATGGTTGAAACCGACTGCAAGATTTAGTAGCATCAGTGAAAGGAATTGGAACAAGCATCACTATGTTGGTAAAGCACTTTAGGAGCAGGGCCATTGTGGGACACTGGTACCCAATCGTGTCCATTAATTTCCATGAGAATGCTATGAGTGGTATGATATTTTTGAGGTATGAATATGCCTTGGTTATTTGACCTTTTGATGCGAGGAAGCCTTGCCAAGGGATGGATCGCCTCTGATAGGGGATGACGAAGAACTTGGAAGGTGAGTGATTGCACAAAAGGGGGTGACCAGATTTCCGGAGGGACTGTGTAGTAGAGAAGGGAAGGTTGGATATGGATTTGTTTTGGTCATTAACATTTCTAGATGGAATTAGATGCACATTGGGAGTGTGCCCTGGAACAATGAGTCAGTAACTGTTCGCTGAGGGAACGGGAAGCACAATACTATAGAGTTTGACATTGGATGCATATTTGATTTTGGCAGTTGATTTGGACTTCCTGGGAAGGAGGTGAATCTTGGTATTACTTTAAGGGTGGAGGTGTAAGCCTCTGGATTCCCTTATTGCAGGTGCAAGAATGTATGATTTTATTTGTTGGTTGATCAAATGTGTATATGTGTGTGTGTGTGTATTATTGTAAATACTGTATTGAGTTGGATTTATAAAGCTCCATAGACAGTATGATTATTTGTTGTTTGAAGCAAATGTTCATAAGTATATGTGGTTTTTATTGTAAATACCGTAATGAGTTGTGTTATAAAGCTCCAGTAAATGTTATGTTGTCATGTTTTCAACAAATTTTTCATTATAAATATTGCAACAAGTTGTGTTATAAAGCACCATAAGAACTATGCTTTTGTCTTTCAACGGTTTTGTTGTTTATAGGTGTCATTGAACATCAAGGATGATGTTACCCTAAGGGGGGGAGGTTGAAACAACCGTGGTTAAAAATCCATGTAAATATAAGACCAAGGTCATGGGACATGTATTTCAAGCTGAATGGTGGGAAAAAACATCCTAGTGGGTGTTCATTTAGGTTATTATGGCTATGGAAAGTGGCAAAGGCAATGGCTAAGGCTTTGGAAAGGCATGAGGCATTTATAGGCATTTTATTTATGAAAATAATGGAAATTGGGAGAAAAGGAAAGTGAAAGGTCACAGGTTGCATGTGAGAGGAGGAAAATGAAGGAAACTAATGGAAAATGAATAAAATATAGCCTCATTGATAAAAAGGCTTATAAGGACCAGTCCATATACCTTTTTTCATTTTAGTTTTGGAGCTCTCTCTCTATTATCTCTCTCACTCTTAGACACTTAGATTTTTCTTGGAGCACTTTAGCGTTGGATCAAGCAATCAAGGAAGGAAAAGGAAAGCAAGAATCAAGAAAGGAAGAGAAAGATCAAGTGACTACAATGAGATTCTTTGCAGGTATCAAGTTTCATGTATGATTTCATTTCTAGTTTCGAAATTCATGGTTATGCATGTGTGTTCTTTGTTCCCTTGATGTCATTGGCATGGGTTTTTCGACGTGAGACAATGTTTTTCATCCTAGCCTTTAGCCATGGTGTGATGGGTTCTCATGATTTTGGTTGACATGGATTGCCAGATGGATTCAAAATTGAGTGAGGTGGTCTCTGAAAGAAAGAGCATATGGCCTAGTAACCCCTGAACTGTACTGTGGGTTGCGATAAATCCAGATTTTATGTTTCCTCGGTGGGCCTAGGAATCCTTGAACAGTGAATGGTGGGATATACAATAAATCATAGAGGTGGGTGCTCTCCATTAGGCCTAGGAATCCCAGGATGGATATACGATAAATATTGGAGGGTGGAGTCTCAATAGGGCCTAGTGATCTGGTGTGGATTGTAGTAAATCCTAGAGTCTAGAGTCGCAGTTAGGGCCAAGTGATCCAGTGTGGATTGCAGTAAAGATTAGAGACTAGGTGTTGGGTCAATTTACTATTGCAAATTAACGCAAGTATTTAATATCAATCCAGGTTGGTGAACTTAGAAGCATCCCCAAAGTATATGGGTTTCAATCACAATCAAATTTAGAAGATGAACTATTGATGGTTAGTGAAATGCATATTACAAATATAAAAACTAACTTAATTAATTTCTAAACAATATATTAAGATATATGAAATAATAATCAAGAGGCTTTATGTTCAGAGATCCTGGTTGTCCTTAATTACTGGTTTCATTGTACCATCAATACCATTGTGAAAACATGAAAGCAGGAAATCTAACACCAAACAATAGATTAAGATATATGAAATAATAATCAAGAGGCTCTATGTTCAGAGTTCCTGGTTGTCCTTAATTATTGGTTTCATTATATCTTTAACACTATTGTGAGGGAAAGAAATGCATTAAAGGCGAATCTAAGCTAAGGCAGGGCTAGACTTTCTTCCATACCGCAGCAAAGCCTGCTGACGGGGCGTACCCGGCCGAGCGGCATGTGTAGATAGGTAGCACGTCCGCCCTGCTGTTTCTGTGCACGAGCTATGGTGACCACGTTGGGGGGTGGCGTTCAGCCCCCCCCCCCGCAAAAGATCCATCGAACAACGAAAATGCTGAACGAAAGGAGTACATCATGGGCACGGAGGAGACTCACTCAAAAAACGATTTGACCAACTCGCAGGCCGCTGAATCCACTCGGATTCATGCAGCTGCTGCTTTTGCAACATGCAAACCCATTGCAACGGAGAGACCGAAGATCGACCTTCCAAGCCACCGCATAAATGCCCAGATCCAGTATATGAAATATCATGCACTCCTAGGGAAGTTCATTGGCTTCTAGCCCACAGAAAAAGCTCTGCAAGGCTGGATAGCCTCCAAGTGGAAACCCAAAGGCCAGGTCACGCTCCAGCTAGGGCCGAAAGGCTTCTTTAACGCGGTCTTTAACTGCATAGAAGATAGGAATAGAGTTCTAGATGGGGGACCCTATTTTTTCAACTCCGCAGGACTGTATCTCAGAGATTGGGTCGAATGTTTCAACCCCGACAAGGAAAAATTCAACTGGGCACCAGTTTGGATCTAGCTTTACTCGCTCCCTTTGGAGTACTGGGATGAGGAATCCCTCACAGCCATAGGCAAAGGCTTAGGAGAATTCATAAAAATTGCTGAAGAAACCAAGCTTCGATGGTACACCTCCTATGCGCGGATCTGCGTCTTCATGCAGCTGGACAAAGCACTTCCTGATGTGGTAAGTTTATTTCATGATGATTTTGAGTGGATTCAGCCCCTAGATTATGAGCATGTTCCTTTCAGATGCCGAAGATGTCATGCTCATGGGCACCTATTCAGATACTTCCCGCTGAATATTGAAGCCAAGAGCACTGACGCGGTCGATAAATCGGAGGCAAACGGATTCACTAAGGTTTCCAGCCATAAGAAGCACCACAAAAGAACCCCTTCTGGTAAAAAAGCTTCTGGCCCGCAAGGTTCCACCCCCTCTACCAGTAACAGTTTTGAAACCCTAGCTCAGTTGGACCCCTCTGGAGATCCTAACCCTGCTTCCACTGAACCCTCTCCTAACTCCTCCTCTCAAGTCATCCCCCCAAACCAACCTCACTCTTCACCAAATCCCGCCTCCTCTGAAAAAGGGGATCCCCAGTCCTTCAAGCTCCCTCTCGAATCCAGTTCTGTAGATGCTAATACCAAAGGTATGGAGGTTGATCATGTCCTACCAAACTCCACCCCCACTATCCTTGAAAATCCCGAGAGCAGTCAGCTCAGTCTCATGGATGAAGATTCTGAAGGCCTCGAATTGGGAGAACTGGATCTACCAAGTTTGGAAGATGCTTGCCTTCGATAGGACTTTGACAATATCAAGCCTAGCTAGATAGATACTTTGGAGGTGGTGCTTTCCAAATCACAGCAGCAAAAAAAGCTAGGAATACAATCAGGAAGTCACTAGGATGGCCTGAAGATAATAAAAGAGTCTAAGAAGAGGGGCAGAAAACCAGACTGGCAACACACCATACTGCTGGGGGAAATGCTGGTGGATTCTGGACGCTATCCCAAGCTCACAAGGTTCTACAAACCCCTCCCTAATGTTTCCTCATGAAGCTCATATCATGGAATGTAAGAGGACTGAACAGCCCCAGAAAATACAAAATGATAAAAAGCATGATACAGCAAGAAAGACCGCATCTTATCTTTCTTTAAGAAACTAAATGCAATTCTGAGGCCCTTGGCAAAATCATCTCCAAAGCCTGGCCCAATAGTCACTATGTTGCAGTCGATGCCTCCGGATTCTCAGGAGGTCTAGCCATAATATGGGATATGCAAGCTCTCGAGCTTGGGGACTTCCATGCCTCTCACAATCTCATCCAAGCCTCTTTTCATCTTATAGGTACCAATATCCATGGTCATCTCTCTAACGTTTATTTTCCTCAAGATCTAGCAAGCAAGACTGCGCTTCTGAACACAATGGAAGTCCTAAACTCCAATAGAACTCACCCGCTATGGATTTTAGGGGGAGACTTCAACATGATAACCAAATCAGAGGAAAAAACAAGAGGCCGCGCGAGACTGGAAACGGATAGTGCTCACTTCAGAGATTTCATAAGTAGAATTTGGCTGATCGACCTTCCATTCACTAATGGGATGTACACCTGGAACAATAAAAGATCTGGCAATCATCACATTGCTTTCAAACTTGTTAGATTCTTGATTTCTGACAACACTATTCATATGGGCGGGGACATTATAGCTTCCATTCTTCTCATCACTGGTTCTGATCATTGGCCCATTGCTCTTCAATGGCAAAGGCCTAACCAGCACACAAAGCGGCCCTTCCGCTTTGAAGCCTTTTGGCTGGATCATCCCTCCTTTAAGGACATGGTCCATAACACCTGGAAAAGTTTCATTCCACCTCAAGGTTCCACGATGTTTCAGTTCCAACAAAAACTCCGCTACCTCAAAACCCAAATAAAAAGCTAGAACCATACTGTCTTTGGGAATATCTTTCAGGAGAAGAAAGCCCTCGAACTCAAAATGGCAGAAATCCAATTGGAAATCATCAGCAAAGGCAGATCAGAAGCCCTCGACAAACAGGAACAAACACTACAACATCAGCTGAATGAAAGATATAATCAAGAGGAAATTTTCTGGAAACAAAAATCCAGGGTCCGTTGGCTTAAGGAGGGCAATCGCAATACAAAATTCTTCCATCGCTCTACCATACAAATAATAATGAACAATCGTATCAGTCATATCACAAATCAGCAAGGGGAGAACTTGGAAAACCATGAAGACATGGAGTGCGAATTGCTGAACCACTTCAAAAGCGTGCTCCAAGAACCTCAGCCCAACAGGACCTCAGCTATTGACCAAGTCACTCAGCTCATTCCCAAGCTAATTATGGAGGAACACAATCAGATGCTACTAAGACCCATCTCCTTACAGGAGGTCGAAGAGGCTCTGGCCCAAACCAAACTTGGTAAGGCACCTGGGCCGGACGGTTTCACGTCCAATTTCTTTCATAATTTTTGGGAACTCATAAAGCTGGAGGTCTGGCATCTAGTTGAAGAATCAAGAACCATGCATTGGTTTCTCCCTTCCCTCAATGCCACTTTTATTACTCTGATTCCTAAAGAGGACCAGCCGAGCACTCCTAAAAAATTTCGGCCTATAGCTCTGTGCAACGTGATCTACAAGTTAATATCAAAAGTCATTGCTAATCGCCTCAAGCCGCTTCTACCCATGCTCATCTCTCCAGAACAAACCGGTTATGTGGAAGGAAGGCAGATTCTTGACGGGATCATCTTGACTCACGAAGTCATCCACTCCTTAAAGATCAGCAAAAAAGCAGGTATGCTCCTCAAAATTGATCTCTCTAAGGCTTTCGACAAATTGAGTTGGGCGTATATTCAGAGGATTTTGGAAGCTTATGGTTTCAATCATTTGTGGATAAGATGGGTCATGAACCTTATCTCATCCACCTTTTACTCAATTCTGATTAATGGGATTCCTTCTCCTCCTTTCTCTCCCACCAGAGGCATTAGGCAAGGAGACCCTCTGTCCCCCTTTCTTTTTGTACTGATGGCTGAAGGTCTAGGTCGACTCATCCAAAATGCTTCTCGTGTCCAACTTCTGAAAGGTATCTCCCTTCACGGCCTCCCACCTACTACCTACCAACAATTCATGGATGACAATATGCTTTTTGGCCATCCCTCTGTCCAAGAGGCCCGTGTCTTCAAAGCCCTCCTGAAAATGTTCTCTGAAGCCTCGGGAACCTTTGTTAATCCTGCCAATTCTCAAATTTTCTTCTTCAATACCCCTGCTGTCACTCAAGCCAGCATAGCCTGTATTTTAGGCTTTCCCATAGCCTCTCTCCCTGCCAAATATTTGGGAGCTCCCCTAATTGATTCATCCATCAAACACTCCTCCTGGAACATCCTGCTTGAGAAGCTTGAAGCCCGTCTCTCCTCCTGTACTTTCAGAACCCTCAACATGGCCAGTCGACTTGTTCTCATAAAATCCGTTCTCCAGTCTATGCCTCTCTATCTTTTTTCTGTGCTGGCTGCTCCGAAATGGGCCTTAAGCAAATTAAAGTGCTACAACGAAGATTTCTATGGGGCTCCTCTGGTCAAAATCAGAAATGGGCTCTGGTTAATTGGAACACTGTCTGCACTCCAAAAGAAGCAGGGGGCCTTGGACTCAAGGACCCTACTCACAGTAACATTGTCATGGGGGCCAGGCTGTGGTGGAAATGGACCTCAAAGCTGGATACACCATGGGCCAAACTGTGGAATGCAAAATATGCCAATAATCGGCCTCCTGAGGAACTGATCCGACTTCTCCCTGAAGTCTCGGGTTCTCTCATTTGGAACGCCGCCAAGCAGCATAGCGACCTGATTAAACAGCATAGCTTTTGGGAAATCAGGAATGGTAGCACCGCCAGATTCTGGACAGACGCCTGGCAACAACAACCAAAGCTCCTGGAGATCCTCAATCATCTTC
The DNA here is from genome assembly GCA_034641835.2 of Pinus albicaulis. NCBI lineage: Eukaryota > Viridiplantae > Streptophyta > Pinopsida > Pinales > Pinaceae > Pinus > Pinus albicaulis. The sequence continues at coordinate 563,014,218 of CM076572.1, forward strand.
ATGGCGGCAATATCAGAATTCAGCAGGAAGATCGTGTTAATCAACACTAGCTTGAGGAGAACGACAATGGATACAGATGGTGGAAATAGGCTACTCTCATTGCTCCTAACGCTCAGGACGACATCAACGCCACCATTAACACTGAACTCTGCCACAGAAAAATCAGATGGACTGACGATCCGGATGTACTCAGATGGCGACACTCTCCTAAAGGGGTTTTTTCCACCAAGGAAGCCTACTCCCTCCTTCTTGCCTCCTCCAATCCGCGAGATCCAATCTGGCAGCGTGTCTGGGCTCCTGGTGTATGGCCCAAAGTTTCGACCTTCCTCTGGCTTCTCAGTCACAAAAGGATTCTTACCTAGGATAACCTGATCAGAAGGGGATTCATTGGACCGTCTCAATGCCCCAATTTTAAACAATGCACTGAGACTGCTCAACATCTGATGATCTCATGCAATTTGGCCAACACTCTTTGGGAGAAAGTTTGTTTTCGTTATCAGAAAAACAAACCCACAGACGATCTGATCCATCACCTTCGCAACTGGCCCCTGACTCCCTTCTCCAGTGCTCTTCTCAACACTCTGTGGATTCTCACTCCTGGGCTTCTCTTTTGGACGATCTGGAAGGAACGGAATAAAAGGGTTTTCAGAAACCAATCCTCACCCGTGGGGATCATCTGGAACACCTTTTGCAACAATCTCCAAGAGACGCTTTCTCTCATCTCTTGGAAAGAAGAAGACTTCCCCTCCAAACCTAAGGAACGGGATATCTGGGAGAACTGGCAACTCAAAATCAACCCTATCTCCTCCTCCTCTGCTAGATTCAATTCGCAGATCCCTGATAGCTGGTCTCCTCCACCCTCTGGTGTAGTCAAATTAAACTTTGATGGGGCTTCTAAGGGTAACCCAGAGTGTGCTGGATTTGGGGGAATTTTCAGAGATGCCAAAGGTTCTCCCTTGCTCATTTATTATGGTCATCTCGGATGGGACACAAACAACTCGGCAGAGCTGGAAGGTCTCTGGCAAGGTCTCTGCTTAGCTCAGTGCCACAATTTCTTCCCTCTTGTTGTTGAAGGAGATTCACAAGTTCTCATTAACATGGCCCAACATCTTCTAACAGGCTCCGCTGCCGTCAAGGTTTCCACATGTTGGAGATTAGTGGCCAGACTGGAACTCATGGAAGCTTGGCTCAAAAGTTTTAACGTTGTCTCCTTCTCCCATATCATACGCAATGGCAACAAAGTCACGGACCTCCTTGCCAATTTGGGAGTAGACAACTCTACAACTGTTACTCAAGGACCTCTCAACATTATCAATGAAGCATCAAAACTCCAAGAATGCAGCACACTGGTGCAACAGGACTCCATAGCAACAGATGCGGTTGCCTCCAGTTCACAGTGATGGGACTCAAGTCCCTCATCGCCTCCCGAGGCGGCACATTGGAGCAGGCCATGTGGCCTCTCACACCTGTAATAACTGCGGCATTCCATCCGCCACCCCACGCCATCTTAAATGCTATCTCTGGAATCGTCTTCGCAGGAGGTTCATTATCGGCTTCACCTCGGCTCTCAGCATGGACAGAGATTATATGCATAGCGCCTACCCGGTTTGCTCTGCTGTTGAGTTTCACGGTGTTTCTTGCCCGTCTACTTGCTCGATGCCCAGTGCGTAAACGCAGACTGGCAGAAGGTGTGAATTGGTTTGTTGTTTGGAAACCACTCCAGATTTTCATTTCTCGCAGAGTCATTTCTGTTTCTCCAATTCGCTGCATTGTTCCAGTGGTTCTGTGTATTCTCTGCCTTCTTTCCCGTTGCATTCTACTCCCCTCGCCATGCCTCACCTATGCCAGCACATGCGCTGTCGTCGAGGCTCTACTCGGGGCAGAAGTCATCATTCTCCGTCGTCCCTTGTCTCTGAATCTTCCTCGAATTTCTCTTCGGAACCCAGAGGCCGCAGAGGTAGACCTCATGGCCATCATTTCGTGCCTCCTCCTGAACCGCCGGTGCGCCCTCCTGAAGCTCCCTCCGCCCCTCGCCCGCCTTCATCTTCTCTCCTCCGCCAGTCTTCCCAACGTGCTGAGTTCACCTTCAATTGCTCTTTCGATCGTTCGATTCTCAAAGCCTTTGTTACGGTGTCGGTCTGCGAAGAGTCCACTAATTTTGTGCTTCCTCCACCTTCCACTCCTGGGCCCTCCGTCACTTTCCAAGTCCTCGCCGGTCCCAGTCCCGCTCTGGTAGACTTAGCCCGGCTAAATCTTGTCCCAAACGTTGCTATGTAGGTTCAGAATGTCGAGCACGCGGATAAAGACACTGTACCACCTTCTGTGGATGATGAGGGAGGCAGAGACGATTGGGGCTGCAGAGTCGTTGAAGAACCACCCTCCGACACCGATGCTCAGTGATCAGAAGACTTCTCAGAGGTTTTGGTTTTCCAGGTTCAAGGTCTTCATGCTCTTTCTGGTTTTCTTATGCTTTTACCCTCTGCTTGCAGAGAGGTTTGTTAAAACTTTTGTTTTTTTTGACAAACTATTGGGATGTAATGCCGGTTTCCCTCACAAGGGTGGCGAATTGAATGTTAATCGCCTACTTGTGGTTTTATCTTTGGGTAGTCCAAAACATGGGTTTTCTGTCAATATAAGCCACGATATGATTGCCTTAGCTAGGACAGTGGCGGCTACGTATTACTATGTTAATTATTAGTAGAATTAGCGATACTTACAAAAAAACACTATTGTGAAATCATGAAAGCAGGAAATCTAACGCTAAACAATGGATTAAGATATATGAAATAATAATCAAGAGGCTCTATGTTCAGAGATCCCAGTTGTCCTTAATTACTGGTTGCATTATATCATCAATACCATTGTGAAAACATGAAAACAGGAAATCTAACACTAAACAATAGATTAAGATATATGAAATAATAATCAAGAGGCTCTATGTTCAAAGATCTCAGTTGTCCTTAATTACTAGTTTCATTATATCTTTAACACTATTGTGAAATCATGAAAGCAGGAAATCTAACGCTAAACAATGGATTAAGATATATGAAATAATAATCAAGAGGCTCTATGTTTAGAGATCCTGGTTGTCCTTAATTACTACTTTCAATATATCATCAATACCATTGTGAAAACATGAAAGCAAGAAACAATAAATCTAAGTAAACTAGTTCACAAATTACAGCTATGAAAACTAAGAAGTGCACTTAGCTCGGTGTGGGGACCCTTCCACTATTGCCTTGCACACTGTAAATAAACTCAACTACTCAAGACTTCAAGAAATCAATCAGCATGTAGCAGCATCAAAATATGATAGAACAGATCCTCTATTATGTCTTCAAGTCTCAAAGATGATAATAATAAGTCATACAAGTTCCAATTCCTCTATTCTCCTCCATTTGGAGAAAGAGCACTCCTATTTATACATGAGTGCTTTGAAAACAAGATAAACAACTCATAATTACAAATCCACTTTTCTCTCAACCAATATCCCTATAATTATAAGATATGATCCCTTCAAATCCTCACTCATCTCTCACAAATCTTGGATAAGATATGTTATCCAAATCTCCATGATCTTCTCCTTGGAATCTTCCATGATCTTCTCCTTGAAATCTCCATAATCTTCTCCTTGGAATCTCCATTATCTTCTCCTTAGAATAATCTTGAACAATTATCCTTTGAATTATTTAAATGGTGGAGGAAATTCAAGAGGATTTTGAATAATTCTTCCAAATAATCCTACACATTTACAAAGCTCATCCACATTTAAGATATTAGTGAAATATGTCAATTTTCCAATAATTAATCATACATTCTCTAATAATATTAAAAATAAATAAATTGGAAAAAAATGAGGTGAACCCATGGAAATGGTATGATTAATGGTTAAATGAGGTGATGGAATGTGAGAAATGGTGAGGATAAACATGATGAAAATGTGACAATTACAAGACCCAACATACCCCCAAACTGAACTTGTTGCATGTCCTCATGCAACCTTGCATGGATAAAAACTTTTGGCTTTGCATGATTTTGGTTTCTAACAATGTATCATTCTAGGATGTAAAATACATGTACTGCAACTGATATTTTCTATGGTTGGTTCTTGTGTTAACAACCATGAATATAACAAATGTTGGTTCTTGTGTTAACAACATTCATTTTTTATTTCTTCTCTTTTTTAACACATTTACTGAAAATGATAAGTAATGTACTGGAAATGATAAGTCATTAATATACATAAGAAAAACTTTTCTCATATTTTTGAATCATGCCAAAATAGATATCAATGAATCAATTGCAACGAAGTGTAGTTTGGAAGAGTCATGCTAATCTATAATATGTGAGGTGATGAATGGAATGAAATGGTTATGAATATTCCCACCCAAAATGAAGATGTGTTATGTTTACGAAAAAGGTGAAATATATTGTAATATGGAGAGGGAATTTTCCAAATTCATTTACTTTCAACATGTAAGAAAATTGTTTGATTAAAAATTAGAAAATAACATACCTTCACTTACCTAAAATGCTAATGAACTATGCAAAATGTAGCTGTTGGCGCTTCTGGATCTGGAAAATTTCATGCCGATTTTCATGAGAGAATATGTCATGCTACTACATCAGAAAAATATCATGGTGTTGGATCATATGAATATCATGCTATTGGATGAAGTGAAGGAATCTGTACTACCACTGGATGAAGTGAAGGAATTTGTATTGTTGCTTGGTTGTATGAATCTAAAGATGATGTCTGAAAGTGGAAATGTTGTACTCTCATGTGGTTGAAAAAAAATTGTCACAACTGATGATGGAGTCATGAAAAATATATAGTCTTCACCTGCTTCAAAAATCCGATGGTACAATTCTAGTCACGTGAATGAATGTGTTGATGTCGAGCATGAAAAGAAGTCATTGGATTACCGACCATTAATGGATTTTGTTAACCAATGTGAGGCAAACTCACCATTGATGTCAATGAGTGCCAAGGTACCCTAGTACATCTTGCGAATTACGAATAAATGATCTGATGTCGAGCCACTTGCAAGATCCAACGATCAAGGGACATTGATTTATTCCCATGATTATTGGCGAGAGAGCCTATGATTAGGGCATACAAACCTCAAGGTACTAATCATGACTCTAGTCTCTATCCTAGATAAAGTGCTGAAGTCAATGGGTCGAGACTTGTTGAAAGGTGGGCCTTAAGGAATCCCACATCAGTCAACACGAGTTTGTACAAAATGATTGGTAGGACTATAGATGAAAAGATCTCAGAATCAGGAAGTGTATATGGTAGGGCAAGGTAATCATGGAAAGAGAGATTGGAATTTTTATTGACAAGGAAAAATGAACTAAAAAATAAGAAGGAATGTTGTTCAGAAAAATAGGCATATATGGAGTCATGAAGGATAAGGAAATGGAAGGTGGCTTGCAACATAGGGATGATTAAGGCGCTTGGAAGGAAAAATGTGAGTAATAATGACATAAAAGGATTTTTGTGTAGTGACAAATGCCATGTGTAGTGAATAATTAGTTCCTTCAAGCGTCCAATGATGCATGTTTCATTGTGATTTCTAAAAATCACTTTTGCATTAGATTGTCTTCAACCCTGAAAAACTTAGCACCATTCCTGCATAAAAATTGTCGCCTTTGTGTGACATCTCTTTCAATTATTCCTGTATGAAGTGATAAACATGAAATTAACTCATTTTCAAGGATTTGTAAAATGTCTATTTAGTATTATTTTTCAAAGTTACACAAAATATGGAAAAATCCCAAAATCTATTATTTCTCCCCTATTTTCTAGGGATTCCTGAAAAATAGGTCATGTTTGACCAACTTTGACAGGGCCTGTTTTAGCTCGGTTTGATTGAACCAATAGCTACACATCCATCCTTAGTTCCCAAGCTTTCTAAATATACCTTTCATCTGGTACCCGGGTGTCTATGAAGTTTGACACTTATTCTTAATATCACTACCGCTCTCTGCATAAAAATTAAAACATCAAGATCTGGAGTGGAGAATACCATCATGAAAAAATAGTCACTATAGATTCTATACACATGTAACTTCCATGCAGTCTTGTATTTCCACTACGCAGTTGAAAGCTCGGACTTTTTCCACGTTGTCAATGTAACTAGAGTTTTAAATGTGAACTAGAGTCTTTCATCTACACTGATAGTCATATAACTCTCAAACTTCATATTTCATTCTGATTCAAACTTCAACTTGCTGTCTCTTCTTTTGGAAATTTCGCTTTTTTTTTTATCAACTGTTTAACTCCAGAACTCAAACATTTCATAACCTTAACACCGACTTCGCTCAGCAATAATGTAATTTGAGTTCTCTTTTGGCTCACACTCTATTTTAGAAAACTAATAAAATAAATTTTTCACTGTGTGAAAGACAACCAAAAAAAAAAAACAAATGGCATCATATGGCTTCCATGATCGTGTATATTACAACAGCTTGGAATTTTGACATATGAATCTGATCTGGAAGTGACTTTTTTTATTTCTCTGAGTTCCTTTGTTAAACAATACAATTCCATTTTCTTCTCTCGACATCTCGAAATCTACAGGTGGCAGCGTGTGTCTATAGTGACAAATCCGACAACTGAAGTTGTATTATGAAACCTCTTTAAATAAAATCCCTATCCCCGTAATCCTCTAACTGCTAATGAATTTACGTGATTGATCCTTACTGGTGGAAAATAGATATAGAACTGAAGTCATAAAACCTAGGATTCGATTTTAAATTTATGAGAGAACTGATGCTTACCTTCACTGGGATTTCACTGCACAATTTGAGGGATTCTCTACATAAATTATGGTGCGGCACAAAATCCTCCAAAAATATTACTTCAACTTTACACACTGCTCAATATTGTTTTTCAGCTATTCACTCATGGTTTTTTTTTCGGCTTTTCTATGGCTGAGAGTATCTCTCTATTATGCTTCTCTGTGTTAACTACAACTCAGCGTTCTCATAATTTCGGTTTGTTTCTCGAGGTGCTATTTGTTTGCATACTGTACCTACCATGGTTGTATTCTCCTTGTGTCTCTACCATGTACATGCATGTATTATCACTACTACATCGTATCATTTATCATGGCTGCTTCATTATATTACATTCCCTTCATTATACTTCATGCCCACTTTGTTTACGATTTTTTTCTTTTTGCATGTTCGATTTAATTCTTTGTATATATATTAGGCATATACCTTAGGCATTTCATAATCACCATTGATCATTCCAATGAGTTTTTGATGACGTTATGTGCTTGTTAATATATTTTTTGTCAAAAGAGAACAATTTAATACCATTATTGTGGAGTATTTTTTATAATATGTTTAAGGCCATAGTGGTTAGAGTCAGTCAATTTTTTATGAAGTAATTAGTGTGTATAATTTCCTTCAAGTAATGACTAGTCGAATAGAGATTTCCTATGAGTCAATACATGATTCATATATATTTAGTTTAATATCTAGAAAATTCCCTTTAGATAAAGTCCCACTAGTGTGTGTAGGAAATATATTATTTAATACATAATCAAGCTTTGTCAATTCTATTAATGAGAAAGACCTAACACTCCTGAAAAATCTAGGCACACCTTAATTTAATGCCTTGGCACACACTAACATTTCTTAACACCACACATGTCTTGGAACATCTTTGTACCTAGAACATCTTGTCATGACACTTATGTCAAAGCACATGGTGGCATGTGCTAGCATAACATATAACTCTCCTAACATGTGTTGGCATGCATGTAGTCCCTAACATTCCCTGGAACACCTTGGTTGGATGCATTGACATACATTAGCAGTTGGCACACAATGCCACTTGGCATGTATTGGGACCAATTATTAGTGTGGTTGAAAAAGATAAATTCCTGACTTATAACCCTCTTATTGGTTCTTCCTTTTGTTTCCTTGAAACTTCTTGACACATATTGAGACATTCTAACACACTACACACTCTTAGCACTTGGCATGTATTGGCATATCTTGGCACTATTTGGCACATATAATTAGCACACCCTAGAACTACCAAGCACACTTTGAGACTTCTTGACATCCCTTGATATTACCTATCATTCCTTGACAATCCTTATCATACCTTGTCACTCCCTCCTTGGCATAACAACTAGCACTCATTAGCACTAGTCCCCGACACACGTTCCTCATATTCATTAACTTCCATGAATTTTGACCTAGTGCTCCCTTAATGTTTTTTCCTAGTACTCCTTAACACTCCTCAACATGCATTATCACTCTCTAGCACACCTTAGCACTCTTCAACATGCCCTTCCACTTCATAGCATGCATAACACTTCGTGACACATATTGGCACTTGGCATGTGTTGGTGCTTGTAAAGTCTTAGCATGTATGGAATACATTGACATACCTTGGTATAATTTGGCATGGTTTAATATTAAATTTATTTGAGATCAACCGTTGGAAAGTAGATGAGAAGCAACAAGGGAAGACTTAGCACTTAGAATGCACTAAGACATTTCACTTGGGACCTATTGGCACCTAGTGTTGGTGTGCCTAGCATTCCCCTCTTGGAAAAGGTAAATTGATGACTTATTAACCCTCTTATGTGTTCATTTCCTTGTAGTTTAACTTAGTTCTCCCTTTTGTTTCTTGACACTCCCCAGCACCCACTGACACACCCTTGCACATCTTGGAATACCTTATCACTTGGCACATCTTAGCATGTTTGACATGCCTTCACACTATCTGACACATCTTAACATTCCCTAGCATGCCTTGGAACTCATGTCCTCAAATCTAGCCTTTAAATTTTTTCATGACTTGGGAAACCAATCAATTCCTTGGATACTACAGTTCATGTGACAATATTGGCTTGCTTCAACTGCAATAACTTGACCAATTTCACCTACTACAAGTATATTGTGACTTTTTCACCTAAGAACTACCTATAACTCATCTTATGCCACTCATATCCAAGCTCAAATTGTCCCACTTGACTAGTTACCAAGACAAGGATCACATGATCTAGCCATGGCCATAAAACAACTAAGCAACATAGCTTACATAGGAAATATTTCACATGCATGTTCAATTCATATAAACAGTAGAAAATTAACTCAAAGTTTGCAAGAACCACAAGATGCACAAGGCACACAAGATATAAGCCCACACAAGTCGAGTGCCCAAAAACTTATACACAACAATGTACAATATGAAATTATGTAGAATAGTTTAAAACATTTGCATGTACCTAAAGTGTGCCACATCTCATATAAAAAAAATAGCTAAAGGAAAAACAATGTTGTGCCTAGCACAAAGTGATCTCACTTTGTCTAAAATTGTTATGTCGAGTCCCGTATAACAACCGTAGGCTTGCCTCATGTAAATCATATTTTGAACTTCTCCTAACACACTTCATCCTTGTCACACTTTAATTCATTGACACTCCCTGGAACACACTCTTATTCGTTCCTTTCCATGCATTTTGACCTAGTTATCCCTTGATATGCCCCGACACTCCCTAACACTCTTCATCATGCATTGACATTTTCCGACGTGTGTTAGCATGAATTTTCATTCCTAATGTGCATGCCCTCACCCTCCCTAGCTATCATGCCCTCACAACTACCCTTACTTAATTTTCAACTTGGGAATCCAACCAAGCCATCGCTTGACTACAAGAGCTTGACCAAGTTACGGTTACTACAAATAGACTATGTTGTTGAATTTTGTAGCTTGGGAGGTACTCCACAAGACTAGTGAGATGGGTTTGTGTGAGTTTGGTCACAAAAGGATTTCTGGGCAAAGAAACCAAGAAAATGGATTTTGGACCCAAGATGGGGTTTAAAATATAAAAGAAAAGTAAAAAGGAAAATTAATATTTCCTAAGGTCTAAGTGGATAAAATTTGTAAGTTCTAGAGGGTTCTTAAGAGTTCTAGGAAAAACTATTTAAGGAGGCCTTAGGATGAAAGAAATAACATCAATTGAGAAGGAGCTCATTTGATCAACGGGGCGAAGAGAGATGTAGTCCTAAAGTAGGCCGAGTAAGAGTTGCTAAAGGGAGGCCATGATTATCCTCCAAGAGCAAGATCATCATGTGAGGGTTCACAAGAATGTTGCATACCTTAATGGTTGGTTCAAGCTAGGAAGTAGGATGGCATATTGTTGGTTCTCTTATGGCAGATCGAGCTTAATAGAGGTTTCTCATGAGTATCTGGGCATGTGATTTCAATCGTGTCTTTGTGTGAAGGCTGCATCAAATTCTGAAATGTTAAAATTTGCAACAAGAAACATTGAAATTGGAAAAGGTAAAAGAAAAAAAAAAAAATGCACCCACACTGGTCAAGAATTTTGATGCACAAGGAGTGAGGAATGTGGGGCGTCTAATTTATTTTTTCCTTAAATAAATTGGACAATAAATTGTAATTTCATCTCATAACAACTTGTGTCAGTTAACTAAGTCATGATGACTGATTTAGCTCAAGAAATTCGAGTTGAGGGTCTAAGATGTTAGAGGTATTAATCTAATAATTTTGGAGTCCAGTTGCAGTTTATGGATTAGTGGGGTGCAGGTGTGAATTATTTAACTCAATTAAATGAGTTAAAATCAGTTAAAATAGTTATAACTAAGTGATGAGCTAGTGAGAGGTCAACTAGTGAATTAAATTAGATTTAATTCATAATGAGTGATCAATTAGATAATTGATAATTTACTATTAATAGCTACATGCATGTCAGTTTTTAGGAAGACCCAGTTGAGACAGAGGTTAAAGGGAACAAACTATCAGTGGTATTTATACAAAGTTTCCCATGTGGAATTATAAAGTCATTGGGATGACATGATGGATTGCGCAATCAAGGAAGACTGATTTTCCTAATTAATAGGGAGCTAATTCCCTAGGAAATGCATGAGTAAGGCAGGTTGAAGGAAGGTTGAGAATTGGCTAAGTACTAGACCGAGTTTGCCTAGATCAGTGGGAGATGATTGGCAGAGTGTTGGAGAATCTCATGAGAGATTAAGAATTGTATTGTTTCATGATTCATTGACTTAATACACAATACATATAGAGAGTTTTTGAGCAGTTTATTTCCCCAAATACATCTTGTGTTGTGCAATTGATAATTTATTTCTCTTTCTTATATGTGATTGTGCGTCGTGTTTTGTTTCTGATAATTGTAGGAAGGATTCAGTATCTTGTTTTAGTACATTAGAAGATCATATTGAATCTCGTTGGTTATATTTTCTACATGGTATCAGAGCAAGAATTTTTTTGGTGGCGAGTTTGCAGAGAATATCTAAAATTTTGGTGTAAAATTTTCAAAAAAAAATAGCATATTTGGATTTTTTGCAAAAAACTACCCAAATGGAAAATCAATTCGGAGCTTGGATGAGGGAGATATCATCGATTTAAGATCAACTCTTTTTTAGAAACTTTTGTAATGGTAGGAAAATTATAATGTGCACAAGTCAAGAACCTATATGCACTTGAGAAACTAGATGCATGCAAAGCTTTGAGGAGCAAAGCAGAGGTTAGAGATTTGGTTGTTGAGAGGGAGTACAAATTACCTCTCAACATGCATCCTTAGAATCAGTCTCAGAAGGTTGTGGAGCAACCACAATTGGAGAAGCAGAGAGGAGACCAAGTGGAAGCGTCCACTGAAGCAGATACCTCCATGAGGGGGAAATTTCGAGCTAGATGGGAAGAGGGAGCACATGCAGCCATACCTCCAGGTGAAAGGCAGGGTGATGTGTAGAAATAATCCAAATATAAGAACTTTTGGCAAGGTCCATTGAGATGGTGTGTCTCATGGATTGAACCTAGCTATGAGGAGTCCACAGTACAAAAATAACAGGAAGGATCAGTTAGATTGATGCAGTCAGATGTCAAGAAGACAAAAATCACAGTGACAATGTCAGATATTGGAGCGTAGATCAGAGTTGGCAACAATGCAAAGGGCATGGATGCAAATGTCAGAAGCAGCGCAAACAATACAGTAGACAGGTGTAGTAGCTAGAAGTAGTCAGAAGACTCATATGACAAATTAATTATATTGATTCAGTTGTTCGGAGGCTATTCAGGTTCAGGAGTTGCAGGTGAAAACAACACTAGAGAAGTGTTGCATGCATAGTTCTAAAGGTATTGGATCAGGATAGATTGAATTCCTTTCTTGTTCATAGGGAGTGTTGAAATTTGCAACAAGAAACAGTGAAATTGGCAACCAGAAAGGACAAAAAAAATGCACCTGCACTAGTGACGAATTTTGATGTACTAGGAGTGAGGAATGTGAGGCATCTAATTTATTTTTCCCTTAAATAAATTGGACAATAAATTGTAATTTCATCTCATAGTAACTTGGGTCAGTTAACTAACTCATGATGACTGAGTTAGCTTAAGAAATTTTAGTTGAGGTGATTGAGGTGGATATTGATGGCCACCCGCCTATTCCACTTGGGTCCTCACCATTGTCTCTTTCAGTTTTTCAGTTTCCTTAAATATAACACAATTTACTATTTTTTTTCATTTTTTCGGGTCCTTAACTTCTGGAGCAGTTTTGAAGCCCCAAATGATGTTTTTTGGGCACGAAAGGTTTGGTGATTTCATAGAAATTGCACTAGCAGTTGTATTCCTCGGAGATATATTTCTAACGAGGTATCATGTGTGTCAAACAGAGATCATATGACCAAGTTACGACCTCGGGAAGTTGGTTGCCCAACTACCCCCAACGAGGCCCATAAACTCTTGGTGTTACATCTCCTCAGGTTAGGGTTTTCTCTCTTTTTTTTCAATAATAAAAAGGCCTTTGAGCCTTATTGTAACACAATTCAGAGGCATGTAGTTGCCACATCTCTTCTCAGAGATAAGCTACCATCGCCCGAGCTAGTTTGTTTTCCATTCTGTCTGTAAGCATTTTTCAGTATTTGATATTAATGAAATGAATTTTTATTCCTAGTGCATCTCTATGTTTATGTTTATTTTTGTATTATATTGCATTCTTGCATATGTCCGGATCATGAGGGTCTAAGATGAGGCATGTAGAGGGATTTTAATATGTTGGGGTTCCAGTTGCAGTTGATGCATTAGTGGGATGTAGGTGTGAATTAATAAACTCAATTAATTGAGTTAAAATCAGTTTAAATAGTTCTAACTAAATGATGCGCTAGTGAGAGGTCCACTGAATTAAATTAGATTTAATTCACAATGAGTGATCAATCAGATAACGGATAATTCACTATTAATAGTTGCATGCATGTCAGTTTCGAGGAATACCCAATTGAGACACAGGTTAAAGGGAACATAACTATCAGTTGTATTTATACAAAATTTCCCATATGCAATTATAAAGTCATTTGGATGCCATGATGGTTTGCGCAATCAAGGAAGGGTGATTTTGCTAATTAATAGGGACCTAATCCCTAGGAATTGTGTGAGCAAGGCAGGTTAAAGGAAGGATGAGAATTGGCTAAGTACTAGACCGATTTTTCCTAGATCAGTAGGAGATAATTGGTAGAGTGCTAGAGAATCTCATGAGAGATTAAGCATTTTATTGTATCATGATTCCTTGACTTAATACACTTTAAATATAGAGGGGTATCAAGCAATTTCTTTCCCTAGATACATATTGTGTTGTGCGATTGATAATTTCTTTCTCTTACTTATATGTGATTGTGCGATCGTGTTTTGTTTCCACAAATTGTAAGAAGGATTAAATATCTTGTTTTAGTACATTACAAGATCAGATTGAATCTCGTTGGTTAGATTTTATACATGAAATATAAGAGAGGGTTGATACGATCTTGTCTTGTGGTGGTTAGTAGGCCGCAAGGTCTTTGATAAAGACCAACATAAATGGAGAAGAGCTTGCACTTTAATTTAGAGCCAGAATAGAAGTAGACACAAGCGTAATATTGACTTAGGTAACCTTAGTTTGAGAGTCAACATTGAGATTTGAATTTCATATCAAGATTTATTCAAATAAATTCCCAGCATCTATGGATCCATATGAGCTAAGTCGAGTCTCTTATGGAGGCAAGAGTCATGGTTTTTTCTATGGGTGGATAGGGTTTGTTCTACAACAATTAGAAGTACATAAGTATAGTTCCCTAGTTGGGACAATTTCCTAGCATGTTTAGTTCATAAGGTATGCCCTTAAGACTATGAAAAATTTGCATAGAAGAAGAACGGTTGTGACCCTTAGAGCGAGGCTTATTTCTGCAATATAGACTGCAGATCTAGAAGATGGTTTGCAGATTCAATATGTGTGGAGATAGCAGATCTAAAGGAGGGTGGAACCTGAGCATAATATTGAGCATGTAGAAGATTTAAATTTTTTTGAACATGATAGGTTCAAAACTCAATTACACAACATCATGGAAGATTATTATAAAGGTTTCCCTTGCATTCTAATAAGCAATATCTGGCGGGATTGGAACAACAACACATTTTGTTCACAAGAAATATCCATGATAGTTTACGAATCACCCCAACATGTATCCTTTATGCAAGTCATATGATGATATGTCTTCACACTTATTTATATCTTGTCCTAGCACAGTGCGGGTCATCACCACCACCCTTGCAAAATTGAACATGAAAGACTTGTGGTCCTATCTAAGCTTGGAACACAATTTCAAAACTTAGTTGCACAACATCATGGAATATTATTAAAAAGGTTTCCCAGACATTCTAATCAGAAATATCTCGTGGGATTGGAATAGCAACACATTTTTTTCATGAGAATTATCCATGATAGTTTACGAACCATCCCAACATCTATCCTTTATGCAGGTCATATGATGATATTTCTTCACACTTATTTATCTCTTGTCCCAACACAGTAGAGGTCATCGCCACCACCCTTGCAAAATTGAACATGATAGGCTCATGGTCCTATCTAAGCTTGGAATAAAATTTCAAAACTTAGTTACAAAACATCATGGAAGATTATTAAAAAGGTTTCCCATGCATTCTAATCAACAATATCTAGTGGGATTGGAACAACAACACATTTTTTTCACGAGAAATATCCATGATAGTTTGTGAATCACCCCAACATCTATGCTTTAGGCCAGTCATATGATGATATTTCTTCACACTTATTTATATATTGTCCCAAAAAAGTGCGGGTCATCACCACCACCCTTGCAAAATTGAACATGATAGGCTTTTGGTCCTATCTAAGCTTGGAACAAAATTTCAAAACTTAGTTACACAACATCATGGAAGATTATTAAAATGGTTTCCCATGCATTCTAATTAGAAATATTTGGTGGGATTGGAATAGCGACACATTTTTTCACGAGAAATATCCATGGTATTTTATGAATCACCCCAACATCTATCCTTTATGCAAGTCATATGATGATATTTCTTCACACTTATTTATCTCTTGTCCCAACACAGTGCAGGTCATCACCACCACCCCTACAAAATTGAACATGATAGGCTCGTGGTCCTATCTAATCTTGGAAGAAAGTTTCAAAAATTAGTTACACAACATCATGGAATAATATTAAAAAAGTTTCCCATGCATTCTAATCAAAATTATCTGGTGGGATTGGAACAACAACACATTTTTTTCACGAGAAATATCCATGATAGTTTTTGAATCACCCCAACATCTATGCTTTAGGCAAGTCATATGATGATATTTCTTCACACTTATTTATCTCTTGTCCCAACACAGTGCAGGTCATCACCACCACCCTTGCGAAATTGAACATGATAGCCTCGTGGTCCTATCTAAGCTTGGAAGAAAATTTCAAAACTTAGTTACTCAACATCATGGAAGATTATTATAAAGGTTTCCCATGCATTCTAATCAACAATATCTAGTTGGATTGGAACAACAACACATTTTTTTCACGAGAATTTATTACAAAGATCACAATTGAATTGATAAAAAATAGTGTTTGGAAGACAAGTTTCATCCTAAGCCACAAAAATAAGTTATTCTCGTAATTGCTCCACTCCCTCTTGGATGCCCCTGTGAATTATTTGATGGTGTTACACAAGTTATCCCACCTAGCTGCAAAGTCGGTGTGGTACTCTTCCTCTCCTAGTCTTATAGTGAGAAAGTAAGATATACCCAAAGTTAAGGCTCCAACAACTAAGTTGATTCCATTTATCTTTGTACCCTTATGGAAATTGCATCCATAAAAAGAGTCAAATCCCTATAGATCATAGGGGATTCAAAAATCATGATCAATTGGGTCAATAATTCATGATAGAAAACATCTACTTACATCCATCCTACAAGATATCATAGATTCCCCAAACTCTTTAGAATAGCTATCTTTCACACACATTCTCAAGGAGCTAAATACCACAACACACAAGATTTTAAAATAATCTCTCAAACTACCCATCGATACATTTGTGATATCAGTCTCCATCGATAGGATGGAGTATGACCAAATGATTATTCATGTCTAAGCCTGAAAAACAAGTCAATGTAGATTGATGCATGCGCATTCCAATCATAACAATCAATTTCTACATCTTCTCAATAGAAAAACAAGTAATATTTGTTTGTGTTCACTTTACAGCATAAACACCAATTTCACCCATAATGTTAGGATAAGTTTAATGATATGACCGAAAAGGACAAAGGGAGGAGTATTTTGTTGTGTATTGGATAGGACTACGGGACACACATATAACATGGATGGGTATAAGTGGGATGTCCAAGCAAGTTTACTAAGATCTATAATCCACGCATTAGAGAATGAGAATGGGGATTAGGCCTAATGTAGGGGCTAGGGGGCCTAGAGGAAGGTAACAAGAGAAATTGAAAGGGGAACCCTCGATAGTGGTGATAAGGGTATCGGGGGCCCCATTATCAAACCAATAAGCCATTAACACATAACCACTAAATTCCTATCCCTTAACCCTATAATACATAATCTCTTAACCCCTACACTCATAACTCATAAGTCATCTTCTCCAATTAAACCTTAAGCCATTAACTCCTAACCTAGAATCCATGAACCCCCTAAGCACTAACACCTTCTCTGGCAGTGACTATAAACCTTAATCCATAACCCCTAATACCTTAAAACTAACACTCCAACACATAACCCCCAAATCCCTTCCCCCCCAAGCCCTTGTCCCTTAACTCTTAGCTCTTTAAGCCCTTAATCACTTAGTATCCAAGGAAAAAAACAACACCTCAAACCAACAAAATAGCCTCTTAGGAGAATCCTTCACCTCTAACTAAGAATATTGGTACCATTTGATTTTTAGAGAACTAGGTATTGGTCTCGAGGGTGTGTGTTTGTGGGTAATGCCCTTATTAACATGTATACAAAATGTAGAACAATCGGATAATTTGCAAAACCTCAATAAGAATTGCTCACAATATCTACACTTCATGTTGACATGGAGCTTGTAGTGCTCTCCCATATAAGGAGTTGGTAAAGAATAGATCACTCATAATGACACAACCTCTTCAACCCTAATGAACAAGGAGCTAACCCTTGATACAAATATTTTGTTTTCTAAAAAACACAATTGTGTCAATTTATAATACTATACATAAGATAAAATAAAATGATATTATCCTCATCAATACTTGAAATAGCCTCACATTTTCTATGAGTGGTGAGCCAAGGGGTGAATGTACGGCACTATTAAAGTTACATCATGTTTAAATTCCTTTTTAAATCATGAAAGTTTTCTCCATTAGGAGTTGATGCATCTCACCACCATCTCCATGATAATTTATGAGTCCTTTATCCTAGCTCGCAAGTCATATGATGATATTTATTCACACTTATTTATCTCTAGTTGTCCCAACACAGTGCAAGTCATCACCACCACCCTTGCAAAATTGAACATGATAGGCTCGTGGTCCTATCTAAGCTTGGAAGAAAAATTCAAAACTTAGTTACACAACATGATGGAAGATTATTATAAAGGTTTCCCATGCTTTCTAATCAACAATATGTGTCGGGTGGGGGATTTGAACAACAACACAATTTTTTCACGAGAAATTCTAAACAAAGATCACAATTGATTGATTTAAAGAATTAGATAGAAGTCTTTCGGATTAATCACATCTAATGATGTGATTATGTGAAAGACTTCTATCCACATTATGGATCACAAAATTCTTAGATCTAACATGATTAAAAGGTGTTTGGAAGACAAGATTCATACTAAACACAAAATGGCCTGGATTAAGTGATCACTCCACTCCCTCTTGGATGCCCACAGCTGATTTCTTTGATGGTGTTACTGAAAGTTATCCCACCTAGCTGCAAGGTGGGTGTGGTACTCTTCCTCTCCCAGTCTTATAGCGAGAAAGTAAGATATACCCAAAGTTAAGGCTCCAACAACTGAGTTGATTCCATTTCTCTTTGTACCCTTATGGAAATTGCATCCATCAAAAGAGTCAAATCCTTGTAGATCATGGGGGATTAAAAAATCATGATCAATTGGGTCAATAATTAATGATAGAAAACATCTACCTACATCCCATCCTACAGGATATCATAGATTCCCCCAACTCTTTGAACTAGTTATCTTCCAGACACATTCTCAAGGAGATAAATACCACAACACACAAGCTTTCAAAAGAATATCTCAAACTTCCCATCGATACCACTGTGATACCAGAATCCATCGATAGGATGGAATATGACCAAATGATTATTCATGTCTAAGCTCGAAAAACAAGCCAATGTAGATTGATGCATACACATTCCAATCATGACAATCAATTTCTACATCTTCTCAATAAAAAAAACAAGTAATTTTTGTTTCTGTTCACTTTACAACATAAAAACCAATTTCACCCATAATGTTAGGATAAATTGAATGATATGACCAAAAAGGATGTGGTAGGAGTATTTGTGGTGTATTGAATAGGACTAGGGGACACACATGTAGCATGGATGGGTAGAAGTGGGATGTCCAAGCATGGTTTACTAACATATATAATCCACACATTAGAGAATGAGAAGGGGGATTAATACCTAATGTCATAGGGGCTATGGGACCTAGAGGGAAGGTAACAAGAGAAATTGAAAAGGGAACCCCCGATAGTGGCGATAAGGGTATTAGGGGCCCCATTATCACAACCAATAAGCCATTAACCCATAACCACTAAATTCCCTATCCCTTAACCCCGAAGCCATAATCTCCTAACCCTTACACTCATAACTCATAAGTGATCAAACCCTTGATGCATTAAACCTTAAGCCATTAACTCCTAACCTAGAATCCATGAACCCCCTAAGCACTAACCCCTTATTCTCTTAACTCGTGACCCTTGAACCTTAATCCATAATCCATAAACACCTTAAAACCTAACCCCTTAACCTGTAACACCTAAATACCTTAATTATCAAGCCCTTGACCCGTAAATCCATTTCCCCCCAAGCCCTTGGACCTTAAATCTTAACTCTTGAAGCCCTTAACCACTTAGTATCCAAGGCCAAAAACAACACATCAAACCAACAAAATAACCTCTTAGGAGAATCATTCAACTCTAACTAAGAATATTTGTACCATTTGATTTTTAGATAACTACATATTGGTCTCGAGGGTGTGTGTTTGTGGGTAATTCCCTTATTAACATGTATACCAAATGTAGAACAACTGGATAATTTGCAAAACCTCAATAAGAATTTCTCACAATATCTACACTTCATGTTGACATGGAGCTTGTAGTGCTCTCACACATAAAGAGTTGGCAATGAATAAATCACTCATAACGACACAACCTCTTCAACCCTAATGAATAAGGAGCTAACCCTTGATACACATATTTTTTTTCTTCTAAAAAAACGCAATTGTGTCAATGTAAAATACTATACATAAGAGAAAATAAAATGATATTATCCACGTCAATGCTTGAAATAGCCTCACATTTTCCATGAGTGGTGAGCCAAGGGGTGAATGTAGGGCACTATTAAAGTTACATCATGTTTAAATTCCTTTTACATCACGACATTGTTCTCCATTAGGGTTGATGCATCATCACAAGGGAGCATGGCACCTTTTTATGGGGGAGCGATTAAATTTGTAACATAATTCAAATGATACACACCTCCAATGTAAATTACATCATTATATGTTTGTGTCAAGTTATTAAAGAGGTTATTTAACAAAACAAAAAATTTAGTACTTGGACTTCATATTTTCATGGCCTCAACTCTAAGATGGATTTGTACTAGGAACACTTCATGCAAATAAGAGGGGGCCTTATTTTTTAACCCTCATACACACAATAGCACTAGATGTTGCCTGTCAATTATCCCTTGGTGGTTTCAAAGTGGGTTTACATTAGTGTCTAGTCGAAACTAATGACATCATGATATTCCTCTTCTCAATAACATCTTCTAGATTTTCCATATACACAACATTGAGTTAGAGGATCACCTCATTTGTAGATGCTCCATTTAGTATGGGATTCAAGGAATGCTCTATTTTCTTTTATCAAGATTTAGATGGTCATTATATACTTTCTTTCAATACATGTCTAACTATTTTTATGAGGGAGGTCCTTGGATTTAGATCTTTATACAAGACCTTATGTGGCCTTCCCCTTTTGAATTTTTCCAAGGGGGCCACCTCCTTCCATGTTACCTTGCCTACTTAGGGCCAACATTGAAAAGCCAATATTCAAACTTCTTCAACTATCAAATTGGTGGGGCCTCATACCTCTTATTGAACCCCTTAATGGGACATTATTTCTCCAAAGAGACTGTTGAGGATTTCCCATTGAAAATCACAGGTTGGATGTCACAGGACCTGTTACCCCACTTTCTATACGAGTTTTTAGAGGATAATTTTAAATTTTGATTGACATATCAACCCTTGTGATTCTTGTGACATTAATAATTTTCCAACTAAGATATATGAATGACTATATAATTGGTTTGATGACACCTTACCTTGGCCATCTAGGACACTAGGTGTAGGAAGATGTTGCTTTAGCGGTCACTTTAACTTGATATATATGATCCATGTATATATCTCTAATGCGTATTGTTTTTATAGTGATCACTTAAAGACTTTATTCTAACTCTTAAATGTTTTGGCCATAAATTCTATGCTGAATTGTTCCATGGTGTTTCATAATTTTACTCATAAAAATGTGTCATCTTGATAGTTTAAATATATAAATGGTGATTTGAGTAATTACTACACATCATATATTATTATACCCTTATTTCCCTTCGTCAAATTTTATCCCACATAATTTCATAGCATATTCATTCATTTTAATCATGATGTCTAGCCCTATGATTCCCACGAGTAGGAAATCAATTATTTTATCCATAAAACTAACCATGTAAACCACTCTGTTTTCAATTTTATCACCGTGCTTTCATGTCGGGTTTTTGATCTTAATGATAGCAGTTGTGTGAATGGGGTTGGTTCAAGTTCGAACTACGATTTAAAAAATAAGCATGGTTGGGTTAGATGCGGGTGAAGGAAAAGGTCAAGGGCTCTTTGTCTGTTTCTTTTAGATTGAGCGAGAGTCGTTTTTGAGTGGGAGCGTTCAAGAAAAGATAAAATTGACAAAGATAATAGTTGAGTTGTGGATGTCTTTTGTTTTTAGGAAAAGCAATTGAGGGTAAACATGGGAATAACAAAACTGCATCAAAAGGTGAAGGAACAACAAGAGCAAATGGGGAAAAAGGTCATACCATTTGTTTTTTAGATTATTCTGTATTTACTATTTAGTTAAAGTATTTTTTTCTTTTGAGATTTATATATTTAAATTGCCTATTGTTGCAATTACATACTATTTCCAAGACATCTGGCATGCATCACACTGAATGAGTTGAGAATGTAGATCATTAGGTAGTTGGCATTTTAGAAAATTTTGAAGAGGGGTGTCATATTATGGTGAAATTTTTACTTTCTTTTAGATTGAGCGGGAGTCGTTTCTTTTTTCTATTTCTTTTAGATTGAGAAACACCCTCTGCATAACTTCCTTTCCATCTTCTCCATCTTCGGGCATCATTACTGCCCTCAACGGTCTGCAAACATCCTCTCTACCGACTCTGCCATCGCTCAGTCTTGCAACCTCCACACCCACCTTCAATTCATGAACTATCAATATTGCATTCAATCCCTGATCATGTCGCGTTGCTAGAGCGATGAAAGTCAATCCTAGTCTCTTTCCCTCCATGAGAGAGCTCCAACCACGATGTGTCAGAAAAGCTTCGGTGGAAGGATGTGATAAAATCTCCTTCTGCGGTGCCCACCCCTTCAATACCAACCCTCTGTCCCAAATCCGCTCTTCGAAACCCGCGAGCAATGAAATCGAACCCTCGCCAGAGCCGGCTACAAGAAAAACACAGATAAACGGCTTCCCACTCACTTCCAATCCCAGAGCCACCTCTTGGATTTCAGCGTTCGATAGAAAGCATTGGCTACCAAACGAAGCATACACAATGGAATAAATCGCCTACATTCCAAGCCATTTCAAGAACTCAGAGTCCTGACGCCCAGCGTTTGATTGTAGAAGCGGACCAACGGGAATGACCGGTTTCCCGGTGAACCGTTGGAAATAGTCGATGAACTTCCCTTCAAACTCGTAGCACGATTTTATTGCAACGAATTCTACAGATCTTGCATTGAAATATCACCTACTGCAACGAATTATACAGATCAAATGGAGTTTTGGGGGTGTGGAGGTAAAACGTGGGGAGGTTCACAGTTGTGATCCTGGAGATGGTAAATATCTCCACTTACCGCAGACAGCCCTGGGTCCATGACTCTAGTAATAGAAACCAGACTCTGCTAACAGAGACCAGTGACGGAAACAACCTCCCGAGTGACCTTCTTCTAGGTATTCTTCTTCTTTGCGATTTTGGATTCGTGATTTTGATTTTATCAGCGAAAGGAACCCCTCAAGCTGAAAAGAGCACTTAGCTCTGACATGTTAATTGAGACATGAGCACTTGTTTTGACAATGCTCTTTCTTTGCATCAATTAGATGGACAGAGTTGGTCATACTAAGATACCGATGTAGCTCATGAGAACCTTTATCCCCAACTCGTGTAACACTTCATATGTTTCTGCATCAACAAATTTTTTAAATTCCTTTTAGCATTATCATTTTTTCCTGAAGTTACATGTCTTTTTATTCAACACCGGTTGCACTTTGCAGCTTCACAATCCTTTGGACTTCCCTAGCAATAACTTTTGTTCTCAGGGTCAGTTTCATTCTTTATCCTCATATTTAAATCTCTGTTACTCTTGCCTTAAATTACCATCTTCTAAAACATATTGGGGAAGTGCCGAAAGATGAGATACAAAACGCTATTTGATCTTCACAATACTTCTCTATGAATCTCCCTTTGTGTGGTATTCGATTTGCTGTTGGACGTTAGCCATTTTCCTCTTGTAGCGTTTGGCATTTAAAACACTATAAACAATGTTTAGAAACCTCCTTAATCATTAGAAAATACACCTATGAAAAAAAATTGATGCTGAGATTTTCTTCTTTGTCATTTGATCGATCGACACTTGGCTTGATTGAAAAATGCAACAAAATCATCATCTGTGAGGTGCCCAATACACCATTGAATCCATCACAACATAATTTACCACTCATCACGATATTTGACAAAGGGTTGCGATAAGTGGAATCAGGCACTTTCTGGTGCTCAACTGATGCTTGATTGGCATATTTTAACAGACGAAAACCCTTGGAAAATATTTTTATTTGAAATATATAAAATATTGTACCATATCTAGACTGCTTCGCATTTGAAACTACACTTGGAAATGGGCCTACCTTCAGGTGTTTGCGATATCATTCTGAAACTAGGACACTTGTTTGCTCTCTGTGTTCAACATTTGACTCTTGAAACATTCTTTTGGTTAACAAAATTGAAAACCAAACCTCTTTCCTCTTGAATATGTTTTGAGACATTTCACATCTGGGCACTTATATGTTCTCAACATCTAGCTGGCACTTGTCGAAATTATCGCAAATTTGTGGAGATATGAGATTTATCTTTCAACACTAACACTCTCGTGGGCACTCTCGCGGGCACATAGCTACACAGTCATCAAGACAATTGGCACATTAGGATTTTCTATGTTTTATTTTGACTCGCTTTGGTTTTTTTTTCCTTTTTGTTCTGCGCGTATAGTACCACATGCGTGGGGGGAAATTGGTTTTGATGGCGTTTATGTACATCGTTGCCAACGCGTTAAGTCCACGCGTTGTGCACATAATAGCTCTCGTGTGGGCTCCTACCTTGGTGGCTCGGCACTAAACTAGAGCGCTGGTTTGTGCCCTGGCCCAGATGATACTTGGTATGTTGTGTAGATTCATTCGTAGCTCATGAAATTAATTGGAGATTGGCCTTGAGTGGTCATTAATTTTTAAAAGAACTATTAAACTTGATCATTTTAACAAATGACCCGTCGGAATGCCGAAGGCGGGACTGCGCGACACCAGTACGGTCGCGAACGATCCGACGCGTGTGGGAAGGAGATGACAGCAGGAGGGTGCAGCAACCGCCAAGTGTCGAATTTTGAGAGGGTGGAAGGGCGATAGGTGGAGCACAGAGAATGGCTGGGAGCACTGTTCATCGCAGCAAAGCTCATAATAGGAACATGTTCGGCGCAAAAATAGAAAATTCACACAGCTGAAAATATAAAAGATAAACGGAGACCTCACACCCATGTCCTATAATTTGTCAAAATCCCTTGTAAATATAAAAGTAATTGACAAATGTGAACTGAATCTAACCCATGTCCTATAATTTATCAAAATCCCTTGTAAATATAAAAGATTTACAAAAGTAATTGACAAATGCGACCTGAATCTAACCCATGTCCTATAATTTATCAAAATCCCTTGTAAATATAAAAGATTTACAAAAGTAATTGACAAATGCGAACTGAATCTAACCTTAACAGATTAAAAACACAACATTCATTGATGATAAGTAGATAAACACAAAAGAATACTCCAAATATGGGCGACAAACGCAAAACATACGACACATATGGGCGAAATGGGGAAGACAAACTGGATCCCACAATAACACTTGGAAACATCAAACACTACTAGTGCCTTCTTTATATTTGTTGAAAATGAAGAACACAGATTTGATTTGAGAAGATGTTGTTGTGGCATTAATCTTTCAAGATCCATATCAAAATAACACCATCCGGCAAAGCAACGCAGTACAGCTAAACACTCCTAGTAGTTTGGATTCCCACATCATCTTAAACTCCTAATATGAAAATATAAACACCATCTCACTAATTTTTTCCAACAACTTCAACAAATTAAACCTCCAAAATGGCATGTTGCCCTACGTTACTAGAAAGCCATAACAACATCTAACTCTTTCAAACAACTTCAAAAAAATTAACCCTCCAAAATGGCATCTTGCCGTATGTCTTTCACATTGAATATTATCAGATCATGCCAATGTCAATTTTAATGTTACTAGAACATATGGCAGTTTGAATAATGAAAGACAAGTTCATTGAAAACATGTTCACTATGTCTGCCAAATACTCGGATGCATGCCTCCCTCACTTGTTCTGATACATTTCTTGCAATAGATGCTTGATTTTCATCCATCATCGAATGCTTAGCTTCTTTTAAATGCTTGGCTATCATGATCAGAGTTCGAATGTCTGTCAGAACAATGCTCTGAATGGTTTCCATGATTTCCTTTTCAGAAGGATAGCAGTTCTCCAACGTTGTGGAGAAGAACACGTTCGACTGCATTCTTGCAAAATAGGCAGACACAAAAGAAGCACGAACCCACTTCTTTTCTTCTTCCCTTTTCAACCCGAGCGAACTCTTAATAATCTCTTCCACCTTTACAAAAAGCTTTGCAAATTTTGCACATGCTGAAAGAATTTCGTCGAGCGTATGCAATTGAAGAGACCTTACATCATTAATTTCCTCAATTGCTTTGCCATGCAATTTTTGGAATTCTCTGGTTATGCGGCCCAAGAGTGGCGTCAGAGATAGCTCCAATTCGCATCTCTGGCACTTGCATTTGAAACCCCAACACTCGCAGCTAGCTTGGCGCTGCGGCAAAGGGACGAGAGTGTTGAAGTAGGAAATGGTTATCTCTTCTCCTCTCTGGATGGTCTTGGATGTGTGAATAAACATCGCACTTCCCACTTCCAGACGGGTTGAATTTGGCAAACAGGAATGGTTAATGAAAGACGACAACAATAAGAGAACTATAAAATATTTATGGCCTGTGCGGCAGAGTCTCGCTTCGTGAGATCCAGAGAATGAGTTTCGACTTATCACATGCCGGATACGATGAACGTCCACGTCAAAATTTTCTTTCTCCTTTCCACGAGACATTTCATCGTCTGGTGTAAATAGATCAATAGTTGGAGCATATAAGGTGTCTAGCAGGGAAGAAACGTCTAAACTATAAAGCTGCCGAAGCAATATTTGGGATTTTTTGGCAGCGCAGACGACATCAGTGACAAGTTCTTCTTGAGAGGCCGTAAGACAGTTGCACCGCTGGTTCACGTTCAAGAACATAGGCAAAGCACTCCGCGCATCCATCATCACGCTCTTGAGCAGCATGCTGATCACCATCTGCTGATTCTTCATCAGAACGCCCAAGGCGGGATGACGCGACACCGGCATGGTTGCGAACGACCTGATGCGCGCGGGAAGGAGATGACAGAAGGAGGGTGCAGCAACCGCCAAGTGTCGAATTTTGAGAGGGTGGAAAGGCGATAGGTGGAGCACAAAGATTGGCTAGGAGCACTGTTCATCCCAACAAAGCTCATAGTAGGAACACCTTCGGCGTAATTAATTTAAAGATATTATAATTCAAAAACTTTAATTTTATCATAACTATCTCTATCATATTT
The DNA here is from genome assembly GCA_034641835.2 of Pinus albicaulis. Classification (NCBI taxonomy): domain Eukaryota; kingdom Viridiplantae; phylum Streptophyta; class Pinopsida; order Pinales; family Pinaceae; genus Pinus; species Pinus albicaulis. The sequence goes on from CM076572.1 coordinate 563,041,072, forward strand.
AATATTTCTTTTTCTTTTTGTATTTTAATAAAATGAGAATTAATTAAAATTAATTTAAATATACTATAATTCAAATTATTTTCATTTTACTTTAACAATAAGTGTCTATATCATATTTAATATCTCTCTTGCTTTTTATTTTTATTTTTAATTTAATTCATGAAAATTAATTAAATATACTATAATTCAAAATACTTTAATTGTATTTTAACATAAATGTCTATATCATATTTAATATCTCTTTTGCTTTTTATTTTTATTTCTAATAAAATAACTAATTCATGAAAATTAATTTAAATATATTTTAATTCAAAAAACTTTAATTTTTTATTTTTATTTTTAATTAAATAATTAATTCATTAAAAATAATTTAAATATACTATAATTCAAAAAAATTTAATTGTATTTTACCATATCTGTCTATATCATATTTAACATCTCTTTTGTTTTTTATTTTTAATAAAATAATTAATTGATGAAAATCAATTTAAATATACTATAATTCAAAAAAGTTTAATTTAATTTTAACATAACTGTCTATATCATAATTTTCCTGAAACAGTATTACAACTGGCTCAAAGAAATCACAGGCGACGAACAGAGAAAATCCTTTTTACTCACTCCAGAATCAAACTTTATCTGGAAACAAAGCCTTTTCTGTGGAAAATCCCTAATTTGGTGCCGGCTCATATGCCCACTAATTGCCATTTTCGAATCGTGGGAGTTACAAGAATTTTCAATTCCTGTATGTAATCTGGAAAAAAAAATCAGAGTCTTTAAGTCAATCAATAATTGCAGATGCAAAGCACCACCTTTTCACATTCAAACTCGATCAATATATTAACCAACCCGGCAACAATTCGCAGGATCCATTGCCTCAGCCGAAGATAATTTTGCAATGGGAACAGAGCTGGAAAGCTCCCCACAAATCCGCAATTCGAAACCTCCCAGAGCCTCGCAGAGGTCAATGTCGGGGCCGATCACGACAACTTCAATGGCAAAGGCAATGGCGGCAAGAGAAGCAACCATTAAGCACAGAAAAACGTCGAGCTCAGAATCCCTGGCATGGAAAGACATGTTCGATGGAGTGGGGCATCTCAGCCCATAAAACCATCAGAAATTCTTTTCACGGGAACGCCCAAGGCGGAATGACGCGACACCAGCACGGTCGCGAACGACCTGACGCGTGCGAGAAAGAAATGACAGCAGGAGGGTGCAGCAATCGCCAAGTGTCAAATTTTGAGAGGGTGGAAGGGCGATAGGTGGAGCACAGAGATTGGCTGGGAACACTGTTCATCCCAAAAAAGCTCATAGTAGGAACCTTCTTGTTCCTCATTCCATTTAAACTTTTATAACAACCCTGTCAAAAACCTAAGAGTCAAAATTGGCTCAAGAAACATTTTATTATTTGCCAAACACGTGATTTTTATTTTTCCAAACCTCTAACCAACTTCTTGTTCCTCATTCCAATTAAGATTTTATAAAAACCCTGTAAAAAACCTGACAGTCAAAATTGGCTCCAGAAACATTTTATTATCTACCAAACACATGATTTTTATTTTTCCAAACCTGTAACCAACTTCTTGTTCCTCATTCCATTTAAACTTTTATAAAAACCCTGTCAAAAACTCGAGAGTCAAAATTGGCTCAAGAAACATTTTATTATTTTCCAAACACATGATTTTTATTTTTCCAAACCTATAACCAACTTCTCGCTCCTCATTCCAGGTGCTACAAAATGGCTTAGCAACGCATTTTTTTTAACATTTTTGAATTAGCCTTGACAATTAAAGATTGAGCATCTCTTATCAATAATTCACGCTCAATTAATATCTAGTCATGTACCTCATTACACCACATGCAACAAAAATTTGACAGATAAATGGAACAAAAAGTAGACAGATAACTAATTTTTTTCTCAAAAGCAAACTTACACTTAATCTTCCTCGAGAAAAGAGAGCAGAGACTCCCAATCATTGCCAATTCCCAATGAAAGAAGAGTGGACCAGATAGCTACAATTTCCAAACAAGGCAACACACTAGTGAGCCCGATATTGAAGGAGAGCTAAATACTTGTCCATATTATCTTTCCAAAGAGATTATAAATGGTGTAATTTGTGTGCTCACCTATATTATAGATCAATCGACACCTCATCTTGTATTGAGAGTTAGAGTTAATAGATTCTTCTAAAGCAACAAAGGTTAAATACTTTTTGGTTTATACTACTGCAAGGACTAACCAAAGATCCACCCCGCATCCCTGCAAAATAACCTTAATGTCACAAGTTTATTTTCCAATACGTTGGGCGAGGGATGAACGCCCCCGCCCCCCCCCCCCCCCCCAATCCTTGTGGAATATTGTTCTTCCCACCATACTTTGACCACAGGCATGATTGCATGATCTGCTCTAGATGTTGAAATTGAGTATTACTAGGCAACCAACAAGATACATAATAAATGTGTGAGGCATAGAGGATCTGCCCAACCCCTTTATCAACTTCCCATCTAATGAGAGGTCCTTATGATGCCAAAATCAATGCTTACTCTAAAATTGTTGAAGACATGGTAGACCAATCCTGGATAGCCACTGGTGAAAGCCCCATTTCAAAATTTCAGACGCGATGCCTAGATACCTCAAAATTACCCTAGGTCGAACATAATTCTGAGCTATGGGAATCTAGTAGGTTGAGATTCTAACTCTAACAACTAAAAAATTGTCTCGTGGTCACTAACCACAACATCTAATGTAGAGCGAAAGATGTGAAAACAAGTATGAGCACCATCAACCAAGCTCTGCTTAACACTATATAAATAAATTATACGTTAGAAAAATGATTGTTGACCATGTCTGACCCATCAGGACGTAAGATGTCCTTCACTTTCCCCTGAATTCCAGCAACTTCAAATAAGTGAGCCAAGGCATCCATTTTCAAATATACAAATATGGGGCAAAGGGGCACCCTTGACAAATAGATTGGTTTAGCAAAATTTCAAGGGATAATGAGTTACTACCAAGGAGAAATTTCGTTGCATTATAGAGTATTGTGTTCACCATGGCCAACATGCTCCAATATGCAGAAAACAAGGCTGCTAGCCACTATCTGAAGCCCATTCCAAGGCCTCTCAAGTCTAGATTATGTCTCTAGATTAACTAGACCCTGTACAAAACCTGTTTTCTCTTGTTGAACTACCTTCCATGAAAAACCAGTTACATCATCCCCGTTCTGGAGTTCATGGATAATTTTTTTTGCAAGTTTTGTGGCTCCCATGATACATGTCTAGTGCACTCATCACATGTAAGGACTTGTGGTCAGTTTTGGGAAAAAGTTGTGCAATTCAGCACAATAGACTATTCAACTACATCTTCTGTGGATTAGGACATGTGGAAAATTCAACCTAAAAAGGTGGTGTGATGGGTGCAACTACACTAGTTGCAACTTACAAAGCCTTAGGTGTGGACAATTCAACCTAAAAAGGTAGTGCGATGGGTACAACTGCAATGGCTGTAAAGCCTGAGGAGTTGTATGCGGGTTGCCATGACTCATGAGGGATGAATTCACATTTTGTACCCATTTATTTCTAGAAGTCCCTCGTTAAGTACTGGGTTAAGACTCAAGATTGTGTTCTCTAGTGATAACCTCAACTGAAAAAGTTGTATATGATATCTATTTGTCCTTGACGCAAATATTTTAACTTCAAACCTTGTACTTGTTCCCTGACTCAAAATTTTTCTAATATGATATAAAATGTTAATTCATGTTGAATATGGATTATATTACCATAATTTTTAAAATTTAGAACAATATATGCATAGTTGCAATATAATTTTCTGCAATATTTTTGTAATAATATCTTCAAAGCTGCAATCTGATTTTCTGCAAGATTTTTGTAACAATATCTTCATAGTTGCAATCTGATTTTCTGTAAGATTTTGTTGAAATATGACCTTGGTAATTTTAGTGTCTTTTCATATGTTTGAGAGACTAAGTAAAATTCTTTAAATTCTGAAAGAACCAATCAACAATTATGCCATATATGTAAATATAGTAGCTAGTTAATGAGAACCTTATCATTTTCTTTCTTGGATTCATGTTTTTCGTCTTTTCAAGGATTAAATTAGTAAGCCATTAATAATTTAATTATGGTTTTCATTGTTGGCTCATGTTATTTGGTACATGCATGTCACATTGTACCATCACACTCTCACAATAAATCTTGAATGATGAAGTGGCTGAGAAAGCCTTTTAAAGGTTCAAGTCACAAAGTATCAGATGGACACTACGTAGGGGTGCATTTGGAGATGACAATGTAACTTGGCATGTGCCCTCTAATGCCATGCTAATCCCCAATTCATCAGAGTGTATTCTCTTTTAAACTTCAATCTTCTATCTGTTAGCTCTAACAAAGTTAGCGTCGTGCTAGTGATTAATTTGAAACTGTATTTTATTGGAAAAATTCACTATTTTTTGGTGGAATAATTCATAATTTATTATGATATTTTTTTGCAAGTGTACTAGTCACGATGATAAATGTGTGTTTTACTTCAGAGGGTTCTCAGTTCTTTCTAGATATGCTTTTCATCATTTGATTTGAATACTTCTCTAGTGCTTTACCTTCATATTTTATCCCTTGCACAATTTCTCTTGAGGTCCATGTTGTTATTTTTATTGGTTGTTTTTGTGGAAACGTTTTCCTGAGGTTATGCAAGGTAAATCCAAATGAGAAACATGCTTTTTTACATATTGATATTTTTTCAAGGAATTGTTGTGTGATACTTGATTTTCATAAATCTAGATTTTTATTTCGTTATCTATATCAATATATAAGAACAAGCCCATGGATTTTTCATATTTCTCAAATTATGGAGTTGTTCCTTTCCTGTTGCATGTTCTTTTATATTGTTGTGTTGTGATTCAAATTTATAGTTGTGCTTTCAAGTTATTCTCCTATGTAGTACATGCTTTATTTGATTATATCAAAAGTCTTACCAATACAATAACATTGATTGTTGTATGTGGACATTTTTGTTTAGGATGGTCCATTACATAATCAAGACGAGGAGCTCAATCATGCAATTTCACTTTCTGTTTCTAAAGAACTAACTAGACTAGATGGTGTATGATGGAAATTTCATTTTTTTACAGTTACTATTAGTTAAATTATGTCCTTTAGCTCGATTCTTTTCATATATTCAACTAGACTTTTGTTTCTTAACAAGACTTTGTCATTTCCATGTTTTAGTGAAATTGTTTATGGTTTGATACTCTCATACGACCTTTATCAAGTTACATGCACCCTCATTAGAAAAAACAAGAGAAGTTTTCTTTCCATGACTATATTTGTTTGTCATTATTGACTTAGCAAATTCTTTTAGCTAAGAAACTAGTTTCAAGGTTATGGCATAACTTGTCATATAAATTGAACAGAAGTTATATCCAAAATGTTAACTTGTAAACTACTTAGCTAGTTTTATGTTTTCCATTTAAAATCGAGTCCAATTTGAACTCTGAATGAGTTGCTCCATAGAATTGAATATTAAGATATTTTGGTGTAAGGATTAAAAATTAGCCCTTAAGGCCTCTCATTTATTCATTTATTTTATCTGAATTTAACATTTACTATTAACTTATAACCACTTGGCACAAATACGTCATAGATCAAGATCATACTTTGTAGAGTGGCGTAGAATAAAAATAGGAGCAAGGACACTGAATTATTTCAGTTTTCCTGGTCCTTACTTCCACCCCTTGCAGTACCTCCACAAGTTTCAAGTGGAAGTTCCAAAATATTTGGTATCTATTATCATCATGGAATTTATGGTATCTTGTCTCCATGTTTATGGGAAATGCCTTGGCTATTGGTAATCAACATCTATTTTGGTATGGTTTTTTTATTGAGTTCCATTTTCGAATTTACCCATCTCTTGTCATGATTACTTGACTCTAAAAGCTTATAGTAGGTGCTGGTAAAAAATATCATGCAGAGGAATGGTGTTAAATTTTACAAAACATGTGGCTTATCCCTCTTATGCATATTCATAATTACATATTTAGTGAAAGAAGAAAGCATACTTATTTGTGGAAAATATGAAATGCTTGTGACCCATTCATCTCCTTGGTTTTACAGTGCATATGGGAAAAAAATGAGCTAAATCCTAAGACTAACGAAATACTTAAAAAACATCCTTACATTGTAATAGGTACTGTGAACAAGATTTGAAGTACAGGGTGATATCTGCAAAGCTAGGCATGTCAATGAGAAGACCAATAGTGTATCTGACCATGTCCTCTAGCAACCATCAATCAATAAGTTTTCTATGGAATGCTTGGTGGAGCTGTCTATAGATATATTGCTATGGAGTTCTAGAAATTTTTTGTGAAATTATGCACTTTATATAGATTGGGGTGGGATAATAAGAAACTTTTTTTCATATCCAAAGGTGATAAAAAACAAGTACATTTTATTGAAAATTAATATAAATATGAGTGCTTGTTATGAATGAATATTGGTAAAGTGAACTCTTAGAAATTAGAATAAGCAATATACTTTTTAGCACTGGAAAGCTGAACCATGCAAGTTTATTTTAGAAATTAGACCTTTTCCATTTCTTCTGGTATTTCCATGAGATAATTATTAGTTGCGATGTGGAAAGGTTGTTGTTATAGCCTACATATGCTAATATGTGCACATTATGGACTTCAAATTTCAATATAGTGTGGCCAACCTTAACACGGGTTCATACCCTATTTCACTATAAATATCACTGCAAATTTTATTGTTCATATTATGTTATCATCTAATTTCCTTAGTGATATAAACCTACTTCATCGAATTCAATAGATGTTAGGAGCTTCATTAGTTACATCCTGTACATTTCAGCAATTCAACATTTGTAGTTGACATTAATTGTGTTCCTTCCATTGCCAGATTACCATTATCAGCATAGTGAAGTTTGTTAGTGTTATTTTTTTGAGTGAACTGGAAGGAAGCACTACACGAAAGGTCCCCAATGCAAGGATTTCATGAAGACATAACTTATGCAGAGAAAAAACCGAAAAAATTGGCATTTATAGTTTTGGAGTGGTGATATTGGAGCTGGTGATGGGAAGACAACTAATAGATCGAGAAATTGGAGAGGATGAAGATCTTGTGAAGTGGGTGTTCAATAAAATAGAGAAAATTAATGGATTTTTTGAAGTGTTGTATCTTGAGTTTGTGGACTGCTTCAAGGAGGAAATTACCATGGTTCTGAAAGTAGGACTCCTTTTCATAAGAACCTTGCCCATCAACTGGCCAACAATGAAGAGAGTTGTACATTTGCTGCAAGAAGACAATACCGAGCACAAGGCCAAGGCAACTGCCAAGGTTGAAAAATAGTCTCTTCACTAGTACGTGGAACCCACAATTTGCATTGTATAAGCATGATGGTAATTGTATTTGGCCTAGAATTTTATTCTTTACATGGACTCCATATTTACTTCCACTTTGTAGCTTCTAATTTTGTTTAGAGTTTTTTCATGTATAACCTTTTGAATGTAACCTAATATTAATAGCCAAAACAAAAGCTTGCCTCTGTAACTCTTTGGGCATCATTCCCCATGGCAATCCAATGGTTAGAGGGTGCATCTATCTACCCTATCGTGGGCCATTGCGTTGTTGTGCTTTTGATAAAACTACCCTCCAAGTTAATAATTGTGGTGGGTTGGCTAAGACATAGAATTTTCTCCCTATTAAACACCATGAGGAGAGAAAAAATTGATACCATTGGCATCATCATCTATGTTAACATCTTATTATTGATCTCCTCTTGCTCTACTCCCCTTGGGCACAAGAATTTAATTGTAATCCAGAACACTGAGGCTTTCAATGTAATATAGGTGGAAATCAAGATGATTTTAGTGGTTTTTGCCTAAGATTCTCATTATCCTTTTTTCATAAATGGTTATTTCATAGAAGTTTAATTATGGCCTCCAGCCATTTTAAAATTGTATTGTAACATGAAAATGTTCATTTCGAAAATTTACATGTTTTTAAACACTCCTTGGATTAAATCCCAATCAGCGTGTATTTAACCGTTCTCCATATTAAATCATGACATGGCAAGACAACAAAATTGTAACAGGAAAATCAAGTTCCTTCTTGAAATTATAAATGTATTAAATCATTAGTATTTTTGGTAAATACTAAGTACTTAATCATGAATAGTTTTGCTAAATAATAGGTATCATAGAAGAAATTAATCAATTGAGTGATTTTCCTTTTATTGTGTATATTGAATATCATATTTATTCTTATTGTCTTTCAGTATGCATATTGAACATGTTATTTCTAGCAAATTTTGATCTTCCTAGATCTTGTATTCCTTTGGTGTATCTTTGCACCTTAAGGGGCAATTGCTAATTTAGATTTTAATTCTTCAAAAGGTGCTAGCTCATTGGAAGAGCATCTGCTTTACAAGCAGGAGGTTAGAGGTTAGATTCCATCATGCCCCGATATTCATAGGAATGGTGGCGATTAGTTTTTAGTGACAGATGCTCTTTTGACCATCGACAATGAGCTTATGGTGACATTTTTTGAGCCTCACCAAAATATGAAATGGTGACGGTCAATGAATGCCACAATATATATGCATCAATAGTGACGACCATGAAAGGTCCGTCACCATAAATTGTTATTGTTGATATGAAATGGTGAGGGTCATTGTTTGTCATTATAGTCATTATTCGTGACGGACCTTGATGTGACCAATGAGATTATCATGAGATTTTTTGACCCTCATATAATATGAAATGGCGATGGTCCACAAACGTCGCCATATATATGCACCGATAGTGATGGCCATGAAAGGTCCATCACAAAAAATCGTTGTTGTTCATATGAAATGGTGACGGTCACTATCTGTCATTATAATAAATATTCATGACAAACCTTGAATGTCACCAGAACACATACGCTACCTTTGGTGACGTTTAGTTTTTTGGTGACAGAGGCTATTGTCCATCACCATTGCTCATATGAAATGGTGACGATCACTATCCATCATTATAAATAATTAATGGTGACAAACCTTGAATGTCACCACAACACCTATACTTTTGGTGACGCCACCTTTGGTGACGTTCGGTTTTTTGTGACAAATGCTATTTTGACCCTCACCAATGAGCTTATGGTGACATTTTTCGCCCCTCACCAATGTCCTTTTTTCTTGTAATGCTAGTGTTGTTTTCACATGCAAATATTTTGAAATTGAATAGCCTCCAAACAACTGAATCAGTATAATGCATCTATCATCAGAGTCTTCTAACTATTGGTACCTACTGCATATTTCTACTGGACTCTCTGCATTGTTGAAATCTGTATCCATGCCCTCTGCACTGCTGCTAACTCTGATCTGCGCTACAATATCTAACACGTGTCACTCTAATTTTTTTCTTCCTGACATTTGACTGCATCAATCTAACCAATCCTTCCTACTACTGTTGTATTATGGGATCCTCATAGCTAAGTTTGATCCATGAGACACGCCATCTCAATGAATACTGCCCAAATTTTTTCTTGGGATTAATTATGCACATCGCCCCACGTCATGCCTGGAGGAATAGCTGCATGTACTCCCTCTTCCTTTTTGGCTCGAAATTCCCCCCTACTGGAGGTCTCTATTTGAGTGGACTCATCCAATCAGTCTCCTCTATGCTTCTCCAATTGTGGTTGTTGCACAACCCTCTAAGACTGTTTCTAGGGTTGTAAGTTGAAATATAATTGCTCCCTCTCAACCACCAAGTCATTAACCACTTCTTTGTTCCTCAAAGCCTTGCATGCATCCTCAACCTTGAGATAATACAAGTTGTTACACAACAATTTGTCACCGTCCCTGCAATACCCTGTCCCGCACATTGGAGGGCTGATTCCATGACCTGCGAGTAATGACATGACTTGAAACCACTTTCATGGCATTCCTCTGAACATGAGCTTTCATTGCCCTGAAGACAACTCCTTGTGAGAAACCCTAAAAACAGCTCTTTTTGCATTGGCGTGGGTACACATTTCAGCCCTCGCGCCAAGGGGGAAAATCCTCCAAAGAGGGCGCACCAATTGGAGCTCTGTCTTAGAGTTGCACTCGCGCCAGCCATTTTAAGGAGTGTTTTTTAAAAATAAATGGTGGAAGATTCACTCCAACCAATTCCTAAACTGGTATCTATCTTGAGTTGGGAAGTTTGGCTACAGATCTCCATGTAGAGGAAGTGTTTTTCCACCTCTCATGGAAGCTTCCTTGAGGATAGGGCCAATCCCATGATTATAGGGATCCAAACTCCTCTTCCTCCATCTATAAAAGCTTGCCATTCTCCTTTGCAAGCTAGTCTCCAAGTTCCCAAGAGCCTTATGCTGCAAGAGCCTTGATTCATTCCCTTGAGGCCAAATCCAAGCAAGGAGATTATTGTCGAGACATCCGGAGAGAGAGGCTTGTCCCATCCCTAATAGGATTTATCGAGACACATTCTGTTGATGACCCTCCGAAGGAGAATTCAGTGTCAGAGCTATGGTTGTATTCTTCTTTTGATTGATTAATGATAAGCGACTATTGGTTATGGTTCCACTCTTGTTATTAATGATGATCATGAGTTATGTCTTCTCTGACTGACATATAGTTGTATGTACTGGATTTTCACTCATGTTTGTTTTTTTTCTTGCGTGTGCAGGTGTCTGATCACGGAGATTGTGAGGATTGTGATCTGCCAGAGCTAAGGAACGGGAGCGCCATTTCTCTACGAGCGAAAAACATTGGATTCTAGGTAAGCCTTCATCGCTAGTTGGTTTATTTGTAATTAGGAACCTGCACTATAGCATGTGACGATTGTTGCTAGACCCGGTTTGGGCTAGTAGGGATCGCCTGTGTCCGTAGAGGGGATTTACCTCAACAACACAGGTTCTTGACACTTACACCGATCTGCTTCACTTGTCCTGTGGCTATGTGTTTAAGGAAAATTTTTCCTTTTCTAAACATTAATTTATAACCACATTCTTCCAAAACTGCTACAGAGACAAGTTTCTTCCTTAGGCTTGGAATATGAAAAAAATCTACTAGTCTGAGATGGGAGCCATTCTCCCTCTGAAAGGTAATTTTACCTATGTCGGTCGTGCTATATCTCCCTTCATCTCCAAACTCTATGCTCTGATAGAGGTCCTTCTCCTCCAAGTCACTGAAGATATCTCTATTCCCCGTGGAACGAGGAACCGTTGTCTAGATACCACATGCATCCCATTACAATATTGGCCATGCATGAAATGAGAGTAAAATCAAGCTCGAACTGTGAAGCCAATGCTTCACCTGCTGCAACTGCATGCTCCTTTCTTTTCTTCTGTGGAAAATTTGTAGCATGGTGCCCATGATCTTGATATTGAAAACATATGATCTTGGATAAGTATTTCTTGCTCGCTTCCGTTTCAGATTTATTTCCCTTGGCCTCCTTTGCCTTACCGGACAAGGCACAATATTACTTGTCATTAGTCTTGGATGAGGATCCATCCCTGGTGTTCCACCTAAATTCTTCTTCTACCAAATCCTACCAAAGTCGCTCCCAATCTGGTAACTTCTCCCTCCCATTGAGAAATTCCTAATAACTATGCCAACTCTTGGGAAGACCTAGAAGTGCTAGGGTCACCAAGTCATCATCTCCTACGTTCACACCAATACTTCTAAGTTCATCTTGAAATTGAGTGAACTTTTCCAAGTATGTTTCTACCGTCTCGCTCTCCTCCTTCTTAATTTTATTGAGCTTGTCCTTCAGCGCCAACTTCCTTTGGTCATTGTTGTTTTGAAATAGATATGCCAAGGCCTTCCAAATTTCATATGGAGTCGCCTTTCCATGGAGACTTGAGACAATTGATCTCAAACTCCCTCTAATAAGATCCTCCTCTCCCTTGCTACCTTATTTTTCCAAGCATCAAGAACAACAACATCTACTACTGCAGTCTTGGGAATATCATTATCAATGTCTTCTTTCAACCTATTGTCCTCTAGAACTGCCTCAATTTTTTCTTTCCATGCAATATAATTATAATTTCCTTCGAGTGCATATTCCAATCTTAATCCATTGAAAGCCACCTTTATCCGCTTGTCACATCAAAGAAAGTATCTACAAGTTTGAATATTGTTCAACAGAAACTCAATTTCTTCTCCACTATAGTGATTTCTGGTTCTCTTCTACCATGTATAAATTATACAAACAATATATATACCAATGGATTCAATTTGATCATGCAATATACTACAACAAGATATCGAATCCTTCTACAATTAATTCCACAGAAATTAAACATGATCGCATAATCACACCAAGTAAGAGAATGCATATAAATGCACAACACAAATATTTTTCTTTGGGGAAGGTTGATGCTCAAAACCCCTCTATCTCTATTTTATAATGAACCAAGGATTCATGAAACAATAAAATACACTCTTCTAACAAGATTATGTTGCACTATCCTAACTATCTCACACTGGTCCCGACAAAATAGACCAACACTTAGCCAATTTACCACCTCTTCTCAGTCTACCATGCTTGCGTAATTCATGTGGAATGCATTCCCTATTCTTTAGGAATTTTAGCCTTCCTAAACTGTGCAAACATCATGGGAAATCCTATGGTGTTTTAACTGCATCTTGAAAGTTTGATAAAAATACAATTGATAGTTAACTTCCCTTAAACCTCTGCCTCAACTGGGTCCTCATCAGAACTGTCATGCATGTAGCTATTAATAGTAAATCATCAGTCACTTGAAAAATCACTGTATGTGAATTAAATCTGATTTAATTCACTTGACCCCTCACTAGCGCAACAATGAGTTATAACTAGTTAAACTGATTTTAACTCACTTAATTGAGTTAATTTATTTATCATGCATTAAACTAATACACTAACTGCAGCTTGGACTCTAAAACAAATAGAATCACTCTACATGCCTCACAAACCACCCTCAACTTGAATTTCATGAGCTAACTGAGTCTATCACACTCAGTTAACTATTACAAGTGTTTATGATATAAGATTACAATTTATCGTCCAATTTAATTAAGGGAAAATCATTTCCAATTTATTTAATAAATTTTCTTACACACTAATGTATCACTATGACCCATCACTGTGTGACATATGATCCCACACTAGTGTGTGTGCTGTCATGTTGTTTATGGATGCCAATTTCACTGTTTCTTATTGCAAATTTCAATAGAGACTATGGAAATTATTGCATATATTTTTTAGGAATCAATGCTATGGAAAATAAGGTTTCTATGAGAGAATGGAAAAAGTGGCACATATTCCTTTTCATATGGATTCAGTGAGTGCATTAATAAAACATTGATACTAATCAATGGTATTATCCAGATAAGTGTTATAAAATTTTATTGATTATTGCTCCTAATTATAAGCAAAGTTAAACTATTATTGAATGCATGATATGAGTAAGTGCTTATGAGATTACATAAGAGGATGATCATGTTTAGGATTATTATACTAACAAAATGTGTGTTGAGACAACTTATATGCATAATATTTCAAATGGAAATGGCACCATGGAAATGTAGGAAGAAATGAAAACTTAGGGGAGTGAGATATGGTGAAATAATGGATGAGATGTGGGGAGAATGAATCTATGTCTAGATTGCTAGAACCTTTTTTTTTAATGTGGACCTTGAGCATCATCATGCTACCCTTTTTTCTTCCTATGTTTCTATTTTTGGTTTTATTTTAATGTTTTCCTCTAATGCTTAGTGGTTTGGTATTGGTGGTTTGTTGGGGGTACATAATGAAAAAGAAAAGGACCTATGGAGGGAGAGCTAAATAAGAAAAGGTCCAGAAGTGAAAGACCCTAGTTAAGCCTTATTCCTAAGGTAAATGACGATAACTGGAATAGAATGAAATTGTAGAACAACTAAAATGGACATGAGTAAGTGCATTTGAACATAATAGACAATAATATAAGAACCATAAAAATGGTTGAAAAAGGGGGGTTTTCTTAAAATTTAAGTATTCATGACTCGATGCATATTTGATATTGCGAAATCCAAATAAAAGAATAAATATGTTGTATGATGTTATAGTTCATTAGTTTCAATCCATCATAAGTAGAAAGGTAAGTAATTAATATCTAAAATTATTATTATCATTTTGTGAATGACATAAAGAAAAAGGAATTTTCATTTCCATGTTTTTAATTATGCAGCAAAGTTTTTCTTTGTAATTTGGGAATATTCATTGCGTAAGTGTACAAAAGAAAATATTTTTGTTAATTACCATTTTTTATGTTCTTGCATTAGTGTTTATAAACTTTTTTGGGTGAACGAATGAAAAATTACAAGGACTATTTAGCATGGATGAGCACATGATGAAATTGTTTGTCAATTTTAGACATGAGTGGATATTACTCTGAGATTTAGTCATAGCTCAAAGAAAAGTGCAATGGAATATTTTAAGCCTTGAGGAGGCCATCTCATAGATGGAAGAGAAAATTTACAGGGAATTTCTTTAGCTTTTTAATGAGTGATGAAAACTCAGGAAACACAAAGGATGATGTTTAATTCAAGGTGGAGAAGATGTGATGCCCCTAGTGCAATTGTTTATTTCATGGACTAGATTATTTCATATTAATTTGTAAATATTTTATAGACCTGATGACTATAGTTGGAATGAATTGTGTATACTGATTATGTAAATAAGTTTTATGATGAACACATTTTTTCTCATAGAACATGAAAATTTTGGACCTCTTATTTTTCTAGGAATTGTTAAGTGGTTAAATGATGATGGTCTAGGGAAATAACATAATTGGAGAGAGATATTATGTTAAGTGGAAGGTTAATCTTAGATAGAGAGAAATTCTAAGTAGTGTAAAAAGTTAATAAAAATACATGAAGAATTAAAGGAGTGCTTTAGAAGAAAAAATAAATTCCTTTTTCCTAATTAAAAGAAAAATAAAATACTAGGTAGAGAAAAAAGATAGGTAGGCCTTAAAAGCATGAAATGAGTATGAAAAATATAGTGGGAAGAAAATATTATAGGTCACTTAGTGGGAACATTTTGGCTATTATTTTCTTTGGAGAAGGAGATTCAAGAACTTAGAGGTATGAGCTCAGTGGTAGTCACTCTGAGTGTGAATAATTGGTGAGGAGGAATGTGATATTTATAATAACATTCCCAAAAAGAGCTATTTTTGGTTAGATAAGTCATTATTTGTGTTTAAACACAGAGTAAAATATTTTGTTTCATTTTTAGTGGTTTAATTGTTGTCACTTTTTTCCTATGTATGGATCTACTTATGAATATTTCTAATGACTTATGGAAAAATATAGATAAATATTATGCTCACATATTAAATCAATTATTTATCATAGGCTTAATGGGTACCTTGATTGGGTCGTAAGAAATTGTTTTTGTTTAATATGGATATCAAATTCATGAATTAATCAATTATATAAGTAGGACTATGTTAATCAATGGTATCCTTTTACCAAAATCTTCTTCTTAATATCAAAGGACCCACATAAATTTTAAGTAATGCGTATGTGAGTATAATATGATTCAATAAGAAAAACTTAACCAATGTATGACATGAAAATTAAGTTCGAGGTTAATATATATAAGGCATGCATATTTTGAGTAGGGTAGAACTATGTTGTTGTTAAGCATAAAAATATAATAGTAAATGGATGTTCGTAATATCTTTTTAGAGGTAATAAATAACTAAACTACCTATTATGTGACTATAGGAATGAACAAATGTTGGGAAGTATGTTATATTTGTAAGGTAAGGAAACATGGAATAGAGGGTTTCCATAAGTTCTAAGCCAAATTATTAGGGAATCTAAAAGAAAATTATATTTAAGATCTTATTAACAAACCCAACCACAACCATCACACTCTATTGGTCAGTTAAGCTTTGGTCACATAGAACTATGTTGTTGTTAAGCATAAAAATATAATAGTAAATGGATGTTCATAATATCCTTTTGGAGGTAATAAATAACTAAACTACCTATTATGTGATTATAGGAATGAACAAATGTTGGGAAGTATGTTATAGTTGTAAGGTAAGGAAACATGGAATAAAGGCTTTCCATAAGTTCTAAGCCTAATTATTAGGGAATCTAAAATAAAATTATATTTAAGATCTTATTAACAAACCCAACAACAACCATCACACTCTATTGGTCAGCTAAGCTTTGGTCACATAGGTTCCATAAACAATTTGGGAAAATAATGTCTAGATTTTCTCAAAAAGATATTTTTAAGTGTTTCTTATTATGCACAGGTGGCCTAAGCAACATAAGTCCAAACCATTATATTCCTATATTAAACAAGAAAAGAGAATATGACTTATAGATGGAATTCATATTAATTATTTGCAATCCAAAGATTGAAAAGGATGGAATAACCTAATTAATACACTAAGTAATTTTAATATGATTGAATAGAAGTCTAAACTAGTGGTATATAACTTAGCCAAGACAAACCCACGTGGGGGATACCTAAAACTTTATCTAGTTGTTATGGAATATATAAAAGAAGCATATAACGTGAATGGAATCATGGCCAGAAGAATAATATTAAATATATTCATTTCTATCCAATGACTAGATACATTACTCAAAGAGTATCAAATTAATTCATAATAATAGTTGAATAAATACAATAACAATTTGCAGTAGATAAGAGAAACAATTAGAATCAATTATATTAATTTCAGAACAATTTATACATTAATGTCCATAGAGTTTTCCAATTGTGGACATTCAAGACCATTAGGATACATTATAAATATACAACAATGAGACACACTATTTAGTCATTGTGATAAGAACTTAGAATTAATGATTAAAAATAATGTAAACATATAAAACTTGACTAAAAACATAGACTTAAATATAACAGTATTTATAGGTGAACCAAATCCAATCATTGAAGTGAGGCTCATTTCTAGTTGAAGGAACAATGTGGAGGGGTGTAAAGAATGTTAGCAACATTGTAAGTACCTGATGGTAAGCTCAAGATAGTTCCCTATAGCACATATCAAGAGGGCATGAACAAACTCACAACAATCCAGAAATCAATGTAATAAGTTAGAGGGTGACATTTTAGTTTTGAAATAAAAATTGTAAATAATATTTTGATAATTTAATGATGGTTATCCATTATAAGTTCTTGGTTCAACATGGTGATGCACAACCTGGGAAATAATGTCGTAATTTGAATAGGAATGAATGAAAAACGAAATTATAAATGAATGGACAAGGAAAATATAGCATATGTTTTGAACTACTATAACATACTAGAGAATGGATTCATAGGATTACCTGGATGAAGGGAATATCCTCGAGGAAGGATTGATGTCAAATAGGAGAAGATTTGAGAAACCCGTGCAATGTACCTATAAACAATAAAATAAACTAAGTAAAAAAAATATTTGAAGAGTATCATTTATATAAAACCCTAGTTAATATACTAAGAAAAATAATTGCAAATAATTGCTAAGCACGACTAAATCCCTAACTATATCGATGTCCAACAAGAGGTTCATTTTTAACTACGTGTTATCATTTTCAATCCATTTGATGGGAGATGTTTCACTTGCATTATACCCAACCATAAATGGTTGTCTATAGATTTAATTAATATAGCTAAGATAATCAATGTCCCTCCTAAAACTCATCCTTAGCAAACAATCAAAATTATAGACCATTGTTAGCCATACCAAAATCACTACAAAGAATTAATTGATAACCATGATCTCTAATAATATAATTCTACCCAATATGTGGAATAACTTATCCAATGAAAGAATAGTCATTTTATAGAATAGATAAACAAAAAAATTAAATATACCATAACCATAAACTATAATTTTAAAGGAAAGCCTTATTCCATTGATTTGCATTATAATCTAGTACATCATGACCTCGTCTTGATCAAAGTATAATGTTGAATATCATTATATAATAATTTTAAAATAAAATGCATTCAATTATTTAGCATTTGAACTTTATTCGAGTGGTTCAAGCTCCCTTAATCACTAACTAGGTGATATTTGTGTCACCATTTGGCTAGGCAGACTTGATTTCACACCACTTTATTAACATATATTTTAATTTAAATATATTTTAATATAACACCGCACATGAGACTTTTCCCACGAGAGTGTTTCTAGAAGGTAGTTGTACATTTTTTCTAAAAAAAATATAAATTTTCTAGACAAAAATAGATGAAAATGAACAAATATGATATTAAAGTTTATAAAAAAACCCTCTACAAATAGATTTCTTATTATATTATCCTAGCTAGAAATAATACAATCATTAATTCATTATTGAGAATATGAGTCAAGATGAAATCTAGCGTTTTTGTTGGCGTCTCTCTTCCAATCACCGCTGTCGAGCTCTAGTTAGGCCCTGAGGCTCATGGAGTCCAGAGACCAGGCGTGCCACCGATTGTTCACGATCCTCACTATGAGAGAATATTTTTTGGAGATAAGGCAAATAAGGTATGCACTAGGACCAAAGAATGTTCAGAATCTTCGGCCGTAGACAAGGCAATGTTTTTCTAAAAAATGCACGTGGGCAGTGCCCTTGCAGGCCAGATCGAGATGGATCTCTATCCTAATGTGAAGCCAAAGAAATCCATGAACTTTTGTGTGTTTTATGCTAGAGAGAAAGGTACCGATCATTCTATCCTACCCTTTCACTTCAATTGCTCTTCATTCCACCGCATGACCCTAGGGTTTTGGTGCGAGGGCGACCATCTCACAAGGGGAAATGATAAATGTAAAGATGTGGCTTGGTGTAGCAACAAGTCATCAGGACACGATAATCTGTCCTCATGGATAAGTTCTGGTAGCTAGGGATCTCCAGATATTCTATCCCCCTATTTTTCAGATTCATATCTCTCTTCTCTCTGGAAAATCCATGCTTCTTTGGGTTTGCTCAACGGATCTGGTGGAAAACGTCTCGCATGCTCTTGAAATTAGGTTGGGGATTCCTTCTTCCTTTCAACGATTTCTATATGGAGGTAAACAACTAGAGGACTCTCTTTCGCTCTCATTTTGTAATATTGAAAAGGATGTCTCTTTGGTTTTAACCCTGAGTCTACGAAGAGGGGGAGTCAGGCAACCATATTCAGCTCAAGATTTCTCTTACAAGGATGTTGTTCATGCACAACATCCCAAGAAAGTTGCTCAAACCTCTGAGGCTCCCAAGCATTTTTTGGTTGATAAATTGGAAAATGTTCCCTCTGTAGAAATTTCCCACCCGAAACTTGAAAACCAATATCAAATGTATACAAAATCTACCATTATTTGTTGATTCAATAGATTATGGTTGTGCACAGTAGATCTCTACCCATGGATTCATTCCAATTGGAAAAATAACAACAAAGTTATTTTTTGTTCGAAGGGTTTCTTTATAGTTTTGTTTGCTTTCAATGAGGACTATCAAAAACCCTTAACTGGTGGTCCATGGTTTTAGGGAAAACCAGGGTTATTCCTCACCCCCTGGTTTCGAAAATTCGACCCTTCCACGACATTCATTACCAAGCTTCCCATTTGGGTCAGGCTTCCATTTAACTGCTCATCTATGACACGTTTCTATCTTCAAAGGAATTGGAAACTCTCTCGGTCATTTTCTGGTAACGGATACCTCTAAGGGGGAGAAAGGCATATACACCTATGGCAGAATCTGTGTTGAAATTTACATAAATAAAGGTCTTCCTGATCATATCAATCTCAAATTTGGTGACTTCCTTTGGAATTAGAACTTGGACTATGAGAACAGTGCGTTCCGATTTCATCATTCCCATCAAACAAGGCATCTTTAGGATTCATGTACTACTGATCCGGGTAAATTTCACTACCATTTAAACCAAGACCTTTTACTTCGGTTGATGTGTCCGCATTGAATTTTATCAAAGAATTAATGAACATAAATGAACATATATGCATGTTTTAAAGAAGAGGAACATAAAAGGCATTAGAAATATAAGATATTTATAATAGAGTTCATCCATGAGGGACTACATCTCCCAGCCTCGGTGTCAAGATGGTATAGGTCACTACATTAAGTGCTGAAAATAGTGATGATGTAGATGGATGGTATTTTCTCTATCATACAAGGAAAATTCCCTCACGAGGGAGTGGTTGAACCTCTTCACGAGATGTTCCACTACAGGAACTCTCATTCACAAAAAGGACTCCTATTAGCATGAAAATCTTACTCAATGGTGACTAAGAGTATCTCGCCGAACATGGCAACAAATGGATCTCAAACAACATAAACAAATCCATGATATAAATTACATCTCACATCAAGAAAAAAACAAGATCCCACATCGAACCTCAAACTGGGATCTATACAACACAAAGCATCTCATAGGAAAGAGACATAGAAGTACATGATCACACTGCATATACCTGACATCATGGATTTATCTGAAGAAAATGATGATAAAATACTGGATCTGGTTTTACCATCAATCTCGTGGTGTCGAATATCCTCAAAATGACTGCTCACACATTGAATGTTGACACCCGAAACTCCACTTTTAAATGTGGCCAAAAAACAAAATGGTCAAATGGAAAATCTGAATACACCATGAGATTCATGGAATTGAATAGTGCAAAATTGATTGTCAAATTTCCGATTTCTGAAAATGTAAAATTATGGGGCTACAGGAATAATTTAGATTCCCTCAAGATTCCTGATCCTCATATTCTGAAGAGAATATTCTGAACCACTACTCAAATGGTGAATCTGGGCACACCATCGCGCTCCCTGTGAAATTTTGGTTAAAATGCATATAAATTTCAATACATCCTGACACAGAGAAATTTTACCTCCTTGGAATCAAAAGGTTCCCTTGGCATCAAAAAAATTTCCCTCGAACTGCATGCACCATCCTACCTCGAACTGTGTGTCCGTCTGCCTTCCAACCTGGCCTCCTCTCCGTCAAGAAATGAGAGGTATATATATTGAAGTTTGGCGGACTTATCAAAGTCGAATCATTGGGATGCTGGCATAAGGTTTATGTTTGGAGGTTATTGGAGAGGAGGTCAGGGGGTCAAATCCCAGACCCTCCATAATGGCGCATATTACATTTTTTAAAATCCCCATGGTGGGTCATACCCGCATCAAGTAGCCTGCCTGTTCTCATCCACCGACGTTTGTAACCATTTACAGCGGGGTTCCATGATGGTGGCAGGGTTGACCTCCTACCCCCTCAACAACTTACATATATTTTAATCCATGTGGGGTTGGTTCGTTGGGGTCACGGCCCATCGAGCTGTATTTAATATTTTTTATTACATGCGGTTCCGTGTGGGGTGGGGTGGCAGGGGTCCTAGCCCGCCACCCTCTTTTTTAATCACTTTTTTTGTTATTATAATAATAATTGGTCATTTTAAAATTTCTCGAATTTTGACTGAAGGAGTCAAATTAACGATACCACAAATTTTCCCAGAATCTGGTTGGAGCTGGCTAGAATCCCATGGTCGGGTTTCTGCGAAATTGCATCCTCCTTAACCTCTCAAGTCATCCAGTCAACCTTATAACTTTGACTAGCTCTAACTTTCGCATACAAACTCGGTTTGATGAACCGTTTGCACCGTTGCGATCAAGATGGCGAGATATTCAACTTGAAGATGAGTTTTCCATGTTTCCATCACTTTTATTTTTGAGTTTTCATAAGCCGTTTTTTTCTTGTGTGTCTCTGGAGCCACCAAGATCATTCCTCCCCACTGAGGATATTTTTGTACTCCAAAAGCATCAACAATAATCTGCAACTGTTGTGTAAAATGTCTGCACCACAAGTGTCCTGAAAGTTCACCCTTCCTTCTCCTTCAACTTTTTCCTTTGGAGCCATAAGCGATGAACTGACCCTTGCATCTTCTTTGAACCTGTAGTACAATCTCTTGCAAATTACATGCTCAAATATGACCAACTATGACCCAAAATTTTCCATACTTTCCACGAGTTTATAACACATACTCGATGGTCAAGGTTACATCAAAATGGAATAAATAATAACCCAACCATCAATAGAAGGAAAAAAACATCATTATTGCATCTCGAAGTGATGGAAAACACATCATCACTTTTATATGAAATAAATGCCTCACATGATTTACCAAACAAAGCCAAAATATCATGGTTTATTAACAAGTGATGGAAACACATCATCAATTTTACAGTTAAAAATGAAACATATGATTTACAAACACGGCCATAACACACTACCACATCTCGTAAAACCATCTCTCACTTATCAAAGTGAGTGGATCATCACCTTGTGGCACGTTTTCTTGTCGGACATATGTTTCAACCAGTTCATGCATCGATGCTTCATCCTTAAGGTTCTCCTCTAGATGAAGCCTTGAACACGTGGCTCTTTTATGGCCACTTTGGTTGCAATGGCTGCAAAAAATTTTCTTCCTCCATAACTGCTAAACCAATTTCCTTTGGTTGCAATGGCCCATCCTAATGTTAATCCAAGTTGTCATTGATGGAATTAGGATGAATGAATGAACATACTTGTCGACAGACTAGATGATAGATGATGGAAGACTAGATGAATACATATATAAATATGGCATGATGAAGAATCAAACCATAAATAATTCCAAGACATTCTGTCCTACCTCCATTTCTGCACAAATAAATTACTAGTCACATTAAGAAACATTTTTCTCCATCTCGGAGGAAGAATTTTTCTATGAGACCTTCACCATCCTCTAGAGCATAATTTTAGCTTTCTAATGAGCCCTCACTTTCATCCTAAATCCAAATATTTTAAGAGAACTCGAATTTTTAAGATAAAAAATCATATATGTTACCTAATCCAACCTATGCCCAGTTATGCTAGTCGGCCTCACTTCCAAAAGCTATGTATTTTCATTTGTATGACAAATTTGTATAAAAAGGGTTTTTGATCTTCTAGTTTGGACATAACAATTCAGTCAAAAAATATCTCAGAGCAGAAGATATAGTTCACATCTCGTGAACTAAGGGAGGACAAACAAGAGAGTTGTTTTCGGTTAAGAAAATTATATGTATATCACATATCTATAAAACCCTCGGACTTGGGTAGAGAGGATATATGACTAATCATAGAACCTATGTCTATGCACAGTTTTAAGAAGGTGACATATTGAAGAACTCATATTCTGTTTCAGAACTCCTGAAGCTTGGACTTGTCTCATTGTAATGCAGCTCGATCAACCAAATTCTAACTCGGACCTGTCTCACTGTAATAGAGTTTGGATTCAATGAAGTTTGGATCGGACCTGTCTCCATGTAATTCAGCTTGGATCTTTTGAAGTTTGACTTTGACTTTTTACTGTAATTTGGACCTATTTGAAGCAGCTCCTATCTGAAATTGTAGTGACTTGTGTGATATTACAGTGTCAATCCTATCTGAAATAGCTATGGTTTGGACTTGGTATATTTCCTAGAACAATGAATATTATAGCCTCGTTGGAGCCTAGAATTGTGAGTGTCGAAGACCAAGGAAATTCAAACTTACTTTAGCTTGCAATTCCCTTGGACTGTGTCTTCAAGTGTTGTTCAAATTGTTACTCTTACAGTTTGCGGATTACAATGATGTCTTGGCATGGAGCAGTGCTGATTTCTTGGTGTGGTGCATAATTAATGAAGAAGTGTGGAGCATATTAGATAATGAAGTATTTTGTAGATTAGTGAAATGAAGAAATTGTGAACTAATGGTCCAGTAAAGAAGCAAAGATGGTTTGGTGTCCTTGGGGTAGGAGCTCCTAAACAGAAGGTTGATGCCTTGAGAAGATAGGGTTGAAGCACTAGTGGTGGGAGCCTCATCAAAGTCCAAGTTGGTGCATGGAAATAGGTTGGTGCTTGATTCATTGAAGGGTTGGTGCCCTCATGCATCTATTGTACTCAATTATTTGAAAAAGGATTGAATTTATTATTAATCCTTAATAATAGTATTACTATACACCTCTATGTTTTTAATTCTGAAGAATCTAACTAGCAAAAATAACAATTTAAAAGAAATACTGATTCACCCCCCTCCTAGTATTTCCAACAATTGGAATCAGAGCCAACTTCTTCATTATCAGCCTAACAACTGGAAGAAGGATTCTTAGGCACAATGAAGAACATAGAAGCAACAGGGGAGATGTCTATCTTTAATGGAACAAATTTTGGTTTTTGGAAAAAGAGGATGTCCTACTATCTAATGTCTCTTGGTCTTGAAGTATGGCACTCTGTTTTGGATGGCTAGAAAGCTTCCTCCGATATTCCAACTGATCCAGAAGAAAGAAAAGCCTACATTTCTAATGTCAAATCTTTAGACTCCATCACTAGTGGAATTACCGATTTCGAATTCACAAAAGTCATGAATTGTGACTCATCCAAAGAAGTATGGGATAAGTTCGTTTCCATGTGTGATGGGGACTCTAATGTTAAGAATCCAAAACTTCAAACCTATAGAATATAATTCGAGAGTCTAAAAATGGATGATGAAGATGATATTGCATCATACTTCCTCTGAATAGTTGAAGTGGTTAACTCTCTTAAATGGCTAGGAGAAAATATTGAAGAAAGCACTATCGTTCAAAAAATATTGAGATCGCTTCCTGACAAATTTGACTCCAAGGTAAGTGCAATAGAAGAAATGAAGTACCTATATACTCTCAAGATGGATGAAATTCATGGAATTCTCATTGCCTATGATATAAGGAAAGGAAGTTCGAATTTCAAAGAAGCGGCATTCAAAGCCTCAAAATCAACAAAAAAAGGAAAAGGATGGAATAGCACCAACGATGAATCTGATGCTGAAACCAAATTAGCCCAATTTGTATGAAGACTTAAGAAGTGATCTAAGCTAAAAGGTAAGTATCCTCTTATTTGTTTCAAATGTGGAAGAATAGGTCATTACGCTGCAAAATTTCCTCATAAACATTATAGTGATGATGAAGAGGACTCTAAAAGCATGACGTACAAAAAGAAAGGGCTTAATAAGAAGAAATTATTCTCAAAACAAGATGATTCTGATGAAGATGAATTTTTAGTCATAAAAAAAAATCATCTAGAAATATGCATCATCACAATGAAAGTTATGATGAATCATATGAGGAAAGTAACTATGTTGGAAGCAAAGAAGTGTTATTCATGGCATTTACAAATGATGATGATTTAGAACTGGAAAAAGAAAGAAACATGGATAAATTACTAATGAGTTCCATTGAAGAAAATGAGAACCTACGAAAGAAGATAATTTCTCTCAAAGTAGAAAAGTAGGAAGCAAAAATAAGGGAAGACTTCTTGAACAGTAAGCTAAAAGAGAAGGATGATATCTGTGAAAACATGAAGTTGAAGTAATATCTCTAAGAAAGGAATTGGAGCAAGTCAAAAGGAGTTGGCAAAGCTCTCAAGCACTTGATAAAATTCTTAATACTCAAAAACCTCAACATGACAAATCTGGAATTGGTTTCAAAGGAGGATCATCAAGTACAAAGAATAATGCAAGGAGTTATGCCGACATACTGTCTTGCTATCCAAAAGAAGAAAATTTATCTTGGTTTAATTTTACAGAAAAATGCATTGAAATTCTGTGAGCCCAGTGAAATGAAGTTGCCTTCACTAAGTGGGCCCGCAGGCAAATTCTGGCGCAAAGTCTATTTTTAGACTATGTCTATTTTTAGACATATGGAGCATGGTCCGGGGGTTGCAGTATGTTATTCTTGGAGTATTGGTCATGTTGGTAAAAATAGATGGGACTCTATTTTTGTGACCTATAGGTCGATAGGTCGATGTCTATTTTTAGACTGCCTATCCTAAAAATAGGGAAGTCAAATATTATTCACCCTTAATAATATTTGGACTCTAAACAGCAGTTTACTCTCTTGGAGCACTTCAGTTCGAGCTACAGAAGTGGCTCATGCATCTGACAGAGGAATTACGCTATTCCCAAGGGTTTGATGGCATCATGCATGGTTGACTTCAGTTAGGACTTCAGTGGCAGAAGTTGGTGGAGTTAATGAGACAGCTAGTGGAGTTGTGTTCTGTTTATTTTAGTTGAACTGGTTGAGATTAGTTTAACTAGCTAATCAATTAGTT